>VXAU01004367.1:442677-458851 GCA_013399695.1 Formicarius rufipectus | reverse complement strand
ATAATTTTCTTTCCAGACTAGAATGATCATGTAACTCTTAAATAAGGCCCAGCTGGATCTTTTCCCACTCTCTCTATGAAACATATGTATTAAAATACAAGTAGTACTAAGATTATTTTGTATAGACATATTCAAATATACATATGTATATATGTGCATTTTTATATGCTCATATAAATACATATACCTACATCTACCTATCCATTTATATATATATATTATAAATACATACATAAATATAAGAAATCTACATTGTAGTACATTTGACTTTGTGCTGATACTTGTATCATCTCATTAACATAATTAGTTCAAAATCATTGTCTTTAGCATTCTCAATAGATGTGTATTAGTCAGAATTAAAATAAAAAAAAAAAAGTAAAAGAAAATTGAAAAATTATTCTGAAAGTGTGAGGTAAAAAAGATGGTACATGTTCAGCCAGTGCCACATTGCAGACTGCAGAATGAATTAATATGTGAGGCGAATGTTTTGCATTTTAAGCATAGCTGACCACAGGCTTCTGGGATTATATTTTGTGATTCTGTGATTGCNGAAGAAAGAAAAGAAAAGAAAAGAAAAGAAAAGAAAAGAAAAGAAAAGAAAAGAAAAGAAAAGAAAAGAAAAGAAAAGAAAAAAAAAAAGACATCTAGGCCAGAAATGAAAGACATATAAAATATAAGGGAAGGAGAATTTTTTTCATTCATTCAGCATACCCTGAGAACCTGATTGTCATCCAATTAGAGGCTGAGGGAAGGTTTGATTAATCTATCACAAGCTAAAGGGTCTGGCTCCAGTCACTAATCGGGGAGGTGTGAAAAGTGTGTGTGAGTCCCTTGAGGTTTCTTCAGCTTCTGTGTTTGCATGATCAGGTGTTCCCACAGAGTCAGTTCCAGGACAACTGTCTCTTCTCAATTATTACAGCTAATTGTAAATAAAACTCTGCAAGCCAAGGACTTTGCATCCTGATTGCTGAATATGAGCTTGCCCTGCAGTAAGAGCATAGTCACTTCTGAAATCCCTGCTTCTTTTATTTTTAAAGTTAGACATTAGTGTGAGGGCAACTGGCCCCATATGTTATGCAGTTGATTGCTTTTAAACAGGACCCCTGAGCCAGTTTGAATGGCCTGGGTGATAAGTGTTTCCACAGCAGGCTATAAGGGAAAAAAGAAAATTTTTCCCTTGAGCAGTGTATTGACTGCAAAGACACTCAGAAAAGGCTACTGCAACATGAGGCCTGCAGTGGCAGTCCGAGGGCTCAACACGGCTATGGCAGATCCAGGCAGCCTGTCTTCCTCTGCTTCTCACTCATCGCCCCTGTCTGTGGGGGTGGGAACCACGGTAGCACAGACTCTGTAGGATCCAGACATGTCTGCCCCACCTCTCTGGGGGCAAATTTTTATATTTGACTGCCTGAGGTACCTGCCTAGGGTGGCAAGACTTGTTATTGCAGCCTTTCTCCAGGAGGGTTTGATTTGGTTCTCTATGCATTGTTATCAAGTGTTGCTTGACACACCCTAAGGCATCCACATACGGCTGTCAAATGCGATGCCGCACCTACAGCAGACCCATGTCTTTTTGAAGTGGCAGCTGAGGCTGGGCAGGAATGTTTTAGGGCATCTCAAATGACACTAAGTGCCTTTGCAATGCTCAGTGCCTGTAGAAACGAGCCCTAAGCATCTATCTTTGTTTCTATGAGAAAAGCAGCAGGAGAAGGTAGCAAAGCACAATCTGAATTTATTTGAGATACTGTACAATGTGGTGGCTTGAAAGCTATCAACCACCCTTGACAGGTACTGGGAGATAGAATTCAGAGCACCTGAAGAACTACTGCTCAGGTGGGTGGTGTGATACTGGCACATTGAATATATTTTAAAATCACTGTTTAATCATTTTGCATTCACAACTTCAAGTTTCACTCTGCTCTGGCTATAGAGATAGTAAATAAATCCATGTAGAATGCAGTGAATACTCTTGGAAGTCTTCCAGTCTAGACAGCATTGGTTCTACAGAGCTACATCTCAGCATATTTTCAAGCCTTTTCTAGAAATTAAAGCCTTGGAATTCTGTCTGGAGGCTTTCTTTATGTACCAGGTATTGTTATTGCAAAGCCTAGCTAGCTGCCATTTGGATAGGCAGGAATTACTCCAGTCACCAGTGTCACTATGAGTAAATAGCTTATATTCTGACATTTGGGATGGGTTGCCTTTGTTCTTCTGTTATTGCTTCTTTGGTTTATGCAATCATATAATTTTCTTTCCAGACTAGAATGATCATGTAACTCTTAAATAAGGCCCAGCTGGATCTTTTCCCACTCTCTCTATGAAACATATGTATTAAAATACAAGTAGTACTAAGATTATTTTGTATAGACATATTCAAATATACATATGTATATATGTGCATTTTTATATGCTCATATAAATACATATACCTACATCTACCTATNATTAGTCAGAATTAAAATAAAAAAAAAAAAGTAAAAGAAAATTGAAAAATTATTCTGAAAGTGTGAGGTAAAAAAGATGGTACATGTTCAGCCAGTGCCACATTGCAGACTGCAGAATGAATTAATATGTGAGGCGAATGTTTTGCATTTTAAGCATAGCTGACCACAGGCTTCTGGGATTATATTTTGTGATTCTGTGATTGCTTCCACATAAATCTAAATCAAATGGATATTTTTGGCATCACTGTTTGGTCACAGGTTTTTAAGATAGTAAAACAAACTTGATGTTACAAATATATGTGTGATTTCCACCTATAATGAAAATGTTGTAAATAACTAAATCAGAAACATTCAATACTGAGGGAGGAATCTTAGGACTTACGGCTTCAAAACCACGGACTTCTAGCATGGAAACTAAAGAAGAATCTCTGTTAACATGTAGTAGCATTTATAAAAGCAGAAGCATACTTCAAGAGGTGTAATTATATGAGATATTTTATCTTCTTGGGTGGCTGGCTTTTGAGCTGATTTTTTTCACCATTTTATGAGGTATAGGCATAATTGGTCTAACTATACTGTTTTTCAATCTACAGCCCTGTAAAAAAGGATGATAGTCTAATTCCTTAATTAGGCCTACATTGTGGACCAAAACTACATGGCCATGCTAGGGCATGAGGAGAGATCTCTCTGCCAGTTCCCTTATCTCTTGATCTCTAACCAGTAGGTATGGGAGGAGTATTCTGTACACTTCTCTTTATCCTAGAGTATGACAATAAAGGTGGTCTAAAAACAAGGAAACACTAGCTTCATCCCCTCCACAGTCAGGAAAACAATCTGCTGTTGGCAAAGGTCTGTAACTAGATGGTGTTTTCCATCAGGGAAAGAACAGTGCAATGTTTGGAATTAGCCTGGAGGGCTAGTTTGATTCATTGCCTTCACAGGATCTTGAACAAGTCAGTTTGACTCAGATACTTAGAGGAATTCGGGGACCTCATTTGTATTTAAATTGATCAGAATTAGCTTCCTAAAGTACGATATGGGCATGCAGATCTTTTCCACTCCCTGAGTCTGCTGTGAAAATAGATACATGAAACCACGCTTTGAGATGCTCCTGGTACACTGGCAGCATGAAATGATATGGAGTGTGTTACTTCTAAAGATAGATGGGGCTGCATTTTGAGGCACAAACTGTCCTTTCTGTTCATTAGCAGACCATGGAAATGCATAGGAATATTTTTGTTCTATTAATAAGATGAAAGACTCTATGTTATGTTTTAATCAGTAGACTACTAAATATTTTCTTTACTGAACTGTGAACAGCGGATTCATCATTGTTCCTGGCTGTTAAATACAGTGTCTCTTTTTCAAAATATCAGTGATCATAATGCAGCAGAGCTCCTGGGCCTGTTGACAATTTTACACTAACTTTGCATTATTTCCAAGCTTTTATCTTAAATTGGCATCATTTTATTGCATTGATAACTAGAAGTAGCAAATCAGAAATTAGAAAGAAAGAAAACTGACACTGATTGATGTCCAAGCCTTTCTCCTGATTTGCTGATTAAACTCATCAATCTATATGCAGAAGAGATGTCCAATGCAAATGGAACCAACCAGCCTTAACGAAGTTCTGTTGTCAGCATACTAAAGGGAAAATAGGATCCTCATGGCAGATAGGGAAAACAGAACTAAAGTAGTGACAGTCTGCCACAAACAACATTTATTTAAAAGATGGTAAATCACTATTTAAAACACATTCTAAACATGACTGCAAATCTTGTTAGCTGTACTAGATTAGATTGTGGTATAGATTGCACAGGGAACAAAAAAATCGGACTAGTTTGTGGGGCCCCTGGGCTGTGAGAAAACAGTTCTCAGTGCTCTTTCCAAGCTCAGTAAAGTCCCAGCTTGTATTAACAATGATAATATTAGCACCACTAGGTAAAATAGCCCACTACCCAGCTGCACTCTAGTTTTCTCAGATTGTTTCTTTCTCTTCCTCTTCTACTTACACAGGGTCTCTTCATTCTGATTCTTTTAAATGAGAGATCATCAAAACAAAGCTATATTCCAACTTTTATTAAATTATTTTTATAGATATCCAGTATATTTACATTATTACCATATAAATCAGAATAATTTAGAGTGAAAAGTCATTGAAGAAAATGGCCAAAACCAGAATTGTTATTGTGGAAAAAAATCAACTTTTGCAAATCCTTTCATAAATGGTGCAAACACATAAGTGCATGGAATATACAGACTTTTGCATCTAGGGATGTCTGAACTGAAAAATAATTAAAACAACTAAATATACAAGAATTTTATAGCAGCCCTGCAAATTTTTGACCAAGGTCACATCAGGTAGTTCCAAAGAGAATAGTTACAAAAACTTCCTCACAGTTTCTTAATTAGAGGTGGTTGGACAAAGACCTATTTTTCTTGAAGACTTATTTGATTTTCCTTGTCTTAATAGGATATAAGTTTGATAGAAATGCATTTACTTTTTATATACATATACACATTATACACATTTATATACATTTATATACATTTTACTTTTTATTTTCTGCAGTCAGAGTTTGTGTAATTTTTTGTTAAAAATGTGACTTCTGAAGATCCTTGACCTAACTTTTTTTAATCATCAATGCATTGTCAAGAACAAGATGACTTTAATTGATGATGAAGTCTAGGGGAAAAAAAAGAAAAAGAAAAGGAAACTAAAATGTGTTTAGGCGGCTTCAGCATCTCCTGAGTATCTGTTTGTATCTACTTACAGAGTCACTGTTTTATAAATCAGAATTTCTGAAGCCACTGATCAGAAGGTGTGTACAAGAAGCTCCATTACATTAATTATAGCAATGGGAACCTAAAAAGTCAAGTGTGAGGTCACCACTGCTAGATTTCAGGTTGACCATAACAGTGAGCTGAACACTTCCTCAGGATGCTCCTTGCTCTCTACACTCTGGCTACCAATGGGCAGTGATCTCTGTCAGCTGGAGACATGGATACAAATCTCAGTATTCAACAAAGTCCCCTTCCCTGATGCTTTCAAATGTTACATTTCATATAAAAGTGTATTCTTTCCATAATTTTCTCACTTAATGTATGCTATGTTTCTACAACTCATCAAATGTTTATTTTCATGAATGTAAAGGAAAGAAAATGTGTTACAAATCAGTCTATAATCCTTCCTTCACCTGTATGCTTCCACCTCCAAATAATTTCTTCAAATAACTGTAAAGACACAAAATATTCTAGTGGATCTTTTCTGTCCTCCTTGACATAAAATGAACACTCCATATGAAAATTATTCTTTAAAAAAATCTTGAATAAGAAAAACTAATTATATGGAAATTAATAGATCCCTCTCTGCCTAGACTAGGATGCAATAGGCTTAACTGGGGCAAAGAATAGTCCGTAGAAATGTTACAAAATGTCTTCTAACATAAAGTTTAGGGAAGTACTGGATAAAAGCTGGGAACTGTGGAATCTCCATCATTAGAAATCTTTAAGAGCAGATTAGACAAACAACTGTCAGGAACGACATAGGTATAGTTGATTTTGCCTTAGGGCGGAGGGATGGACTAGCCGACCTCTTGAGGTCATTTTCAACACTGTGATTCTGTGAATGAAAACTTGCATCGTCTCTTAACTGCGATATAATCCGTCATCACTCAACACCATTTCCTTTCAGTGTCATGCATTCAACCTTAACTTTGTCCTTTGTTTTGCTCTCTTAAGAAAGTATGCTTTCAGAGGTACAGTCTTTATATAATGTAATATTTATTAAATGCTTTGTAAAGAATGAGGGAAAGACATAAAATTTTGAAGATTAAGGAATTACAAACTTCTATACATTTTTTATCACATGACCGAGAAAAAGCTACAATTAACAGATAAATATGTATTAATAGGTCTTCTTGGTTATATTTACTCCCTTAGTAAATATGACAACTATTTGTCGATCTTGCAAGGTATCCCTATACTGTTGTATGTGTACATATATATATATATGTATATATATACACACACACATATGTATTTACATATATATTTTAGGTTATATTACAAATAAGAAACGGAAGTAAGAAAAGGAATTTGTAACCTAGCAACATGTCATTTTCATATTGTTTTTTTTTTTTTCTTTTTATTAGAGGATAGTGGGAGGATCAGTAGAATTAAATAAAATCATTAATTGGTGAAGTCTTACAAGAAAAATAGTTGTTTTCTAGGTTCTTACTGATTCTCCAGTCAAGATTTAGACCTGTTCTAGGCTGAGCTTTCTCTTACACTGTTACATCTTCTTTACAAATTTGTTCTAATAAACACTTGGTCAATTATGATCAGACTAATGGCACTAAAAATCTCTAGCAAGCTCTTTCTAGGCACCTAGGCACTTCTAATTTTCCATGTATAATCTGGAAAACTGAAAAGCAATTAAAAATACCATCCAAGACTATTTATCAGGCAATAATCTTGCCATTATGTTTTAATTGAATATTAGAGTAACTATATGATTTTCCCATTTTGACCTTTTACTTCCTTCTCCCATGAGCCTTATTGATTAATTTTTCCCTGGTGAATCTTTTTCTTTGTATTCTCCATGACTTTCTGTCTATGTTTTCTCTCTTAGTACACAAACATGACTTTGGTGGGTTTTTTTTGTTTTGTTTGTTTGTTTGTTGTTGTTTTTTGTTTGTTTGTTTGTGTTTGTTTTTGTTTTGTTTTGTTTTTTCTTAGAAAGTCCATTAATTGTTCCTGTTGCTTGGATGATGTGTTAATTTTTTATTATTATTTTTTCTTATTATTTCTCATATTTTTAAAGAGTGAGCCTGTGTCTGGGATTTTTCTACTCTTGTTCTTATATCTACCCTCATTGGAAAATCCTCTCAGCTGAAACAATTGTCAGCAAAGATATTAAGGATTTCCAGTCATAGATCTGAATTAAAAATCATGTTCATCTCATAAGCATAATCAATCCCACACTTGAAACCTTGTCTTCCCCCTCCTTTCATGACTCTCTTTCTTACCTGTTTTCCTGTTTCTTTGAATTCTCCCTTTGATCTCTGATCCATTGTTTCACAATCACTTTCAGCTTATTATGGTGGTACCACTTCTCTTGTTCTTTGATATTCTTCTTTTTCTCTAAATCACAAGTCTTGGTCACCTCATTCCTTTAGACTGATGTAAATATCACCTTGGGTTTATTTTTCTTCATCGGCCTAAGAGAAGTTCTTTATTCTTTTTGATTACATTCATCACTATCTTGCATATTTCTCAGGTTTGCAACCTGACTCACTTCTGACAGATCCTTAGTCCTTACATCCAAATGATCTCTACACAATTTATCTGAGATGCAATATTTTTTAACCATCCACAGTTAAAACTATTGTCAGCTTTCATGACATCCTATCATAGTTTTTACAAGTGTAATTCTACAATTTGTTAATATGAGCATTTTAATAACACAGAACTTAAACCCTGATACTCTTACCTGCCAACTTGTTCCTACTTATTTATTATCCCTCATTTATTTTTAATGACATTTACCAACCTTTAGGACTGCTACTTTTCAAATATTAATCTTGTGAAGTGAAATGACTTGAGGAAACACCATGAAGCTGAGTCAGGAGAGGTTTAGGTTAGGTATCATGAAAAGGTTTTTCACCCAGAGGGTGGTTGAACACTGGAACAGGCTCCCCAGGGAACTGATCATGGCACCAAGCCTGACTGAGTTCAAGAAATATTTGGACAAAGCTCTCAGGCACACGATGTGATTCTTGGTGTGTCCTGTGCAGGTGCAGGAGTTGGACTTGATCCTAATGGGTCCCTTCTAAATCAGCATAGAATCTGTGATTCTATGACTGAAGCATAGCACATTAATTACTCATATCTCAATGTTTTCTTGTATTACTTAGAGGACCAATGTCCTTACCTTTGACTTCTGAGTCTGTATAACATTTTACTCTGTTTGTACAGTGCCTAGTACAAGAGCAGTTTGTGTTCATGCTAAGAATCTTAAAGCTTTGTAGAGTAAATTACCTGAAATTTTACCAGAGCTACCCAGATTTAAGAAAAATAAGAATTAGTCCTGCTGCATCTGTTTATTTTTGTGTGGTTCAGATCTGTCATTGTTCATGGAAGATGGAACAGACATGTTTTTGACTGTTCAATTGTACCTTTAATCTTAAGGTGTCTGTAGGAAAAATATCACTAACCCATCATTTCACACAGTGAATCAGAAGAGGATACTCAGATATAGAAGAATGTTAAAACATTTTCCAAAAGAGAAATATTTCTTTTTTTTTTTTTTTTTTTTGAATATGAATTGCTCAATATAGAAGGATTTTGAAGTATTCATCTTCAGCGTGAAAACACTCAATAACCTTGAATGGAAAAATATGCTCCCACCCTTTTGATATTTTGGAGGGACTGAGAAGGGTAATAAGTGCTGACAAACAACTGAAATCAGTTTGCCAGACTTATCAATGCCTGCTTTAGCTTATCCTTCATACATTCCAACAAAAAGTAGAATATCCTAAGACAGTGAGATTTGTTAGCTGTTGCTAAGCCAAGTTACAGGATTTTTACTGTCTATTAAACAAACCAAATAAAATAGGAACGGACAAGGTCTAGTAAGTATCTGCCCACTTTACCCACAGCCAAGCAGCATAATTCATCAGGCTTGGTGGTCAGGTGGTTTCTCTGTCTCCATCACCCTTGGGCTGACCTCACCCCTTGCCTTGTAAAGTGGCTGTGGAAGCAAAAGACACCATTTCAGCCATGGCTGAGTCATTGAATATCTGCTTTTCACAGCCAGAAGGCCTGTTTCCGGGACCACATCATCACTCAGTGCAACAGGCTGTTTATATTGTAGGAGAAATTATACTAATGAACCTGTGTGTTTAAACCTTGTGTCATTCTCCAGTCTATGCCTGTGCCCAGAATCCCCTTGCAGCCATGAACGACATTTGTACAGGTTCCTCAACCTCTGCATTTGTGTCTTTGCTAAGCCCCTTGTCTAGTTCATGATCTTTGAAGGCCAAATACTCTTAGGAAGGAGTCCAAGTATTTGCAGTATTGCTACCTTTTGTCTTTTAAATGGGTAAAAACTGGTAACATGTCTGTTGATCTCATCTGGAGAGAAGTGACTACCACTACCATTTCTAAAAGCTACACCTTAATTAGAAGATGCTGATTGCTGTTGGTCACCAAAATGACTAGTAAGTCATGCAACAGATGAGGTATTGCATCTCTGTTCGCTCACTGATGTATGAAAAAAGGTAANCTGACTTATTCATGGCTTTTCTGCTTCTTTCAATTGCCTATGCATCTTGAGGATAGTCTGAAACACCATCTTATTTTAGACTTGCATCTACCCCTTGAACATAATTTTACTCCACACTTTCTTTCTACTTTAATTCTTCAGACTTTTCTCTTATTAATATTGACAGTTATTTTTCAGAAAACAGCTTTTTCCTGGAAGTATATTGTTTCAACAGTCAATGAATATATACAAGTGAAATATATCAAACCCCCAAAACTCATCAGAATTTCTTTTTCTTCTAGGAGTCCATTTTTTTTCTCCATTTATAGCCACTCCCCAAATTATAAATAGACTTGTAATTAAAAAAGGCTTGAAAATCAGTTTTTAGAAATATTTTATTGTATGGCAATTTTAGCTGGTCAAATTTGAAGCCTAACATTGATGTATGTGACAGATATGTGAACGGTGATTCTGAGTTCTGAACTCTTGACAATGACTTAATTTTTCCTCTGCAGTTTCCCTTTCTCTATAATAAAGATGTCAGATCCTATTATTAATTATGCTTTAAGTATGAGAAGGACAATATAACATTTCACCAGGATTTTTGAAGAAAAAATCAACTGTATCAGGGTGATAAATATAATGCATGATATTTACAAGAAGAAGACATTAAAGTAATTGGAACTTCTATGTAAACTGCTGTAAACGAGTTGTTGCAATTACTAAGTTTTGGGAAAACAATTTAAGGAGAAAAATTCTTTACATTAATTCATTCAAAGCTGTGAAAGACAGTCTTAACTTGTTTCACTAGTGGTACATATGTAAATGTTTCTTCTTTTAAATGATTTATTTTTGCCAGAAGCTTCTGAACAAAGACAAACTCTCAAAACAAGTACATAAAAAAGTGAGACTCTGCTAATAATGTCTAAAGAAGTAAAAATCTACTTCAGAGAAATTTGGTAGGCAGTCTGCATATTGTAATGATAACAGTGCGAATTACAGATAGCACACAAGCGATGCAGCAAGGCCACACAGCACCTTGCAATTTAGAATTTGTCAACATTTTGCAGTTTCCCTTGTGACTCACCACTTGGTTGATGTTTCCCATTTATGGTTTACATAGGCTTAAGCTTTGGAACATCCATGCAAAACAGCACATTGGAGCTTTAAATCAGTCACACATAATTAGAAATTTCAAATAATTCCAAGCAGTTAATTTAATATTTTATAAGGAAAATGCAACCAGAGTTGTGCAGTTAATTTTGCAGGAAGATCAGGAAGGACAGCAAGAGCAGCCACACATACATTAACCATGATAAAATAGAGGTAAACAGAAAAAAATGTGAGATTGTGTGTCTGAAGTCTGCAACAGCTGTGCTCATACTTAACGTGTAGGTTTCATTCATTAAATATATGTATGATATAAATATGCTAATCCTGTGCCTCTGTCAGTCTGCAAAGAGGATAAGAAGGGTAGAAAACATAATTAAAAACTGTGTAGGTGTTTCTGTTAAAAGAAATTTGCTGGTAGTGTAAAATCTGAATTTCTAGCTTGCCTTATTCTAATTTTGTGATGCCTGGGCCCTAAGTATCAAAAGAAGGGATTTCCCTCACTTTCTCAAGCCAGGCAGAGTCACATATTATGGTGAACACTGAGACTTCCAAGGCATCATCCACAATGCCACTGGAGAAGAAATAGACAGAATGCCAAGAAATTCCTTTCCTAGATCTTTACCCCACATAATCTGACTAATTTTCCTTTTTTTTTTTCCCTTTGTGGATCTGTGTGATTTCCAGTAACAAATGCACCATGGTTTCACAACTGGTTGCTAAAGAGCAGTAACTTCCCTACTTACCTTAGCAAAGCGTTAATCAAGAAAATAGAGCAGCCTGGGTTTGGGTTTATTTTTGGTTCTTTTTCCTGAAAGATAAGGATATTTTTTTGCTTTGGTGTTTCATCATGGTTTTGTTTTTTGTTGTTCTTGTTTTTTGTAGGTTGGTGTTTTAGTTAGTTTGTTTTTTTGGGTTTTTGTTTGTTTTTTCTTTTTTTTTCTTTCCTTTTATTTTTTTATTTGTTTGTTTGTTAGTTTTTTCCGTTGCTAAATATCTCTAGAGTGCTCTAAAAATCTGGAAAAGGAAATTAAAATCTTAAGCAAGTCTGTTCACCGTGATGTTAGGACTTGATTGTGGATTTCATCTTGATGGTGTTGATTTTAGGGACTACTACATCAAAGCATGAATGGTTTAGCTGCAAGCTCATGTTTACTACTTCACACAACACACTTGTTTCCCCGAAAGCCAATTCTGATTCAAATCAATTTAATTAAGTAACAAAGCTGGTTGTCATGGTAACAACACTACTAATTTGTCATGGCAAATACTCTGTGAGATTGACCAGTTGCTAAGCAACAGCCAATGGGCTTGAAGACAGAAGATGACAAATTCTATCTAGTGCAGATGTTGTGATCCAGTCTTGAATTAGGCCTCTGTTCAGAGTGGATTCCCAAGAGACCATCACCTGGATAGCTTAATAGCAACACAGGGAGTAGCATGCCACAACAAATTATATTGTTTTGTACTTTTAAAAATGTGTTTGAGGGAGAAGCTAGTAAAATAAGGTAATTTGATGCTCCCTGTCATCTTTTCTTATTTTCCTGTAACAGCATATAGGGGGATGATTCAATCTTACTGTACTTGACTTTGCATATGCATATTTATATCTCTAAAACAGTCTTTTATTCATCTTTGTACAAATGATACATAAAATTTAGGCATGCAAGCACAAAACAAGTGGATTATGGCTAAATCACCTCAACAAAATCTGTTTAGAGTAACGTGCATAATTCATTCACAACAATGGAGAACAATTTATTTTTACTTTATTATTCTTTCTCTCCAGATACTGTCCAACTTCACAGTTTAAACCTGATTTACTTTTATTCATGAGAATAAATTCATTATTCCTCTCATGGAAAGTACTACAAATATTTTAGGCTGTTGGTATCTACCTACCCGTGCATGCTTTTGATTTGCACAGAAATCAGACTAAGTATAAAGTAATGTAATTTTTCCAAAGCATAACTTTCTTTAATTCAACATACTAGCTAATTTATCCTGAATCCTTGTCTAAGTAAAAAATCCACTTAAACTGGCAAATAATTAAAATATTCTGGTCAGTTGTATGTTTCAGTCTAATTCTAAAACCTTCATGTTAAACTTAGTACTTTATGTGCAAAATGAACCACACTGGCGATTGATGAGGAAGAATGCTGAAATTTGTGAGATTAAGGCTAGAGGCATTAAGAGAAAAATTGATTGATTTCCAGTTCACGGGAAAATATTTCTAACAGAAATGTTTTGTGAAATAGGATTCATATGTCTAGGATTTCGCTTGCAAATATAAAGAAAATTTCTGATAGTTTTGAAATGGCTGAGCTTTAGGTTATTTTAGACATTTCATTTCTTCAAGAAAACTGACTTTCAATTAGAATTAATTTGCCAAATTATAATCATAACAGAATGACAAGTGCTCTAATAAAACAAAGACTCAAGCATTGAAATCAAAACAAATCCTTCTAATTTTCTGAAGCAAGATATCTGAATGACCCAAAGATCCCCTCCTTTGCTCTACCATCATTTTCTTCTCTGTGAAATCACTTGTGCTGGCAGAAAAATTTTAAAATTCCTGAAAAAAACTTTATGCAGCAGATATTCCAGTCTTCACAAGTTTCTAATATGGATAATACCTTAGTTTCTCAGTAGATTCATTGCAACTAATGCATTGGATACAGGAAGATGCAGATAAAACCCTAATATTCTGCTTTATGATATTCACTTGAGTATATACAGCAACAATTTTTCAGTTTAAATAAAATGTTATCTACAATCAAAACAACGATTTGTTTTATCAGGTTCCCTGCAAATGCAGTCATTGTGATAGAAATTAAATAAAACCATGATCTTCTATTGCATTAGAAGTGAGTTGAAATAAATCAAATGAACAATTCAAAGAAATTTTGATTTTATAAAATGAAAATCAGCCTTTTAAAATTAAGTTTTTAATGTTATTATATAAATAGATAATTATGACCACCAAGTTTGGTTAAAAGGGTCTTCTGCAGAATATTAGCTAGAGAAATTCCGACCATATGAACAGAAAATATGAAACAATAGCCAGATGCAACTTAAATATCATCCTTTCACTATATCAAACCACTTGTTAGTATTTTTTACATTATGTTTTATGGGGTGTCTGTGACAAGGCTTTGGTAGTAGGGGTGCTGCAGGGCTGGTCTCGGTGCTCAGGGGGAGGAAAGGTGGTGTTTTAATGTTTGTCTTTTGTTTCTCACTACCCAAATCTATTTTAGTTGGCAGGGTGGGGGATGGGTGGGTAGGGATGGCGGTGGCAGGGAAGTAAATCAGTTGTCCTCAAGTTGAATCTGTTTCACCAGTGATAGTAACTGGTAAGAAATCTCACTATCTCAATCTATGAAGTTTCTTAGCCTATTTTCTCCCCTTGTCCTGTTTAGCAGAGGGAGGCAAGGAGGGAGTAGTTGGGGGAAGCGTGATGGTTTGCCAAGTCTAACCCATCAGATAAAGATAATCCAGCCACGGAGAAAAGTCACATGCAGGGAGTGTACTGGCAAACAGAGCCAAGGTTTCTTGCTTCTCAGCAGTGGATTCCTGTTTTCAGAGTCTGAAAATTATTTTAACACAAGAAAAACTAGCACACAACACACCTTTTCCTCTCCTCTGAAAGCTGCAGATAAAATCCTAATATCATACAAGGAGAAACAATAAAATTACCAAAAATTGTTAAAATACAGCAGGCAAGTGACAACATTACGTACAAGAATGTTCAGAAGACCTTGAGTACATTTACCTTTGGCCTCAAAACAGGCATCTAGGTACTCTAATACTGCCTTTTGTGTGCTTTCACTGCCTACTTTGGGCATCTGAGTTTATGCAATCCTTTTGTTTATGAAACTCATATGCAATTACATATTTTTAATTTTGTTTTGATGAAGCTGACAATTCAGAGATAATTTATACTCAGCAGTGGAGGAAACATCATGACCTTATCTCTTGCATCAGGTCTTCTGGTAAGACAGAACATATATTTTCAAAGTTTTTCATTTTTTAAAATGCTAAAAGCTGGAGGAGCCACAAGATCCTTAAATAAGGTATTCCACTGGTTAATCATCAACTTACTCTTTCTGGCCATAGATCTGAGGACTGATATTTGTATCCTTAACTTCCTGATCATATGCTTTTCCATATCATATGAATCCCAGAAATTTCCAACTCCTTATGATGTTTCTTTTCAAAGTTAGTTTCTCCTTCAGAAAGGAATTGTGACTTGTAGTCTTGATTCCTAGATATGTGATATTGCCATTTGAAAATTTGAAATAAATCTTACTCAAGCAAGTCCAGATCAATGCAATACCCAGGCTGTTTGTCAGATCTGTCTTTCTCATTATTTACCATACTGTTGTTTTTGCGTATGTAAATAATAACAAGACTGATTGTATGCCATTTTGCACATCACTGCTCAGGTCATGACTTGAATCAGATAGGAAGGAAGCCAAAAGGAAAAAACAAATGAATTATTTTTTCATTAGAATTCTTTCAAAAAGCTATCAGAATATGAATTCTCTACCTGCAGTACTTTAAAATCCTAATAAATAAAAAAAAATTAGAAATTTTTACCAATGAAATCATAAACTCAATCAAAAATAACAAGTTTATTTGATAACTTTTTTCATTGAGCTGTGTTGATTGACTGTGCGTATATTACCATTATTTTAATTCGTCATTGATTTCATCTCCCATCACCTTAACTTAGTTGCTCTTTATCTATTTAATGAGATGACAGCTTGCTGAAGTGTATATCCTTCTTAAACCGTGGCACAAGAACCACTTTTCTTTCCAGAACCCCAGAGTTTTTTCAGTCTTCCAGATTAACTCATGTCTGACATTCCTTTGAACTTATCATGTGTGAAATATTTCATCATAGTTAAACATAACCTTTTTTTTTTTATTTTTTTTTTTTTTAATTGCTATGCTGTTCCCTTTCTCTCAGCACTTCTGGAAGAAAACCTGTTTTGTTGTTGTTAACATCACCCTTCTTTCTAAGAATAGATGCAATGTATACACTGGGGAATTCTTCCTTTCCTACAGTATTACTGACATTTATATTTGGTCCCCATTTGGTAGACCTGCCCCTAGGACAGAGATGTTGGGAGTGAAGTGGAAAGTCCAGGGGAAGGAATTAAGAAGACTGCAGCCATTGAATCACTTCTCTCAGTGCAGGTCACATACTGAAGGTTATATGATGGACTGAGACTTCTTATTGCAGACTCTTCCTCTCTTTCACGCTCATGTTGCAATTTTTCAATTGCCCCTACAGTCCAGCACTTTAGCACTTTAGTTTCTATGCAATAGTAGCAGCAAGACTACCTTT
>VXAU01004367.1:421217-442660 GCA_013399695.1 Formicarius rufipectus | reverse complement strand
TTTTTTTTTTTTTTTGGTTTACTGCTGACTTCCCTGATCTTGAGAAACACCAAATGTCTGAAACTGGCACACAGTTCAGAAAACATTTTTACTCCTTTTTTTTTCTAAATTGATCTGACACTTAACAGCATTTGCTTCAAAAGGTTAAAATCTGTTCCTACAACTACTCTTATCTTCTCTTATCTTCTCTAAGCCCCTTTTCCTTAGCAAATGGCTGGTCTGGCCTATGGCTGACTTCCTGTCTTCACAAATTTCTCTAAAATTCACTATGTTCCCACCTTTCGTTTCAGCAAGGGTCCCTGGGAGGACTCCTATGAATCTATCATTGAGAATGGCAACCAGGGAAAGCAGCCATTTCCTCCAGAAGAAAACAGTCTGCCACATTCTCTTAAAGTATATTCTCCTCCCAAGGCAAGCACAGAGCTCCCATCAACAGTAATGCACACACAGAGGTGAATATTCCCATTTGTGAGAGACCGTAATTGAATCACCATTAGCTTCAGCTTCTGGCATTGTTCAGAATGAGTCACGTCCTATTGCTTCTTGTTGCTAGAATGCAATAAACAAGAGTTAAACTATTTAAAGGCACCTTTGTTCTTCTGTCAGACACCTACAGAACATTTGTTTAAAATATAACAACTCCAAAGAGGTATTAGAATTGGGCAAAGACAAAGGCCTGAATTAACCTTAACTATAAAGTGTCTATCAATGTCTCTGTCTCAACAACTTCAAAATCCATTCTTTAGCTGTCTGTGGAACAGTTATATTACTGATCCAAATTCACTTCTAAGCTTTGTGAATGTGCATTTTCCTCGTGTTTGAGTGAAAGAAACTGTAAAGAAGCAAGACTGTATTTCACTTCCAACTTTTTCATAGGTAGCACTAATTCAAGAATACTCCATGGAATAACTGGTTGTTTCTTGATTTTTTTTTTCTCTCTGGAAAATAGAACCTTCCTAAGAAAACTTTACAAGCATACACATATGCACACACACACACACACAAAAAAAAAGACCCTAAAAAAAAGCACTTTTATGAAAGCTATCCATCAAATGTCAAGGATAATAATCAATTTTTTGTCACAATGAACTGATAAAAGCTTTCAGTAATAATGTCATGGGGAAAAAAATTTGTGTTGGAACTCGTAACGCTCAGCCCTGATATCAAACGAATTCATAAAAGCTCAATACCACTGTAGCCCTCGGAGGCATGACAAAACACAATTTCTCATCCACAGGATATGGAATAATTCCCTCTTTTTATATTTTTTTTTCAGAGAGGGAGAAGCAAAAGGAAAAAATCTGAATTTCAAAAAAAAAATATTACACAATCCTGCTTATGCAGGTGAACAGTACCGATCATTTTGGTCGTCGATATCACAAACCGTTATGGTGATTTCTCTCACATCATGCAAATGGCTGCATAATGTCTACTCCTCTTGGAATGTAAAATCAAATCAGCATTCTAATGATACAAGCCTGTGATGAGCTTGGAAATAAATATGCAGAAACGCATAGAAAAAAAAAAATCAAGGCAATCAAGGAGAGCCAGCGTCCTGGCTTGGACTATAAATCTTTGTCTGTTTCAATCGTAAAGCTGGCCGAATCAGTGTAAAATTCAAGCAGGGATGTCATCAATTTCTGTTAACCTCTCTATTCTTCTTTGTGTTGGCGGTGCAGTGATGGATTGGTTTTGTCACTTGTGCTCAGTTCACAGTATGTTAACATGGAAGGGTGCAGTCAGGTTATGAAGAAGGGTTATTACTGTCCCAGCTCTGACCTGGTCTTACTATCTTTTCTAGTATCACAAAACCTTACTGTCTTTGGGAGTGAGAACTAGCATCCTTGGAGCTGTTTAATGCTAAACAGAGCAGCCACAGTTTTATTCTTCCATTTGCTTTGCTATCCAGATGCTTTGCTCCCACTTATAGGCCTATTCTTTTCTACCATTTTTTAATTAATAAATTAATGTAGGAGATGCTTATTAATCCAGTTACCAGTGCAAGAAGAAAAGTAATTAATTACTCAATTACATTAAGAGGAATCTATGATTTGCAAACACAAAAAGATTCATAATTTTACAATCTCTAAATAAGAAAGCACTGGTAATAAAACAGAGGTAATAACATAAACTTACTGGCATATTGAAAATGCATAACTGTTTCAAGGAGTGGACCACTAATTCTTCTTTCATGTTGCCTTGGTCATTTCATAAAGATGTGAATTTAATGAGTTAGGGTATTCTTCAGATCTTGTTTTCTGCTTCTCTATGACGTGTCGATGCACTCACTGCAATCTGTACTGCTCAGCACTGAGACACCTGCCCATACTTCAAAAACTCGCAAGCTCAACTTTAAGCAACTTCAGGCTCTATTAATGTCAATGGAATTGCTCAAGTGCTTAAGTTAAGCATGTTCCTAAATGTTTTTTTGGAAGATTGTAATAAATTCTAATTCAGAGTCCAATAAAATCTTTAGGAGTCTTTATATTGACTTCAGTGGGCATTGTATCAGACTAATAGAGCTCAACACCTTGCAGAACCGAGCCCTTAAACAGTTGCTTCATTTCACCACATAAGTGGTTGTTTTAGTAGTGGGTGAAGTGATCCCTATGTGTAGTATTTAATATAGTGTGTTTCAGCTTGTTAAGTTAGTAAAGTGCTTTGGGATCACTTGAGATGAAAGGTGCAATCCAAATGAAAGTTGTTATTACGCTGTCAGAAGTACTATTTTTTTGTGAGTGAAAAATCACATTAAAATAAATGCTTTAAAACAAAGGAAATAGAACATAAAAATTCTATATCTATTTATTTCTGTAACAAAAAGCCAAGTGGAGCAAAATAACTCCTGCAATAGGTAGTCTGAGTTCAGCAGAAAAGCTGAACAACTGAGGGTCAGTGGCATTTTGTAAGTGATGCTTTTGCTCTTGACAAATTGGACCCAGGATACAGGAGTAAATCTGGTCACAAATGCCTGCCACTTCTCTGAGCTGTGTTGGCTGCTCAAAAGCAATTAAGTGAAGTGGGTGCTCAAGTCCCATTGAATGTCCCAATTAACAATTAGCAAGACTTGTGCTCTTAAGGGTTTTTGGAGATCTTACACAATGCAGCAATGACAAAGTCATATGAAAGAGATTTTCTACATCCTCTCTATAGGAGTTATTTTTAAAGTCATATAAAAAACCTCTGAATTAAATATAGGAGAGAACCAAGAAAGAAGCAATTCATAGCTTACCATAGAAAGAAGCACATCATAGCTTATTTTACTATTCATAATTGAGGTCAGGAATGTAGAAGGAGCCTAATCAGACAACAGGCTCAGCAATCTAGCCAAATCCAAATGATACAAGTTTCACAAGCAATACTTTCCATTAAAAATGTATTCCTACACTCTGGCATTTTTAAGATGTCTTGAGATAGCAAACCACTGTATAATAATAACAAAACCAGAGATAGGTTTGGCATGATAGTTTCTCTGTGTGGTCAGTCTAACTTGTTTTTCCCTCAAGTTTGTTTATTTTTCTCTTGTCGTGAATTTAAACTAAATAATGTGTTCAGTGACAGCTACAGAGACTCCAGTAAAAGTAGTCAAGAAAGAATCCCAAAGAAGTCATACTTACCTTACAGGTAAATTCCACATTGGAAAGTGCTTCAAGTATCACTGAACCCAAGGGGTTCAGAATATTTGCTCATACTGTCTCTGTCCTGTGAAAGGGAATTATCACTCCAGAAGTGAATATTTTTGGACTTCTACTAGTTCACAAGTACCCTCACCCACAGAATGACCCCCCTTACACACATAAACAGAACAAATACAATTGCCACAAAAAGGTCTTGTAATAGTCTCCAGAGTAATGAAACCCATTATTAATTTTAATTGTTTTGTATTGCAAAAGCTTTTAGCAAGATACCTATTTACTGCTGTATTTGTCTTAAAAGTTCTTGTTCTTGGATACATTATGATACACAAATTAAATGCAATTTCAAATTTAAACCTACACAAGTGTTAGTCACCAAGTTCCCCTGTCAGTCCCATGAAGCTTCCCATAGCACAGCTGGAAAGCGTGCTACTGTGCACTCATTGCAAGACATTGCAGTGCATTACTTACTCCAAGAAACTTACTGAAGGCATAAACACTAATGATTCTTATTTATTACTGGTATTGCAGAATCCAGTGAATTCAGACATAAGTTTGGACATGATTTAATAGATGATGTGCCGAAATAAAGAACTACCAGGGCTGCATATCTCTCTCAAATTTCAAGGGGAGATGGAATAATTTTTGTCATTGAGACTGATCTGCAAATCAAAGAATCCCACCCTGTCGCTACATTCTTCTGTGTGTGGGACCCCTCCTCCTGGAGGAGGACCTAGTTTAGGTTTTCCTGGACTCCATGAAACTTTATTGTAATTGGCACTTTGTGTAATCAATATAAATCAACCTCAATCAAGTAGAAATATGTTCTAAACATGCAGCTAATAAGATAACGTAATTCCATCCATTTGAGAAAAGAGAATTCAAATTGATTAGGATCATGGCGAAAATAATTTACCATAAAGACCCTGAAAATCTTTCTAAATAATTTCCTATATTTTTCTTAGGCTTTATTTCATTTCTAACACCATTTACAAGGAAGCATTGGGGTGAAATTCTTGACATGTTAATGAGTGGTTTTGCATAACCTAAGCCAACAGAGGTTTGCTATTTTCTAAGATCCAGTCCTGAGAAATCTGCAGAGGGTCTGGATGTTTATCTTGGTAATTTATGAGCTTATCAATGGACTGTGAGATTTTGGGGTTTCAGCCCACATTCGGCTCAAAGGAAGAATAATTTCGAATGAGGGCTAATTAGTGAGTTATCACTTCACAGTCTTGTTCAACAGTTATCTAAATCAACACAACCCAAAAAGAGAAAAGAAAACCAGTGAACACAGACGGAAACACTGACATGCAAATTCAAACACAGATACGCAGGATGTCTAATGAGAGGGGAAAAAAGTTATTCTTAATAATAGTAATTTTAAAATGTAGTTTAATGTATTGTTGAACGTATGTCCCTCACCCTTCAGTTTCCTGTTTCTGTTTAAAATCATTTTGACCTTAAGTCTATTCTGTAATCAAGGTGTTTGATAAGTCAAACCCTTCAGAAGTGTAGGTAAAAAGCACTTTTCAGAATGTTAAACTGGCAACACACAGGGTTCAGTTACTGCTTTAGAGAAATGTCATAGATGTCCTCTAACCTTTTTTTTTAGGAACGTATTTCTTGGATGATTTTTTTCAAGGACTCAGGTCAGGAAGAATCTACCCCAAGGGTAGTTGGAGGGAAGAAAAAATAACAAGGCATGGTGGCACCTGGGGACCACAACATTGTTCACATCCTCTGTAATCATCAGTGCACTGCTCAGCTGCTTTGGTAATTTACATAATATCATCCTGACACGTTCACTTCAGTTATCCATCACCATTGGGATGGTGTTGCTGTTTTCCTGCTTTATTTTCTTTCCCCCTATCTGTCTCTCTCTGTGCCTTTCTTTCTCTCATTGTGTCTTATGTTTATCTGGCCAAGCAAAAAAGATTGATTTCACATTTTTTCTGCCCTCCTTGTTCAAGAAATATGATTTTGGCAAATGATGAGGCAGTGAGCACAGTTAATAAGCAAAAATGCACATATAGAGAGCTTATTCTCCACATTTTAATGAATAGTATCTTTGGGGCAACTGAGGAGGAGGAGAAGAAGAACAATAATGGATGCTGAGATGGGTGAGAGAGTCTGTCTAATAAAGTTAAATTCTAAGGATATGGTGGACTTTATTCACATGGAATCAGGGCTAAATCTGCCAGACAGGACTGGACACTGAGCTAAAAATAAAAGCTTAAAGCTTTTCCTCTTGAGTGACATTTCCGTAAAAATTAACAAAAGCAAGGTAATATTTCCTGGTTTTTAAATGTAATTTTTATTGTCACGTGGCAGATGAATTGGCTAGCTGAAAACATGATTAATTCCTGCAGTCCTACCTACTGAGATCAAACTACAGGCTTGTTATCCTCAGTTTTATACCTTTATAACCCTTTGACTTTAAGGGTGTTGCTCTTGAAGTACATCACTGTAACTGATATTGACAGTTACGCCCTTGTGTATGCCCTTGTCTATCACCCTTGTGTATGACAAGGGTGCTGAAGTCACCTTCCCACAGTAAAGGAAAACTCTAAGACACAGGAAAAGACTATTGAAGTGGGAACATCGACAGCCTATTGTTACTTTCTCTGTCTTATTGGGGTGAATTCCTCATACTCTCAGCCACTCATTCCTGACAGTCAAAGCTACAAGTGACTTGGCTACTAGGACTTCCCTCTATATGAAGCTAAAAGGCAACTTTTAAAGCAACACAGTTTTTGGGGCAGGAAAGGATAAAGCACACTTGCATTGGTGTTCCTGAATAAGCATCAGAAATGATTCCTTGCCTCTGCACAATGACATTCCTGATAAATAATTACACGGCAAAAAAAACCCCAACAAACCCTGCAGAGGTAAAAATAAGATGGTATACAAAAACAGTGCCACCAACCCCCACCAAATCCCCAAAAGGCATTTTCAAATACTTAGAATTTCTAAAACTCTCCTTCAGAAAAAAAAAAAAAAAAAAAAAGAGTTTGTGTGTGCAAAGGCAGGAATATCCTTGCTTTTAAACAGTGTTTCCATTATTAATGTAGATATAACTCAGTTTAGTACCTCAAGTTAGGTGGGAGGAACCTGAGCATCAGACTTTTCTATATGGAAGCTTTGGGTTCAGTCCCTGTTATGTTGAAGTACTGCGATGAGTAAGACAGCTCGTTGACAGCTATATTGAAGGAGAGATGGGCACACATAGAAAAGGCTAACAACTTCAGACATATCTCCACAGTTTGCATTCATATGCACTACATTATTTAAGTAGTGTATTAATTTGGTAATAGCACTCTGGAAAAGTTGATTCTCTATAAGGTCAGGGTCCTCTGCAGCTAAAGACTTTGCATAAACTTATGTCAAATCCATGACAATTCATCAAATCCATGGTATGAATGGATTTCTAAAACCCAATATGCAAAGTAAAATAAAAATATTTTTAATGAGCAAATCCTTCCCCCTATGAAAACTTCCCATACAAAAATGAAAAAGTATTTATTATAGACTACAGTCACATTTATTACAGACTATTGTTGCATTTTCTATCAGAATCTCTTCTAAAGGTTCCTTATACTCTTTGCTTCATCTTTATAAAAAGATTTTTTTCTGATAAAGAAATACAGGATTTATTTAAGACTCCTCAGAGTTGTTTCAATTAAATCCTGTCTTCTTATATATCAACTTTGTATGTCAGAAACAAATTCAAGGCACTGTCCTGCAAACATTGATACAATGAGATAACTCAAGAGAGCACTTGAATGATCTCAAGTATAGGCTCCACTAGAAAAATTTAGCCTTGGCAAAATCAACTTATTTCATGTCTATTAACACTGCTTTATGCTAGGGATGATTTTTTGTTTTGCTCTGATGGGGATTTTTTCAGTGGAAGAAGAGTTTCATTTTGACAACACAAAAATTGTCATCCAAACCAGTGTTTAGAAAAGCCAGTATTTGTCTTTGTAAAGCAAATACACAGAACAGCCAAGCACCTGAGGAAGCTGGAAAAATACAAGAACATGAGAAAATTCTTCTGGGGTGTCACAGAAAGACTGAAGATCAGCGATCTTATTAACCTCTGAGGACCCTGAAACAAGATTTTACAGCAACTAGCCCAATACTTTGAGATAATTGAAGAGAGCACGACTCTTTAACCTTCACAATATTAATACTCTGTTGTTATCTTATGAGCTCTGGCATTTCTTTAATATAGTAGACAAAGACAGTGTAATGAGATATTTTTACATATCATAGATTTGGTGTTCTGATCTGCTCATGATAGTGCTAAAGAATTGTAGGTGAACCTTCAGCAAATTCAGAGACTCACTTCTTTTTATTCATGTTACAACTTACTTTTTTTTATTATTATTTCTCATGTGAGACTCAGAAACCTCTTTAACAAAACTAAAAATCTTTCGGTCTGTAAATGTGATAATTTTTCAACTAGACCTATTTTACAGGTTTTATAAAGTGATGCTAATTATGGAAAAAGTAGGTTTGAAGCAGGAGGATATCATGCTCTTATTTTGGCTTTCCTGACATTGGGCTGTAGATGTTTGTTTCCAGTAGAGTACCAGTTAATGTGTCTGTCATCATTGCTTCTGGAATATCTTATGAGGGACTCAGTCCAGGCAGCAATTTATGTTGTTGTGGAGGGTAAAGCCAGTGCAGCTAAAGGAGATCTCTTGAGCTCTGGGGCTCTAAATCTTCAGCCACTTGACACTAGTGAACGCCATCAACTCTGTTTCCATTTTCCACAAGAAGAAAAAAAAAAAAAGACTTTTTATAATTTCCTTTTAAAGATGGGAGAAAGGCAACTGATACCAATGTGACCTCTGTCTGACTGACAGAAGGTTCATGATTGTGTGGTATGCCTGTCACCTAAGTAATATATGTAGTCTCAGCTGCCCACTGATTTCAAAGTGAATTTCCATCCCTGACCTGTAAGTTGTAACCTTTGGGTGGATTGCATGAAAATCAGCTTCACTGGAGAGCTATGCAGATGTTGACAAGGTGTGGAAAATGAATATGAAGAAAGATGAGGTTTTTCCAACCTCTGTGTTCAATAACGGTGTTTGTGCATTCAGCAAAAATCCACACAGATATGATAAAGGAGTTAAAGAAGTTCTTTCTTTTAGAGGATGGTATGCAAGGAGTAAGTTTCTGATGGAAACCCTTTCTAGGTCTGGACACTAAGGTTTCAGATGCTTTGGGTGTCTTACATATGGTAGTTACAATTTGATGAAAATGCCTGTATTTCCTAGATGGATTCACATTCCCAATAAATTACTTTACTAACTCTTTTAACATTCATGGTCTAATTGTGTATAGAATATATTATTTTTTTAATAAATTTACAAAGCCCAAGAAAATCCATGTGGAATTTATATCCATAGAGGAGTTCTCATCAAAAAACTAATATTGTGCTTTTGTCAGCTGAAAGTTGGAATGATTCCTACATATTTTCATTTGATTAAAGCACACAGATAGTGAATTCCCAAAGAAAACAAGAAATCACATGAGCATTTGGTACTGTTTCATTCTGCGTTCAAAAGGCTACAGGTAATGAAGCCAATGAGCTAAAGATTTACTGAGACTACATGCCTATATATGAAAAACAAGCAATAAACAAAAAAAAAAAAATCCCAGCTCAATTCTGAAAGTTTAATATTATAAAGTTACTTTATTTGGTCTGGATTTTATGATACAAATTGAATTAGGGTGCAGACACATGCAGTCCAGTTTTGTCTTTTAGGGAGGAACCTTTCAAACTTTCTATTGTGATAAAGAAAACCATTAGACTGACAAAGTGAGGAGGAGAGAAAACAATTTTATTGAAGTAAGAACAAAATTAGAGTGTCAGACAGAATCCAAGAGATAAAATATTGCATCTAATAAACATGTTACATATGGGATTAGACATGGGTCCCTAGAATTACAGAACAGAAGTTCTAGAAAAAACAATAACATTAGTTTTGAAAAATAATAACTAGAGTGCCTATCATGTTTATGAAAAAAAAATTGCATTCTTATTAAGGAACTTAAACAGGAGAAAATTATTTGGTCTACTGGAGTACAAGGCCTAGGTCTGCAAGCCTTATTCCTGCCTGTTGTCTCATTTACCTAAGCACAATTACTTTTGTGAGTGACTGGATCACTCAGTGAGATTGTGATCCTAACTGATTATATACAGTCTTCAAAGGAAAAAAAAGTAGGTAACCATCCAGATCTCCTGGCTAGTCAACATTTCTGCCTTTGAAAATATCTCCCTCACTGTCCGTTCAGGGGCAGGTAGCCAATGTATTGCCTGGGACTAAAAACATGTCATAGATATATGCACACTTCATTACAATTTGATGTGGCCAACATTGCTTAATTAAGCAAATAATCAAGCACTCATGTCTGCTCCTCTCACTTGCATCTCACTTGCATCTCTCCTTATCACTTTGTAATTTTCTTATCCCTGCCAGCATGGGGTGAAGCAGCAGCACATAAACATCCACCACCTCTTTCATCAGCCCAGCATTGTGATGGATGTTTGTGTAATCATTGTAAAAATTTTGTAAGCCTGTATGGAGGACACCTTGAAATGTTACTTGAAAAGAAACTTCCTTGGAGGTCAAGAAAGTCCCTGTACTACTGGATGAAAGACTACTTGTTCTAAACCACGTTACTTTTATAAATCCAGTAGCTCTCACTTTAGAGATGAATAGTGAACTTTGGATGCTGAACTGCAGTCAGGTGTGTGGTTTGTAGTTGCACTCTGACTTGCTGGTGACCTTAAGGAAGACATACAGTCTTCCCCAGAGAGGAGGGAAAGACTAAACCCACCAAATCCCCCCTCCCAAAACCAAAAACCAAACCATGTTGTCTGAGAGTCAGTGTTTGAGCTTGCTATTCCTGTGCTCACCTGCCCGTCCATCCTACACTGCAGGGCTATAAGCCTGTATGGGAAGCACTTGGGCAAACTTGCTTGCTCAGCACTGAGAAGGTGTCACAGGACAGCATGACAGCATATGTGGAGGTTGCTTCAGGCCAAGAAAGCCAAGCCAACCCTGTTCCCAGCTGCCTGTGCTGCAGGTAGGTATGTAGCTGGGGAAAGGCACACTCAAGCTATATCTCTCCTGCTGTTATCAGCACTCCTGCAAAGCCAGTGGGAGCCTAGACACGGGTTTGTGTGCAAACTCTTTGTATGTAAGGTGAACTTGGACTACAACACTGCTTAGTGCCTGTGCTTAGACTACAACAAAAATTTAATCTCCACACCTCAGAGTTCTACATAACGATGATAACAATCCTTTATTTCTCCCACCCTTTGCCTGTAATTATCTATTTAGCATTCAAAACTTTTGTCTCTTCCCACGTTTTCCAGAGCCTAGCACAATTTGAGACTGATCATAGGCAGGATCTCTGGACACTACTCTAATGCAAATAATGCTAATGATAAGAGCAATGCCCCAAGGGTGTTGCAAAGTTATCCTAATATCCAAACCTGATTGTAATTTTATTTAGATTTTATATTACTGACTAAGAACACTTTATCTTCTTGCCATGTGCGGACATGTAGTTAGTGCACATTGCTTATGGGTTTCCAAGATAATGTAATGCAAACAAATCATATATCGTCTGAGAATGAGTCAGGCCCACATTTCAACTTGATTTGATTTACCGTCACCTGTGTTGCAACCACTATTAGTCTGTTGAAATAATGAGAGAAAGAGAATAAGGGTTTTTAAGGGCAGTGTGGGAAAGTACCTATTATATAAGCATCTTTGAAATGCAGAAAGGATAAAAAAAATGGTTAGAAGTCTTAGAGCACTGGAAATTAAAAAAGTGATGCCTCCTAGGAAAAAGGGCTATACTTACATTGATGGATGCCAGGGGGGATTCATTTGATAAATCTTGTCTGACTTCAGTGTTGTATGTACTCAGGACTGAGTCAGATGTGTGGAAACAAGTGGAATCCTTATAATCAGCTCATACCTCACACCAGGTTCAGGTTGGTCTTTCCTGATGCACAATACAGGACTACAGGAAAACCTCCAAATCCCTATCTGTCTCAGTGTTTCTCAGCTGTTATCACCGAGGGCTAAATCAAACAGAATGATCCAAATTCTTATGACCAGTGGAATGACCAGCCCTCTCGTCTCTCTGGGGCAGTCAGGCTTTGATCCAGGCTGTAATCCTAAGGAAGTCTGATAACTTTCTGTTCAAAGGCATTTTATGAACTCAGATTAGGAAATAAAAGTGGTTTTCCAGGATAGGTAACAAACACCTATTTTCTTAACTAACTGGTTTGGCAGAAATTCTTCCTTCACATCTCTCCATGCACATATACCCCCAAAATACTCATCTGTGCCACCACGATCTCCATGTATCTGTTTTGCGCTTTGCTGACTGGACCTGGAACTGAAAGCTGTGTCTACTGGCACTGTTTTGCTGGGTGTTTTTGCTGTGGACACACTCTGAACTGCTGGAATACCTGCTGCTCTTGAGTACAGATAACAAGGTAATGCAAGAAAAGATTTCAAAGGAGACACACAGACATGTTGTCTCATACCTTCTCTGCTCCTCATTATTTAAAGTCTGAGAGAGAGATGTGGGGGAAAAAAAAGAGCTCTTCACAGGTCCCATGGGGCTGCAAAGACATCAGCTTGTGAATATTTCACAAGTGTATCTTTGTCCTGTAACATTGCTGTACAGTTACCTGCAGTTCAAAGGTAAGAACAACAAGGAATGCTGTATATTTCATTATTGTGCCAAGCATGGGAGCTTAAAATTTGCATTTGTAAAATCCAGTGGGGTTTTTTTCTGTTGACTGGTTAACATTTCAGGGACAATGAGCTCCATTTTAAACCTAAATATAAAATCAATTTATGCTCTCAGTATGCTGCATCTTCTTCACATCTGGTGAATCTCTAACTTGTCAGCTATGGTGAAAAGATGAAGACTTTGTTTTAAACTGCATGTAAGTGGGAAATGGCAAGATACTTTGGTCTAGTTTTATTTTACAGTCTCAGTTTCAGCATATCTGAATTGATTTTGCTCATCATAATGTTAGCTATCAAAAAACATCTCAGATATGCACCTCTGTTGCAAACTGTGCTACAGCTGTATATTTAATTTTTTTTTTAATGGGATGGTCCGAGACACTGTTCAGAATATGTTTGCTGTCGTGACTGTGATTGTGTAATCTCCAAATTTTTTTGAAGTCTTGCTTATTTCTGTTGATAGGAGTGTATTTTCCATGTCAGTTCCCTTCTCTTTTTCTTCTGCCTCCTTGTACATCCCAGAAGTATTTGCCTTCCTCCCTTCATCTGACTCTGATTTCATCAACTAGTTCTGATAGTGAAAACGTCACAGGAATTGGGGCTTTGTATACTTGCCCTCATTGAAAGAGAAATGAAAGTAGAAGGAAGTATGCATAGGAAAAGTGCAGTAATGAGCAAAATGCAAAATTGCTTTTACACATCTTGACTAGCAAACAAAGTAAAACAGCATCAGCATGCATCGGAGTGCTTCGTAAGATACAATTTGTTAAAGAGCCTTGTGTTTTCAGTTAGCTGAGTCTGTAATAGCAACTGTTGGTACTTGCAGAATTAGCGGGAAATCGGACACAGCACAATGGCCAATATGATCCAAGCTAATGCCAATTTATTGCTTACAAGCTTGCTGTTTTATATATTTTTAGCATCAGTATCACACATACATCAAGCGCTTATTGGCTATTGTCTACTCTTCACTCATCTTGCTTTATTTTATTATTGGCTAAAGCTTCTTGTTCACACAAACTGCTGTTCCTCCTATTGTACAGTTTTCTGGTCACGTAGGTAATTCTTCATTCCTTTATTTTTGCAAATTCAGACATATTTCCCAACCGCAGTTTTCTTCTTAAGTATCTTTTTATATCTTGAACTCAAGGCCTTACTCTCAATTAACACAGCTCTGTTGTCTCAAAAGCTCAGAATATCTGGATTGCTCAGAACCATATGCCCTTGTTCTTCCAAGTATCCCACAGGTACTGGCAACATTGCATCATTGTTCTTAGCAAGAAAAGGCAATTTGGCCTATTGTTTCCAGAAACATTTTTCTCTTATAAAAACAATAGAGTTGCTTAACCTAAATATAAACACATATGATGTCAATAATTTTGTATACATTACAGACTGTTATATGGTCTCTAACAACTGTCAGTGGTCAGAGATAATATGGCTCATTTCGCTCATTTATTACAAGAGTAAAGAGTGCTATGACTGCTGCTGGATCTCTGTGCTCTCTACAGAAAAGCATGGCTTTTGAGAGGCATATGTGAATGCGTGGTTGCTTTCTTGCAGTCTCACTGCCTGCAGCTCAGTGATTTCAGGGAGTGCATAATGAGGGCACTAATGCTTGGAATAAACTATGCCCCAAAAGAAAATAAAAAAAAAAAGGAATATTTCTTATGTGGGCCCTGACAGTGATGTCCTCACTGAGTTGTCTTATTTTTCTGTCCTGATTTACTGTATGGGAACAACAATGAAAATTTTTAATTCTATCACAAGTAAGACTTTGATAACAAATCACGCCCTGTTTTAGGCCACTCAATTCAGGAAGAACAGAGGTGCTGGAGTGAGTCCAGAGAAGGGCAACAGAGCTTGTGAAAGTCTAGAGGGTAAGTCCTATGAGGAGCGACTGAGGGAGATGGAGTTTAGATTGGAGAAAAGGAGGCTCAGCGTTGTCCATATCACTCCCTACAACTACCTGAATGGAGGTTGTAGACAGGTAGAGGTTGGCCTCTTCTTCTTGACAGCCAGCAACACGATGAGAGGACATAGTCTCAAGAAGCTTCAGGGGAGGTTCAGTTTGAACATTTGGAGGAATTTCTTCACAGAAATGTGCTTAAACACTGGAATGGACTGCTCATGGAGGTGGTGGAGTCACCCTCCTTGGAAGAGTTTAATAAAAGACTGGATATGCCACTCAGTGCCATAGTCTAGTTGGCATGGTGGTGTTTGGTCAAAGGTTGGACTTGGTGATCTCAAAGGTCTTTTCCAACCTGATTGATTCTGTGATTCTGTAATGTGAAAGCTGTAGATTTCTCCAAGTTAGTTTTCAAATAGAGGTCACTATCCTTCAGTTCAGCAGATTATTTGTATAGTTATAGCCTGCCTTTTTATTTTTTAAAGACTACTCATGCACAAGAAACTTGTATTTTCTTCTCATAAAGCAGTGGAATGCCAAATGCCCTTTTAACCTTTTATGATGCACACAATGTCAGTTAAACATAACTAAATGAGTTGGAGGGAATCATCCTCCTCGGCATCCCCATACTCTTCACTCCTGCCTGTCCTGCAACATGCTGCATGGTCACCACAGGCCACACAAATTCTGGCTGTGTCTTGGGGAGGGAGGTAGAAAATGCCTTAGCAGGTCAAGTGAAATAAGCTCTGGAAAAGGTGTGTAGCCCATGACTAAAAAATCACGCTCTTCTGCACACAGCAGATTTATTCATTTGATTGCCTGAGAAGAAGCAAGAATTCGTAAGTATTTACAGAAGGGAGTTGTACAAAGCCTAATACCCAGGAATGGAAAGGAGAAGTCATAATAGGGTTAAAATATTGATACTTGTGCAAGCGCTGGGACATCCAGCTTCTGGGCCTATAGAGTTAATACTAGCATCTCATGGTCCTTTAAATCTCATCAAATCAGATGAAATTAAACATTATCCCACACTTTGTCCTGTTGAGGTGCGGAAGCATCTTTTTTCTGAGTGTGACTGCAATTGCAGTTGTGTGGATCACAGCTTGCTGACCCCTTAGAGAGTTGACTGTCTGATAAAGCAAAGTCAGAAGGCTCATTTCTGTTGTCACCACCGTGTTTTAGGAAGAAAGTGATGTCCCTGAGGTGAAAAGGGATCTGACACACCTGCACTGATCCAGCACTGCAGTTTTGCGTGGTAGCTGAAGTCATGTAGTTAATGTGACCACAGGAGATTATCTGTGTGCTGATGATGATCTAAGTGTTCCCCATGCATCACACTGCCTTTGTACGAATTCATTGGAGGTTATTAATCATAATAAAGGAATATAATGGGATCCTGAACACTGGTACTTATAGAGGTGAGTAAGTGCTCATGTGCTTAGGCCTTCAAGAATAAAAGCACATTGTTTTAGTAAAATTGACAGGATGGAGTATGAAATTACTCCCAAGTATACTCATAAGCCTCAGTGACGCAGTTTGAGTCCCTTCTTCTCCTTCCCACGGCCAACTTTTCCTCAGGTCTTTTTCACGCATGTTTTAAGACCAAATCGTAAAATGTGGTGCATGTACCAAAAATAAAAAAACTTAAACTCAGTTGTTATAATATGAAGAGTGTTGGATTGTCCTTGTGAGTTCTGCTTAGATTACTAAGGTTAAAATTAATAATTAATAATTAAAGAATTCCCATGTTGTAAGTAAAACAGACTTGCTGCATCCTGGATTAAATTATGAGACTGTGCTGAAGGTATGAGAGAAATACCTTACAAATTCTTTAAGATACCTCATTTGCATGACACACATCAGCAAGGCATGGTAGGAGTTAACATGATGTTAATTTTATAGAAGAGATAGGAGATGACTGTTTAATGGTTTCTGTTTAATGCTAGGCCACACAGACAAATGCTTCTGTGAATTATCTAGAGAGCTGTTAGGGAAGGAAAGATATTAATTGGTCTGATGCAAAGTGGGAGGGACAAGTAAAAAAGGGAAAATGAAAGAAGAGTACAGAAAACAACAGTTGTAACTATCTGGTTGATTTGAGCATTGATTTAGGCATCTCATTGAAAAATCTTACTTTTTAGGTTGAAACATGTTTGGGAGGGTTATTGATTGATTTAGAAAAGGAGAGTTAGTCTTTTATTATAGATCCTGTTTTATAGTGCTCTCAGTTCATTGGTTAATGGGGTCTCCTTAGGAGTTTGGAGTTTTTTTCTTGTTTGCATTTTTTTAATTAATTTGGTTAGTTTTGGTGCCTTTTTTTTTGGTTTGTTATTTTTTTCTTTTGTTGTTTTATTTTGTTTTGGTTTTGTTGTTGTTTTTTTTTCTCTAACTCAATGTATTTTCTTCTTTTTTTTTTTTTTTAATATGAAAAGATTTTTAAAGCTCCTATTCAAAATTATCTCAATGTTATCTAGCTTTTATTTGTACCATTAGGAAAAAAAGAGGTTTTCATGTGTAGTGCTTTATTTGTGAGTCTCTATATTCCAAATTGTGTTTGGCCAAGTCCTAATCACTACAAAGAGGTAACTCTGTGCTTAAAAAAGAGCTACCTCCATGCTTAAACAAGATAAATGTGTCTCTACATTAGGGTGGAAAGGATTTGACACAATGTCAGTGATTTAGGTCAGAGGCCATACAACTTATCTCCCATCCTTGCAGAACTGTTTCTAAATAAAGAAATAAATCAATAGATAAATAAAATCCTAATGTTTTCTTCAAACTAATTTTAAATATGATAGAAACACTAAGGAACTTCCCCTCCATACCAGCATATTTGTCACCACCAACATAAATTTTTCCTCTTTGATTCTTTCAGCTTTTCTAATGAGGAGAAAAAGTCTTTGCTCTCATTGGAAACACTTATTACTGTGCATTTTATAAATAATTTTCCATCACTGCTTAAAACAGGCAGAGGTCTTTGAGTAAATATGGCCAAAAGTATGATGCTAGTGTCAGCAGTCTTAGTTACTGCTCTTTGTGCGGTGCTGTGCTCTATTTGGGGATCACTGTGAACAGTGGCTAGAAATACATGATAGCAGAAAAATGAAAGAAGTTCAAATGTTGAATTGTGGTAGGATAAGATGATGACTGAGTTAGTTTACTAAAATTGCTTGTAAATAGTAGCAGGCCACCACTCCTTATGATCGCAGGATTACAGTGTACAGTCTGCTCCTGTATTCTGCTGCTCTTTTCATCCCTATTCTTAATCTAGAGGGACTTGGGGAAGGAGGGGGGAGAAACAGTCTCTCTAACAATACCATAAACAAATCACGCAGAATAATGATGTAGGCTCTTCTCAGATGCATCATCCTGCTTCCTTTGATTCTGATAGTCCTATTAGTAATGTTGCCATTGCTGTGTGATTTATTTAGGGGCTTTGTGTTCGCAATTGAGCTGTGCTGCGTGAGGCTTTCTATGATCTATGCTAAGGGATATGGTTCAGTACCTCTGAACAGTGTAACCCTGTGGAATCTGGAGGCAATGTGTTGTAACTTACATATCTTCTTCTGGAGAATTATATTACAACTTGACTTGATTTTTACCTGATGTTTCACCTATTAAAATGAGACATTTGAAAAAGGGGAATTTGCAGCTGCTTGCTTCTAAGAAAAGATCAACTGTTTCTGTAATTAATACAGAAGATAACAATTTAAAATAATGAAATACCCATAATATGTTTCAAGAAAGCAGCTTGTTGCTATAATTAGAAATAGAATCAAATTGTTCTGATGGTAAACACCATTTATTGAACTCCATGAATAGAGCAGCTTCAGCAAGCAAATAACACAAGTGGGAAAATATCAGAAGTAAGTACATGACATGGAAAAATTAGGCTGAAAAGAAAATGTTACAGTTGAATAAAGTTGAGCTTCTTGAGGTTCCCCCTCTCAAAAAATAGAGCAAACAGAGCAGCAGACTTGTGAGCTGAGGCAAGCTGGTGTTTATGGCAGACAATATTGGCCTGCAATGGAGTCCTGCCACAGTCACAGATTTCAGATGGGGCATGAGGAAAATTAGCTTCTCCAGAGGTTGTATTATGTTCTTTACACTGTGGTACCAGTACATGAAGTGAAAATTAATCTCCCATTTCTCTGTGTAATTCGTTATTGTTTCAGTCTCTCTCAAAGACCTAAAACTACTGACCTGTCCTCTCTGTTGATATGTCTTCCAACATTTGCTCATGTGCATCTGCAAACATTGGCTGTTTACCATGTGGAAGCCTCATGTGTGAATCTGTGTCTTGGCCCAAATTTGTCCTTTTACTTCTGGTGCATTGGAGCTGTTGATTGATGATCTCAAATCTTTATTTTGATGATGAAGTCTGCAAATGTTGTCTACAGAAATTGAGGTCTCAGTCTGATTTGTTTTTCCCTGGGCTTTGCTTTCTGTGCTGTAGGAGGTACAAGAGAGAGACGTGTGACTCCTTCTGTGCTGTTCCAATCTGCAAAATCTGTGTTTATTCTGGGAGTGAATCTGCATTTAACTGGACAAGAAATATATGATCATGGAGTTGGAATTCAATTTGGACCTGTGTCCCTGAAAGAGCTGTGTCACTATGTAAGGAATTACTGGACTAAACAGAGTGCTCAACAGCTTCTGGAGGGGCAAAACAATATGAAACAGAAAGAAAATTAACCAAACAAACTGCTTCATTGCTTTGGTTTTTGCAAATTAAGAACAAAATCCTTGTCGGAGGATGATATGGAGCTTTAGCATTTTATTCTGGAGCATACCATACCATATTGCCACTGGGAAACTGGGCTACTTCTCCCTGCTTTCATATCATGGAAGGCCTAGACACCAGGCAGTGTGAGCAGAGTGGAGAGACCTTGGACCCTTAGCCTCCTTCTCCTCCTCCTTCAAATAAACCTGCTCTAGTAGGGTGGCTTTAACCCTCAGTAGGGTCAGAATACCTGGAGTGCCAGGGAAAATGTGCTGCATTTACCAGTAGAGGAAAAAAAATACTAGTAGTGTATAATACTGAAGGTTTGGTTGACAAGAGTTGCTTCATTGTAAATTTGGAGTAGCAGAAGGATTTTATTTATTAATTCCTTCATGTGTTTTAAAAATAGTTTTAAGCATCATGTCTACTTTGGGCTAGAACATTGCAACCAATACAGTGAGTTCATTATTGGTAAGCATTTGCTTGTATTAACAAGAGCATACGTGCACTAATGCTACAGAAGAGAAATGCTTGATTTGGTTATAGCAGATGACTCCTGTAATGTATTTGCTTTTTTAAATCACATTTTCTAGATACAGCCAAAGACCTTTAAAAAGTAAAAAGTTTAGAACATACAATTTTTGATGAAATTGTTGCATGTTTTACACTTTTGCTATAAGTTTCAGTTTTTCCTTGGGCACTTTGGCAGCTGATATACTGGGACTCTGTTCAAAATAAAGCAGAATCGTTCCTAAAACTGCATCCTGCTGGGTGACAGAGTCGCTGAATCTGAAAGAGACAAATGAAGACTGAAACCCCACGATCACTGTGAAAGAGCAAGGTGCTTAAACCACAAGGCAGAGCAAACATACTGCAACACTTACAGGCAAACAAACTAAAGAGGTGGAAAGGTCGTCTTTGAAATAGCTTTCAAGTTTTGTAGAGTTCAGGATAATAATTGATCATATGATAAACTTATCAGACTTCCCATGTTTTTGGTACTGAACTATTTTTGATGTAATGTGGTAACTGTAGCTTAATTCCTCCTACTTCATCCACATTTATGCTTGCTAAACAGCCCTTGTCATCATGGCATCTGAATGCCTCTCATACACTAATGCATTGCATCCATAAGCTCTCCAGTGAGGGTAAGGGACTATTAGCCCCATTTCTACAAATACAAAAAGAGGTAAGGTGATACTCTTGTCTATTCTCTGAGTGTATCTCAAAGGAATAGCAAAAACTTCTGAATCAGGCTTCGCACCTTGACAGGAACTCAGAAGGGAGCACTGTCACAACCATTTCTTTAAGGAACAAATAGCCCTCATTGTGCATAGGGTAGAAATTACTTTCCTGAGGTTATACTGAAAATCTGTGACTAAAGACAGAATTGTACTAAGGTCCCTTGAGTACTGTATTCAGTAAGGTTATCCTTCCTTTTATAGTTTCTGTGTAACAGTTATTTAGTTAATAACATGATTTTCTTTTTTCTTTCCCCCTGTTGTTTTTATTTTTGAACACATTTCATGCTCCACATTCACTGTAGCTCAAGAAAGTCTAACATATATTTACAAAGCCAGGCAATATATAATGATCCTGGAGACAATATTGTTGTCCGTGATGTATGAAGCAGAAAAAAGAGAGTTTGATTTTCATAAGCTCTAATGACCCTCCTGGGCAGTTGGAAATGTACATTGTTTCAGATAATCAGACAAACTGATTTCATTAAAAAAAGATGCATTGTTTCTATTTTATATTTTCACAAGCATTTTGTATAATTATTACTGACATTTCTAACCATATTGTGAAGTTTTTCAGGGGGAAAAGAAGGAGTTTATCTCCATTAAAATGGGAAACAAACTAATGCTAACTGTTTTTATAAGCTGAAAACACTAAAATAAAATAAAACACATTAGAGTAATTAGGAAGAATTACAGCAAAGTCTGTCTTGCCTATATTTTTCTTGTGGAAAAAAAAAAAAAAGTACTAAAGATTACCATCCAACAGCATGAGTCTGTTGTTCTTAAAAAGCACTGTGAATGTTTTTCATTAAGTTATCTAGCACAAGAAATCTGCTGCTGTTTAACTCTTTCATATTCTTGGTGCCGAAACAAGTTTAAATGCTAAAATACTAATGAGGACCGATGATGCACAACCACTTAGGATTCAATTATTATTTCTGTTCCTAATTATTTTCATAGATAGGTATAGATCAGATACAGATATATGTGATATAGAAGTGGACTACTTCTTTGGCTAAAATAACATGCATAGTTTATCAGCACTGAAATACTGTACTTTGTTTACAGTGGATGTTGTTTGAAGCCAGCAGTAAGATATTTTCCAAGTTGGACACAATGATCCTTTTCTAAAAAAGAAAA
>VXAU01004367.1:360529-421191 GCA_013399695.1 Formicarius rufipectus | reverse complement strand
AAAAAAAAAAAAAGATGATTCAATACTTATTGTCTAATCAGCATATTATTGGTTAATCCCATAGAGTGGGTAAATATGTTGTGAGCTTGCTTACAATGGTAGTATGGCAGGGAAGAGCACTGTTCCTAATTTGTATTATTTTGAGATGAATTTCTATGCCTGAGAGGACAAGCACTTTCCCTCTGGTACTGGCAGGTGAGCTGGAGTCCTCCTATGACACCAGTCTCCACTGGTTTGTGGGAAAATGTGTTGCCAGCATTAGTTCAAAAGGGAACTTCTGGTACTGTGGATTCAAAAATAAACCAATAATTAAATAGTCACAGACTGACCTGCTCTGAAGTTGTCAGAAACGTATCAAATTATGTCCTCAAATATTTCTGATTGTTTATGCAATCTGGTCCCTGATCCTCTATGGAGATTAGAACCTCTTATGAAAGCATGATTTCCAAATACTAATTTTTTCTGTTTTCTACATTTTTTCTAGGAGTAAATTTTCTAACATCAGTTGATAGAAGTGCAACGTGCTTCCTGCTCAAAAGCAAGTAAACTATTCTAACGGGAGTAAATCTGCTGAAATACATATTGGAACTAATCACTGTTCTTGATGTTAGCTGTAGCACTGCCCATCTCCTTCAAAAAAACCTCTGTGTTTATTTATCCAAAATATTTTGTATCTCCTGCAGTCAAGTGGAGTGATAAGAAAAGGACATAATATGTGTGTCCTGAGTACTTTCCTGTGTACTCCTGAATCATATGAAGTTTTTGAACACCTGGGTTACACAGGACAGACCAGATTGAGAGCCAACACAGCAGAAAAGATGCTAGAGTCTGATTAAAAATCAAAATCCAGGTTTGGTTTTTTTATTTGTTTGTTTGATAGGGGTTTTGTTTCTTTGTTTGTTGTTATTGTTGTTTTATTTTTTGTGATTTTTTTTGTTTAGTTTTTGTCGTCCCCCCAAAAACAAAACAAAACAAAACAAAAAAACCCAACAAAACAAAAGCTGACTGCTATTTATTTTTCTAACAGGAAACAAAAGAAACAAAGTAGGGTAATTTTTATTTGGTTCATTAATCATGGCATCAACCCCAGTTATTTCAGAGACCTTTAAAAACTGTAGTTCCAGGTCTTGGTCCCTCTATGAGCTGTCTGTAGAGGACAGTTCCTTTAGAATTCTTGATAGATAATTTTTCCAAGGTATAACTGTGGATTGGAGAACTTCAAGTTGCAATTTTTTTTTCATTAGACACTATCTAAAAGATTTCATATCATTTCTGAATAGAAATTGTAGAAAAAAATACTCCACAAAATGTTCAGAATTTTGAATTATTTTTTTGATATGTGACTAAAATAGATGTAGAACCACTGCCTTATCATTTGAGATGAATATTTAGTTTTTTTTCTATCATCTGAAAAGTGAAACACTGAAAATGAGGCTCGATTATAGAGAGTGTTGCTGATTTTTTTTCCTGTATGCTTCCAGAATTATATAAAAAAACAAAACAAAACAAAACAAAAACTAACAAAAACCCCAAAACTGGGAAAGAAAAGTAGCAGAAAGTAAAATTTCAAAAGTAGAATGCTAATATTTTGTTCCATGTTTTTGTTTTCTTCCTTAGGAAATATACTGTGTATGAAGCATAATTAACAAAAAATAACAAAAAAAAGAGATTGTTTCTTTGAAGACAGCAGACAATTTTTGTATATACAATATTTATAGGACCTTGCAATTAATTTACAAAAATTTTACATCAAAAATGTATGCTGATTATTTTACTCTTTAGGGACAACAATTGTCTCTTCAGTCATGTTTTCATACACTAAAGGCAATTATTGTTGCTTCTAGCTGTAATAAAAAAATAACTGAAACAGATAGAAGTGTCTTGGTAGAAATTGAGCTGAAACTCCCACTGTGGAAATAATCAGAAAATTAAAAGCTCTGCAATCTTGCAAATAACATTGCAACTTAATATTATTGGAACATAACATTATTATCTCTTTTTATAGGGAAAACAAACATAAATATATTTTCAAACAACACTGATCTTATGGTTTCACTATTTTGTCTAACAGAGAAGGAAAAAAATGGGGAAAAACAATAACTGCTTCCAGTTGCAATCAAACAACCAACTGGGAATTTGTGAAAAATGATCAATGGCGGCAGAATTATATTTCTGCTACATTAGGTCAGTGTCTTCATTCAGCTCAGTAAATGCAATACCTAAGAGACATGGCTCATCTTGCTATCTGATGGGCTCAAAACTAAATGTGATTCATTTTGGGTCACTTACTCTCTTGTTAGGTACTGTTACTTTCACAATTTGTTCAACACAGTTGAAAATGCAAGACAAAGAAGGCAGCAAATAATTTACATATCTGACTTTTAGTGTTCATCAACTCGTTCCAACCTGCCTGCCATGTGCAGGGTCACCTTCCACTATACCAGGTTGCTCAAAGCCCCATCCAGATTGGCCTTGAACACTCCCAGGAATGGGGCATTTTCAGCTTCTCTGGGAGACGTGTTAGTGCCTTATCACTCTCACAGTGAAGAATTTCCTTCTTATATCTAACCTAAATCAACTCTCAGTACAAAGACATTCCCTCTTGTCCTATTACCACATGTCCTTGTAAAGTCCCTCACTAACTAATGATAATCTTGTATGACTATTGAGCATCTGTCTATGCTTTACTCTGAAGTTTGGAGAAATGTACATCACCAAAACTTTTCTTCCTTAAGGATAGATCTGCCTTTGGGCCTATTTCTGCATTCATACACCCTAAAATACCTCATCAACCACAATGGGCAGACTCCTGATCTCCCAGGCATGTGAAAGGGAAAAGTCATAGAGCATCTCCAGGTTGGTAGCACTACCAGTATTTAGCAATTGCTCAAAATACTGTGAGGAAGTTGAACCATCTTTATGGTGGTTCTACACAAAAGAAATTGAGATTTGATCTCAAAACAAAAATTACATAGGCTGTGGACTTTGTTGCTGCAGCTAGCTTACAAGTTAATGCAGACTGGAGTCCCATCCTACAAATTAGTGATAAATATAATTTGTTTCATCTATATCCCTATGTGGAGAAGGGTTTTCAAAAGAAGTCATAAATCTCTTCCTTTCAAAACCATCAAACTTTAGGAGCAGAATTATGTGAACAAATCTGGAAGGTGACAGGAACCAATCTGAAGCTTCCAGCTGACCATCAAATGAAAGCCATTTTGCTGTAGTATTTCATGGATAGTGCACTAAAAGCACCTCCCAAGTTTCAAAAAACATCAAGTTTTTTGAAAGCATGATCCAAAGTTGTGGATGTTCCCAGATGTGTAAAGTATCATTTGAGAGCTCTCTGATTCAAAGGGGCATGCGATATTTTTGTCTTTACCCTCAGTAGCCCAAATACACAGTTTCATACATATAAACGTGTGCATGAACAAGACATGTACACATAAACACGTGCACACGTTTTATTTTAGTTTTAGGGGTTATTTTAAAGGAGTCTATTAAAAACAAATCAGGACAGTATCTATACATGTAAGATTATGAAAGAAAGGATAAACCAGGTTAATATGATATAAAGCTACATCACTTAAAGCACTACTCCAATGTGTTTAGGCTGTGTGGTGAGGTAATGGCAGTCAGATCATTTTAAGGAGTTACCTTCATCAAATGGAAGGTACCAACCTCCAGCTGAAACACAGCACCTGACTGCACACATGCTTTCATTTCACAGTTCCTAATGGCTAGGTGTGCTTTACTGCTTGACGAGAAAAGCGTGTTCTCCTGCTTATCTTGCCTCAGCTTACAGAGATGTAACTTCCAGCACAAGAGTGGTAATTTCTACTTGATTGTTAGGGATCATAGGGATGTTTCCCAAGGATTAGAATTGTATAGAAGTCAGTCTTATGTTCACTGCCGCTTGACCCTTGAGGAACATCTTAATTTTGTAAACCTTTTCTTAGGGGGAAATCAAGGCTAATTGGTTGATTTTATTTGCTCTGATGATGAAAACACAGGATTTCTAATGATATCTAATACTCAGGGAGGTACCTTACATGAGGAAAGTTTAAACAAAAATTAGCGCTGTAAATCTATACTTACCACTTCTGGCGTGGGAGTATCTGTATTTGAGAATAATGTAAGAATGCATATGAAAAAAAATATGCAGATGGGGTGCCTCTGAGACACCAAGGACAATGAGAAAAAAGAAAATCAGGTGCAAGTAATAAATGACAGAAATTTAATCCTGATACCTTTGTCTGGACATCAACATTTTTTGAAGGATGTCCAAACCTCCTCCTAAAGAAAAGTCAGTTTGGGAAAGGACAGGACTACCTTCTATTCTATGTTTAATTTCCCAGTAACTGGCAATACCTACAGGCATCACTATCTAAAATCTGACAGCATCTAGCATCTAAATATGATAGATAAGAGCCTGGCAGACAGGCAGGGGACTCCCTCCCTCTGTTTATTCATGTGAAATTGGGAGGAGAGAAAAACCTCTACAGGATTTCTTACAGCTCCACCCCTGTCAAAAGCTGAAACTAATGAGCTGGAAATAGGAAATGTGCAAAATAACTGACACTTCCCTATCTGAACTGCATTCCTTAAGAGTTGTTTTTTTATTACTAGATAAATGCTTTGACATGTGTATTTATGTGAAGTCTGAATGTGATTTAGATACCAACTACCTGCTGAGCTAAGAATATTTGCTTCATACTTAAACCAATATGTTTATTTAAGAGATCTTTAAGTTTTAAAATGCCCTTGGCTTCCAGCTCCACAAATGGGTAACCTTTGTATGTGGAATGCATTGTGCACTCCATTTGTTATTAATATAAAGTAATATTTTCCTTTTGCTCTGCTCGTTTCTTTTCTTTAGGAGTCCTTTTGCTGCAGCAGACTCATGTGAAAATGTGCATGTACATGTTTGGAAGAGGATGGAAAAGGCTAATTCTCAGAGCTTCTGCTTAGAGATGATGTCCACCAATCTTGCTTAAATAGCAAACAAAGGGGTTTTGTTGCTCTTTCAGTGAAGTATTTTGAGAAGTAGGATAAATCTTTTGTTCTGTATTTTTGTGCATAACACAATAAGGTTAGAAGTTGTGGATGTTGCTTTGATATAAAGAATAAATGGCACTGTCAGTGAGCAGAGAAAACAATTTAATTCATGATTTTTATTTAAAAAGGCCTTATAAGTGAGCTCTGTACTTTCATGGGTGAGCTGCTTGACTCTACTCCTTGGTTATGTATGACTAATGGAGGTATGCCTTTGCTCAACTGAAGCTCTTCCCCAAATCATTGGAAAATTTGTTTTAAAAATATACAGCCTTGGCTCTAAATGCAAAACCTGTTTATTTTTACTTTGAAAAATAAAGTACTATTTTCATGTCCCTCAGGAAATGTTTGGAAAGCAGCCAGCAGTTAGAAGGCATGGTCATGATTTGAAATTTCCAGCCAAATTCAGGACAACGTTTTCAAGAAAATTCATCTTGTAAAAAACCCCCACCAATATAATGCAGACTAATCCCTTCTAGAATGAAGTCCTCTGATTACAAATGCATACAACAGGATATTTGGGTTCCTGTCAGCAACACCACTGACACATGTGCTCAGAGTCTTTCACTTAATGTATAGAAGAGGCCAGCAATCTGCAATGCAAAGTTTTGAAGGCAATTACTCTTTATTTTTAATTTGAGCCCACATTTAATTAAGTGGAGCCAAATTGCTCACATCCTTTCAACCAATTAGTCACAGACTTAAGTTTTTGTTTTGTTTGTTCTTCTTCCTCTGTTCTACCCTTCCCTCCACCCTCCAGCCCCCCACCTCCTCCAAGAAATAATCAGTCCTAAGGCTTCCTAATGAGTCTAACCCAAACTGTCAAAACAAGTTTCTGGGTGTTAAGGTTTCAAACAGCATGCTCTAAGCACCAAATCCACAGCAGAGCAGGTGCACCCTTTGGAAAACATACAACCTTTGGGTGTGGGATGCATTCTCGTGGGCGAGCCACGCAGCAGCCTTGGGGTGACAGAAAGTAACGTGGCAGTGAGCAGGATCTTTGTGCTAAGGACACAACGGCATTCACAGCTGAGCTGAATCACATTGAAAAGGAACTGTCAAGTGCTGTGTGTGCTATAATTAACCTTTTTCAGGTTTCCTTCCCATCTTGTAACCAAGCTTCCTCATAGGTTATTATGCCCTAAAGCCCATAATGATATAAATCTGTGATGATGAAGCACCAACCTCTCTGCTCAGATCTGACCTATAATATTTTGAGTAGTGGAGATCTGAACATTTGCTAATATTTTCATACCTTTGTGAGAAGTAAAAAGCCAGAAAGTCTCTTGTCTGTTACAAATATTCTACAACAATGAACATTAAATGGTATTTGTGGGGGTGGGCTTCCATGGCTCATTTTCAATATTATGGTTACTATAATAATTCCTTGAAACTGTATCCATGTGGTATCCATGTATCCATGTGGTGAAATAACAAAAAGTAACTGAAAAGAGCTGCAAATGAAACTTCTGAGTGAAGGATTATTTTAAAGTATTCCTCTCCTTGTGATAGCTTCAAATATTTATATAATAGAATTTGTTGACCTGCCTAGAGAAATAAATTATAAACTTAGCTATTGCAGTATCCCTCAGTGAGAGCCCTTAGGCTGTATGTACTGAGTCCACAAAACCAGCAGAATATTGAGCAGGACATTAGTAAGAGATACTGATTGTAAAGCATGTATTTCACTGGTACCTGAATCCATAATCGGATTCAAAATATTATTTGCAAAGAGGTCATATAGAGGATTAAAAAGTTCCTTTCTCTTCTCTCTCTCTATATATATTTGTATAAATTCATTCTGCTTCAGTAGTATTAGAATCCACTTTTCACCTAGTGTGGTTTTTTTTTCCCCCTTTTTCCCCCCTGCAGTTGGGAGGGGGTGGGGAGAGCTGTTGTTCTGGGGCCTTTGGATATTTGCCTTCGGCCACGGATAAACTATCACAAGAGTCAATTTTAGTGTTTGGTTCCCCCCCCCCCACCTTAAATATTAGAAAGTAAAAAACAAACAAACAAAAACCCCAAAACCAAAAACAAACAAAAACCCCCAAACAAAACAAAACAAAAAACAAAACAAACAAACGAAAAAAAAACCAAAAAACAAACAAGCTGAACTGCCTAACTGACTTGGAACTAGAAAGCTCAAACAACCTAAAAACTCGGAGTCTGCACAAAGAGAGCACTATAAAAAAGTAAATCAAACTGAAAAGAAATGCTCATCTGTCTATTTGGGGTTTGCTGTTGTTTATAATGTAATAGTTGATAATACTTGACTAAAAAATCAGCCTTTGTCATTATAGTCATGAAACTCACACAATCTTTTTGTCAAAGGTGTCACTGCTGTTCTATAGTAAACCCTATTAATTTTGAAACAATTTCATTTTCTTAAGCCTTTTCTTTAAGGCTAGTTCAGAAAACACTGCCATAATCACCTCACTTCATGTTTAAAATTCCTTCCCTGACTCCTTTCACCACTACATCAAATAAAACTACTAGTTCTTTTCCTGAGCTTGAGTGCACACTGAACTCCACATATGTGAGTAATCACACACATAGGGCCATTCACATCCACATGGTTTTGCACGTCTGGGGTGTCAGCTCTTCATTAGCTCCTGACCTCACTTCATGGTTCACCCTGAACTATTCCCCAGCCTTCCTTTTGGTTCCTTGTGTGAAGGCTGTCCACCCAGAATTAGCTGGGAAAGGAAGCACTGTTATAAAATGCTTTCTTTGAATCCACTCCTAACATACTCCCTGTATGAAACTGTGAGTTAATAATGTCTAAATAAATGGCCAGGAGGAATTTGGGGATGAAGTCTTAGTTCCACTTAATTTACCAGGGCATCCACATCACTGTCACAAAGATTTACTTCTTGATCTTATTGTGTTGTGCATGTGTACTTTAATTCCTTCACCCTCTCCCAGCCCCTCAGTATTACTGCTTTTCTTTTTAATTGTTTTTACACCCACTTGTTATATCTAGATACATTCAGCATGGCTGAAACGGACTGTATTAGGTCCTTTCATGTTTTCCCCTTTCCCTGATGGAATTAATCATAAATAGCTATTTCATACAATATTTTCTCTAAGAAATCCACATGTCTAAGGATAACTTTGTGGCTTTTGATAAAGGGACATTGCTGTGAGCTGTAAAGGCTTCATGAAATCAGGAGGGCTGACAGCAAAGCCCTTTGTTTTATTGCAAATATCTAAGACCACATAACTGATATATGGCTGGATTCACATATGGCTTGTCTTTCTTGCCAAGTCTACTGGAAGACAAGAGGACGGATCCAAGAGTTATTTTTTGCATGTGCTTGGAAGTCCTGATTGCAGATTCCTCCTACAGTGGGGGGACACTATTTCAGTATGAGTTTTATCACACTATACAGAAATTTTACATTGTTAACCCTATGTGCTGTCCCTGGCCTTAAAAGAGTAATAATAATAAAAGAGGAAAAGAAGAAGAGCCAAGTCAAAAAGTTAAAAGTACTTATTCTGTTTTTAATGTTACAGGCAAAACTTACATTTGCTAAAAATTGACTGAGATTACACTACAGCCCCTGAAGGGCAGTTAAAAATGACAACTTAGTTTGATAATGCTCTCTTTAAACTGGATGAGTTACATACTTCTGTGCTGTGCCTTCCCCCCTGACCTCGTGAGCACACCTTCTGGGTCATCCCAGTAGTGAAACACCAGGTCATGAGGAAGATCTGATGGACATTAATTCCCACTGATAGCTCACGTTCTGAGTATGGGAGGACTGATCTCATTGTTCTAAAATGAGCTTTTTTATATTATCTGCAGTGTAATAGCTGTTTGCTGCTTCTCCACATCTCTGCTGCAAGATGATAATTTGGGAAACAAAGCAGTTCTCTCATGCTTTTTTCCCCCTGATTTTTGTTAGTTTCGTTTTCATTTTTGTTTTATTGCACCTGCATTGCTGAGTGAGTTTTGTTAATGTAATCTTGGTAGGAATTGCATTGAGATGTTCATGGCAAAGTGTGAAGTGTGAGAAAGAAAAAGAAAACTCGGTGAGACAACAAATATCACAGAAATGTAAAAAAAAAAAATCCAAATGATAATAACTTGTTTTTTACAGTCAGACTCCAAAGCAGAGCTTGATGCATTTGCATCCTTTCATCTTACTTTTCTATGAACGTGACAGAGGCTGAGAAAGACTTGATTAGATTTCTCAAAAGTTTTCTTTGGGCTGGTGGAAGTTTCACTGATGTGAGCTCCTTAGCCAATCTTTTAAATAATTGGAATATGCCATATATGTCCAGTGTTCCTAAAATGCTGAACACCCATCTTAGGGCCCACCTATTTCAATTGCTGTCCAGACAAACACACATAATATCCATATTTTGTCTCCTTCCACTGATGAAAGAGTGAGATTTGTCTTACCTGGTAGAGGATTGCTTCTAGTGCCCAGGAGTCATCTACTCCAGTCCTGAAGAAAAGACACATTGCAACTCTGACCAACTCACTGTTTCCCTTTGCTATTGCTTTTGTACTAACACATGATAAGAGAGCTCCCAGAAATGCATAATCATTATGAACAGTGCTTGTTTGCCCATCTGGGGGATGACAACATCAAAACCTTTTGACCATGTGTTTGAAGTCACGCATAATTCAAGTTTTTGCCTTCATAAACAACACTGTGCCACAGACAAGGCTCCTGCTGTGCAACCCAGAGACTTCATTCCTGTGACTGCTGCAAATGGCCACAGTATCAGTGGCAGAGCTGGAAGCAGAAGTCCTGAGACCAAAATGCTTTTCATCAAATTTAAGTGCAGAGTTATAAAATAAAATAGGGATTTATTTTATGCTCTGTAATGGAGGAAATTACAAGAGGCAAGAGACTCACAGAGAAGAAGAAATGGAGAGGTGGTGAAGCTGTCACTAACCACAGTCAAATGCAAACAGGAGTACCAGGAAACAGAAGACAATGTCAACTGCTGTAGAAAATAAAAATTACAGCCACTCTTGAAGAGGAGAATGTACAGTTATACTTGGCAACTGCTGTGAGAATTGCTAATACATGTAGCTGGCTGAATAAACCATCTTGTTGGTACCTTTTCTGTCAGGGAAGGCAATGGATGCTGATATAAGATAGATTATGGGTGCTTAAAATACAAAAAAAACCCCCACTATAAACCAGCAATGACCACAGAGGAACCCACAACAAGGTTTTTTTAAGGACTACACAGAAACAATTACTTGGAGACAAATTAATTGAAAATTCTCCTTTAAAAATGGGTGTCTCAGTTGAAGACTGAAGGACAGAGATCCTTGACTGGGCAGTCCAACAAACAGAAAAGTCAGTGAAGTGCTCAGTCAGACCTATATCAGTATACCTATACCTCTGACATCACCTCCTCATCTTGGGGAAGGAGTTAATAACTTCCTTGGCAGCATTTAACTGAAAACATCTCTATCCAAAAGACCTTCTGCATGTTGGCTGTTTAGGAAAGACAGGACACCTTCCTGAGATTACATTCTTCATGATTTATTAATTATTATTATTTTTACAGAATCAAATTTAGGACTTTTTTGGCAAAAGTGAGAATGGGACTACGAGTAAAATAAGGCTTTTGGGATAAAGAGGAAAAGGTTGTGTACTGAAAAAAACCTCAACGATCTTTTACTACCTCACCAGAGGAGTTTGGTGCAAAGAGCTTACATTAAATAAAACAGTTGGTTAGTACTAATTATGTTCTTAAAAGAATTTTGGCTTGATCCTATCTTCCACTCCTTCCCTTTCCTCAAATGTCAGTTATGACTGTATTTTTGGAGCATGATGCTTATTTCATTTGATTAGACTCGGAATAAGTAAGTTGATATTGCATCATTGTTGATTTTTCCCCCTTTTAATTTGAATGCCTTATAAAGTATTACATGTTATAGTTCATTAAGTTCTCATTGATTGGACACTTATTAGCTTCCCAAGCCAGTTTCATTGTTCTGCTGCTGTGCTTTCACCATTTGGTATTCGGCACTCTGCATAATGAATAAATTACAGTTGAGAGAACGGACATCACCATATGGGGGTAATTTGTACTTTGACAGAAGGACAGGGCTCCTGGACTCGTCCTAAAGGGAAGCTCTGCAATCTTCGAAAATCCCTCTAATTTTTCCAATTATTTACTTTCAAAAGGCCTTTTCCATCCCCAGTGTATGCAGATAGGATCTTTGAATAGCAGCAATCTGGGGATCAGGCATAAAAGTTCTAATTTTAATTGCAGAGCTCCTTAGATGCAGATGAGACAGTATATACACTGATTAACACCTTCATGGCTAAGCATACTTGCAGGCATTATGGCCTCTTGGAATCCTATGATTATGTGGGCTATTTTCAACCTTGGGTAGTTTGTATTCCATGCATACTGTCAGAGAGTTTGGGAAATAAATTTTGGAAAGCTAAATTTAACATTGTTACTGACATGTAGCTGCTATCTGGTCACAGAGTCACACATTTTTCCACTTGAGAAAAGAATAATGTAATCTTTAAAATCATTAATTTATGTTGTTCTTAATACAGAGAAAATATGTATTCCATTCCACATAGTTATGTTGTGAAGTTTTTTTCTATTGATAAAAATCCCTGCCTTCAAAAAAGCAGACCCAAAACTATGGTCAAGCTTGGAATTCATAGCCCAGCCCTAGGAAATGTCACGCACAATGTGTTTAAGCAGGCATCTTGATTTCATTTGCCCTTCACCCATTTTGTAAGGGTCCTTGAAGTTGTCTATTTAGTCCTGATTAGATGTGTTTGAGTTCTAAACAGTGTCTGTAGAAAGTAGATTTAGTAATTTTTAAAATAAACTCTTTCTCATAATAATTTCTGTACTTTTTCAAAATATTTTTTCTTACTCAAAGTGTCTTCCTTTTCTGTAGTTCTAACATAATCTTCCTGGTTAACATGCTCAGGATAAAAATAAATAATGAGCTAAAATATCTGAGCTACGACATATTGAGCAAGTTTTCACACCAGTTATTTCATGACATCAGAGATACATATTTTAGAGGAAAGACTCCTTTACCTCTAAGATGATTTCATCTTTTCATCAAATATACTTGGCATGCTAAAGATAGCCTTCTTATTTTCTTTGCATTTTTCCTCCAGCTTGGAAGTGGATCCCAAGTTCCTTCTCACTTGGTGTTATCCCAGACAGTCTCGTATGCAGTCACCCTTGCCTCCTGTGATGCCAAACTAGGCTCTTTACTGAGCACAAAACTGGTGAAATTTGAACTCTGCATTTTGCTTTAGGTTTGCATCTTAGCTAATTTTGACTATGGAGTGTCAACACAGAAGGAGAAAATGTCTCTGAAAAGTGAAGTCAACCACTCAACCTTTAAGTTTCTTGGAACTTTTTCAGATCCAAGGCAGTATACTTGGGCAATGGTCTTATTTCTTTTTCCCCTTACCACCACCAAGACCACCAGCAGCAAGAAATTGGCAAAGTCTGTGAGAGTAATTCCTTTAGCTATTCATATGAGCAAGAAGAAATTCTCAGAAACTAAGAATTGAAGTGTTTAATTGCCATCTTTTAAACATGGGATAATCCAGATTGACCCCAAGTGTTAATACCTCTGGGGCATGATCAGAGAGCGAAAAGCAAGCAACCCATATTCATATCCGTAAGCTCTGGGTGTAATCCACTGCATAGTAAAACAGAATCTATTCAAGATTGACATAAATGACAGCAGGGGAGAAAAGGAATACATACTTCCAGCCAGACTGGCCACTCTCCATGCATTTAGTAGCTGGTGTTTTGTGGCTAATACCTTATTTACTACCCTTTGGTTATTGGAAAACATTGATGATTACTTGTATTTCATGGTTCTCACTGAATTCTTCCCAGGTAAACAATAAGCTTTAAAAAGCACAATAAATAGGAGAAAAGGCACAGAGGACAATATGGGAGGCATGGAGTCCTCCAGGAGTGTTCTGGATCCAAATTCTTTGTCAGCCACTCTCCCTTTTGCTGGCTAATGCAATTAAGAGCTGGTTCTATACTTTAACAACCTCACTAAATGATATGGGTAGTCAAGTTACAGTCTGTAATGGAGCAATAAATCTATAGCAGAGGCTGCAGACAGACACTGAGAAGTTTCTCTTCAGCCTTCTGGTCAGACATAAAGAGTAAGTGACCAGCAGCCAAAGGAACACAACTGCACTTACCTTGGAAATTGTTGAGAATGTTATCCACATTCAGAGCTGCAGATTTAATTTTTTTAAGCTAAGTTAAATGCACCCTTTCTATTTAAAAATAGCAAAACCAAGACTGATTGAAAATATTTGACTCTTTTTTAAACATTGTAGCCATTTTAATTAAATATTGAGGGAAAGTGAAGAATTTTATATTCTCTATAAAATATCATTTAAGGGAAAAGAGATTTGGTGTAACTATATGAATGCCTTATTTGTAACTTTTTAGAGATCTGTTTCTCATAATGAGAATTGTTCCTTTACATTCTTTATCTGCCTCTGTGGAGTTCAAAGCTTTCCTAAGCCTTATTTACTGGGGACAAGAGGAACGTAAGCCCTGCAGCTGTTGGCTTTTGCACTCACAGGGCTAAGTTTTAATCTAAGGTGCAAGTCTTGTGCAGTCCTTTGAGGTGATAAAATGTGAAGATATACTATTCTCTCATTCTGAGTACTCTATAGCAGGTATCAGAATGAAGTTACCAAAGGAATAAGCAGGGCCAGCGTGATTTATACAGGAGAAGATCCGAGGGTGTGAATTGCAAAGGCGTTCTGAATAAATTAAAAGATGAAGTATAAGAACTGAATTTCGGAGACAGGTTGCCCACACTGAAAGGTCTCCCCCATACAGCCTGATATCATACTTTAAGACTCCTATGTGCTATCTACATTAATATAGTCTTTACTGGAAGAATAGAAATTAAAAATTAAATTAATATCCCTATGCTCTAATATTCAGAAATATTAATAATAAAATTAAACCTTATGTCAGATTCTTTCAATTGCATGCTGCTGGAACAGTTCCTACTAACTCTAAGTATTGGTTAGAAAGACAATGACATATTAAAAAAAAAAAAAAAAAAAGATTTATCAACAAAGGAAATACCTAACTGCTTGGGAATGGTCTCAAAATATATTTTGATTCTTGAGTTTCTTTCATCTTGAATATTCTACTTTATTTATATGGTATTGCAGATATTGATTATTTATCAGTCACAGTTCTTTCAGTTACTAAGAACAAGAACATAAGACAGTACTTAAAATGACCACACTCCCACACTACAACTGTCTCAGACTGTATTTTAAATTTAAACCAAATAAGAAAGGAATATTAAGCTTTTATTTTCTCTACATAAATGGTTGATATCACCCCTTCCTGTCATAAGAAATGTCTGGGGTTATTGAAAAACAGCTAAAGGACAACACAGTCACTGGTCACAACCAGCACAGCTTTGTAAGAGAAGCATCCTGCTTATCAAACTTGATTTCATTTTATGACAAAGTGACTAATCAAAAGCAACATCAAAGGATGTAATCTTTCTGGATTTCAGTAAAGCTTTCTATCCTGTCTTTCACAGGATCCTTCTGGACAAACTGTGCAACCCACAACTGGATAAACACATCATGTGGTGGGAGAGCAATTGGCTCACAGGTTGAGCACAGAGGGTAATAGTGAATCAGACTGTGACCTGTCACTAGTTGGGTTCCACAGGGCTCCATCTTAGGCCCTGTGCTCTTCATCATCTTTATAACGACTTGCATACAGGACTCAAAGATACCCTGATCAAAGCTACATTTGCAGATAATACAAAATTGAGAGGAGTTATTGACTCAAAGGCAGAAATACCTTGCAGAGAGACCTAGAAAAATTAGGGGGCCTAACAGTCACCAACCATATGAAATTAAACACAAACAAATGCCAGATTCTACACCTGGGATGGGGCAACTCCAGATGTAGGTACAGACTGGGAAGAGATACTGGAGGGGAGTGCCATGAAAAGGCACCCAGGGCTCCTGGTTGACAGCAAGCTGAATGTGAGTCAGCAGTGCCCTGGCAGCCAGGATTGCCAACCCTGTCTGGGAGGGCATCAGACTAAGCATCACCAGCTGGTCAAGAGAGGGGATTGCCCGTCTCTGCTCTGCATTGGGGCGGCCTCACCTTGAATATTGTTTGCAGTTTTGGGCACTGTAATATAAGAAAGATATTAAGCTATTAGAGAGTGTCCAAAGAAGAGTAATGAATATGATGAAGGATCTGGAGGGAAAGCTACATGAGAAGAGGCTGAGGTCACTTGGTCTGTTCGACCTGGAGAAGAGGAAACTGAGGGGAAACCTCACTGAGGTCTTCAACATTCTCATGAGGGGAAGTAGTGAGGCAGGCAGTGATCTCCTCACTCTTGTGACCAGAGACATGACTCGAGGAAATACTATGAAGTTGAGTCAGGGTACGTTTAGATTGGATATCAGGAAAAAGTTTTTCACACAGAGTGTGATTGGGGACTGGAACAGGCTCCCCAAGCAAGTAGTCACAGCACCAAGCCTCCAGAGTTCAAGAAGCATTTGGACAGTGCTCTCAGGCATGTGGTGTGATTCTTCTGTGCAGGGCCAGGAATAGAACTTTAATGATCCTACTGTGTCTCTTCCAACTCAGGATACGCTATGATTCTGTGAAGTGTTTCTATAGAATAAGTTAGATCAACACAGAAATGAATCTTTTTTTTACAGAGTGGAAACTCTAAAGCTATTTTGACAGGATATTCTGGACATTCTTTACAGAAGAGCTGTGCCTGCTGGTACAACACTCTTTGTCCCATCAGTGCTTTAAGATCATCTTCATCTCTGGGCAGATGGAATAGAATACATTACCTTTGCCATTAGTGACGTTTAATGTTAGAAGCTGATTTTATCCACAAAGTTCAAAATAAAAATTCCCCTAAATGTGGAAATGTTAAACTTGGGAGACTTGTTTCAATCTAATGTTTATGAATTTAGACAAGTGGCATGATTTCACCCAACCGAAACTTCATGTTATGTCTTTAATAAGAATATAAACCCTCAATTATTATGTCATGAGTTATGATAACGCACCATGCATTAGGCTACATAGATAGTCTTAAATAGTTTGGTGAGTTTTTTGTTTTTGTTTTTTAATAAAAGCCATTTTGATAAATCCAGAGGCTGCTTGACCCAAGCAAGGTTGCTTGTAATGAAATAAAATCTGTAAGGGGTGTTAAGACAGGTTTCAACTGCAGCATTTGAAGAGGTCATGTTACAGTAAAAGGAAAAGTATCAGTATTTACTGCAATGCAGCACATCTTGGACAAACTAGTAATTAAATCATTAATGAAGTTTCCAGTTTTGCCAAAGTGAAATATAGCATCTAATCTGGAAATTATGAGAAAACTATTAATTATGATGTGAGTATGAACACACAAATGTGGCTGATAGACATGTGATGATTTTCACTGAGAACCTGTGCTTTTAGCTTCACTTGGTGTGATAAACTCAGATTAGAATAGAAAATTAAAAACATGACCTACTCTGCTGAAGCGGCCCATTTCTTGTCTTACTGATTATGTAATATTTTATCAAAGATTGTTATAAATTCAAGCATTCCTTCAAGACAGAAAACTGACTTTGTCATAGACTGGATTGCATTAACTGAAGCCCTCACAAGTGCCTCTTCTGTAGCAAACTCTACATTTTAGGGTCAAGGGTGATCTCTTATTCGAGTAGGAGGAAAATTGTTAATGAAATTTTGCCCAGTGAGCTGTGTCATCCTTTATTCTTGCTGCGCTCCAGGCAGGTCCATACTGTCAAATATCAGAAGAGGCTGGAAATGAGTGACACATGTCTTCAAGACCAGAAATGACAGTGACCTTCCAGCTGCTTTTTGTGAAGGAGCAGGAGTGTCATACATAGCTATTAAGACCAGAAATGAACGTTGACATTTTAATAATGTTCTGTTTGGTTCTTTGCTTCTTCTTATGGCAGTGGTTCAAACTCTATTCTTAGTTTTCCCAGCACAAACTCAGTCTCTTCCAGGACACAAAACCAGATTTATGTTGGAGTCAGTGAGAGCAGGAATCATCTGGTCAGCTCCATCATTTGGATTGCTACATGTACTGTGTACTTGAATGAAAGCAATGTTCTCATCTCCTGAGGAAGGGGAAAGTAAGTTGCCTTTTTATCACTACATTTGAGACCAGACAGCATCACAGTTTATAGCTCTGAGTTTGTTTCGTGTTTTTTTTTTTAAAACCTTTCCCTCACAATTCCTCTTTTTCTCTATGACAGTTTAATTTTTCAGTACTGAACCCAATTGTGCATAATATAATCCATATGGAAATTTAAAAGAGATTTAGTGGAGGTTCCAGACATTGCAAAGGAGTAGGGATGGGAGGAAGAAGGTAAAGTGTGTGTCCTGGCTTATTTACGTAGACAGAAGGACAAAAGTGGTTGAGTTTTCCCTCTCTTTAACCTGCAGGGCAGCATGGTTTACAAAACACCTGCAGAAGTCTAAGACAGAATAGTCTAGGAAGAAATCTCAGACTGAGCCTGATACATAAATACAAAGAGTAATTGATACTTTAAGATACAAAAAAGATGAAATGAGAAGAAATTATCCTGATTTGCAGCCCTTGCTAGTGCCCAAGCAGCAATTGTTGATTTGCACACCAGTCCCAGTCAGGTTAATAGAATTACAGAATGGTTTTGATTGGAAGAGACCTTAAAGATCTTTTCATTTCAACTCCCCTGCTATGGGAAGGGACATCTTCCACTAGACCAGGTTGCTCAGGGTCCCACCCAATCTGCCCTTGAATACTTCAAAAGATGGGTCATCCACAACATCTCTGGGCAACTTGTTCCAGTGTCTGACCATTCTCTGAGTAAAGAATTTCTTCCTTTTATCTCATCTGCACCTACTCCATTTCATTTAAATCCATTCCCCCTTTTCCTATCACTACATGCCCTCATAAAAATCCATCTCCAGCTTTCTTATAGCCCCTTTTAGGTACTGTAAGTTGCTATAAGGTCTCTCCTTTCTCCTCTTCAGGATGAACAATCCCAACTCTCTCAACCTTTCCTCATAAGAGAGGTGCTCCATCCCTCTAATCATCTTCGTGGCTATTCTTTGGAATTGCTCTGCAATTCCAATGCTGAGGAACCTTCCTATGCTGAGGAACCCAGAGCAGGATGCAGCATTCCATATGTGGTCTCACCAGAGCAGAATAGAGGGACAGAATCCCCTCCCTCAACCTACTGGTCACACCGCTTTTGATGCAGCCCAGGACACAGTTAGCTTTCTGGGCAGCAAACACACATTGTGGGTCATGATGAGCTTCTTGTCAATCAAGTTATTTTTTTCACTTTTATTTAGAGCAGGTGCAGGCATTTCTGTTATGCGTAAGCTTCACTGCAGTTACTCTTGCTCTGATTACATTACAAATGAGGCCATTGAAAAGAGGTGTGCGTGAAGCTGTATCTAGAGAGCTCCTAGAAATTGAAAAAAATTAGCAACCCATTTGAGAACCCACAAATGAAAGAAGGAGCCTGTGAGGATAAATTAGCTGTGCCCATTTGTCTCATTACAGCACAGCAGCCCTGACATCAACTTACCAGTGAAACTTTTTTTCCCTTTGCAATTCCTCTGGAGTGTTCCCTTAGTGTACAGCAGAGAGTAAAGGGATGCTGGAAGCTCCTGGCTTTGCTCTCATGTCTGTGTTGCTGTCGAGCATATTCTGGACAAACTGTGCTCTGATGTATCCTGGCTAGCATGGCTAGAGACTACCAAAGTGTTCACAACAACTCATCACCTTGGAGAAGGAGAGCAACTCTTGTCATAGGGTATTAAATGGTCAAGAAGGTATTTGTCAGAGAAGCCTCCATGGAGGCTGTGACTGTCCATGACTGCCCTCTGAACAGAAAAGGAGAAAGAGTTGAAGACAGCAGCATCAAGAGGAGCAGTAAAGGAACATTGCCAGGACTGAAAATCTGCTATTTTGCTAGGAAGCCCCCTATAGTGTACCGCTTTGCCTTGTGCTTACCTCTGCAGTGGCTTGGCTGTGCAGTGGTTGTATATACAGTGCCCAGGCTGAGATATCCCAATTCAGCAACCTCTGTGAATGACCTAACAGGGACATAAATTCAGCCAGAGTGAGCACTGTAGTGCATAACTTTCTAAATAGTGCGGAATTCTGCTACATGACAAGACTTCTGTGCCAGGGAAAAAGTAGTGAAAGCTGCAGTGCTTCACCTGCCGGAGACTAATTTTTGGCATAGTATTTTCCAAGGAAAGGTTTGAGGTTAGAACTTTCTTTTCCCAGTGGCTTGCCAGTAACCAGACATGTCAGTTTTTCACTGCATTAAAACAGGGATATATGAGATGAAAACAGGATCCTGGTGACCTAAGGGTCCACAGCAGAGAGCAAAACAATGTGGTATATTGAAGAGCACTATTCTGAGAGCAATAAAATAGCTGGGCAGTCCACTTGATCTACTTGTTGAATTTTCTTTATCATATGTTTTAGTGGTTGCAAAAACACAAGGCATTGAATTCCTCCTTTTTTTTTTTTTTAATGTTTAATGTAAATAAAATAAACCACTGTTTTCTCATTTATATTTGGCCAATGAATTGCCAAAACCATCATATAATATATTATTTTATATCAATATCTACCATATCTAAATTATTATTTACACAAGTAATGGATATAGATAGACAACATGGAACACTACCTAAGAGGCTAGTGTGTGTCATTAGATTCTTAGGAATACAGAAAAAATTTTGCCTCTCTCTTTTACTCATATTTCAATGGCCCTGGAATATTCTCTATCTCTTTCTGGAAAGAAAATCCACTCCTGAAAGTATTACATCCAGTAGCCACAGAATGAAGTCCAAGGAACAATGTGACAGGACTAGAAAAACTGAGATTCACACTTGAGAATCAGCACTAAGTACTATATCTATATATTAATTATATGCTGATGTTTTTCCCCCTCTCCAAATAACACTCGTGTATGATGCAGAAAGACCTCTGACTGGGGAGAGATCTCTTTTTTATGAGATGTTGTTTTCAGCTTTTGGTAAGAATGTATCTCTTTTGTGGGATTGCTCATTTACAAACAACATCTCACTTGCAGTTCTATGTCAACTAAAATTTGAATGTAATACAGCGAAATTACACAAAACATCCACCANCTTACAAAAGATCTCTTGAAAGATTTTATTTATTTTTTATTTTTAATAAGATGATATCTGTAGAGATAGAGTGAAATGCAAATTTAGACTTTCAAGTGTAAATTTTATCCAAATAACATGTATTTTAAAAGTGCATTTAGGTTCTGTGGATTTGTTCTTTGGTGTTTGGCAAGATTGTAAGAAGAACCTCTGTTAGAGATGACTAGGGGGAAGTTGTAACATAAATAAAATATTAACCTAATTAAAGTGCATCTTTTTAAGCCTTGAGAAACCTTGTGAGGTCCTACAAGTGAATGTAAAACAGATCCAAAGTTCCATGGAAGGAATGGGTGCTAAGATTCCCCAAAAGCTCATCTCCTAATGCATCAAATGTATCTGCTTTTTCTTTATCAAGTGTCAAGATCCAATCTAGAGGGCATTAAATTTTACTTCAGTGAAAGGAGAAGAAAGTAATTTTTGTAAAGAAACTTTGCCATTCTTACTTGACACTTGCTGCATTATTTAAAACTTTGTGTGTTCCTTAACAACAATGTGGTATTTCAGAGAGTTTGCTTACTCTGGTAGCACTTGAGAACACCAGAGAAGCAAGTCTATTCCCCAGCCCATCAGGTTCTCATCTATTTCCATTAGTTAGTCATTTTGCCTGTGCAGCACAATGCTTTCACTTCCCAAAACCACTGTGCAAAGTTGAAGTCGGTACCCTTGAAAGAAATCAGTGTTTGTTGCTTTAAGTTTTGGTGGAAAGCTGGCATTCTGTCATTTCAACTGATCATATTATTATGCATGTAATAATGTGACATGCTTAACTGCTAGCTTCAAGCTGAACATTTAATGTGGGATACACCTACAGTGTTTTCATTTCAGATAGCTGCAATCAGACCCCTGAGCAGCTTTCTCATCTGGAAAGATAAAGTCGGTAGCATGCACATTTTTGATATGGACAGATTTGTTTTAACATGTTCAGAATATATAAAAATGTGAATGATAGAAGTTCAGCCTACCTCGAGGTGGGCTAAAAAGAAAGATCACTATAGATTTTGACATACATGTGAGATGATCTATTTTTTTGTCCTTGCATGTGTGTTTCTATGTAAAAGAGATGTAGTAAATATAACCTGAACTATTGTAAAGTGTGTTACAGAGGTGGTTTTTTTTTATGATTGCAAATATATGAGCAGAGCATATACACTAAAGTTTCCTGAAATTAAAACCTGTAGATATGTCAAAGAATGTGACAGTCTTTGAATGGAAAAAAATAAAACATGCTTTACACAAAATCTAGTTTTTCCACTTTTATTTTTCCTTGCAATTAGCTTGTACAGTATTTCAAGTATGCTCAGTATATCTGCTGGTCAGGAATTATTTTAAGCACACTGAAAAAACGTGTGTTTATCACATTTATATTTGCTATGTGGTGATAATGGGAAAATGAATCCTAAAACATCTTATCTCACAGGTTGGGTTCTGGTGAACACACTCTCACATAGTGAACTTTCCAGATCTCTGGAGCTGCCGCTGCACTAAATCATTGAGAAATCACTGCAAAAGTTCCAGGGCCAGAACACAACAAAAGCCATCCATGGGCACAGGTGTGTGTAGCCTTACAGTGACTCAAATTAATTTAGGGCTATTTAAATCAAAAGCTGAGTCCTGTCTAGGTTTGTGTTTGCAGCTTGGATAAGTATCTGCAGCTGGCTATATTGCTTCATAGAGGAGTGCCATGAGAGAAGAATAAAGGCACCAAAATGTTAGAAAAACACTGTAGCAGGAAACCAGAGACTCTGTGCAAATGTGCAGTTGTGATCTTGCAGTCACTGTCTAATACTGCAATAGCAGTCACAGTCTATGAAAGACACATAGTCTTTTATGCTTAGTTTCTGTCCAAATAGATATTTCCAGGCTTGGGTAATTTCCTGAGCTGCGTGTGGGGTTTTCTCCAGATTCCCGGTCCTGTCTGCGTAGGACTCTGCTGCACATCTGCATTGCCCCCTCCCAGCCTCTCCTCTTTTCTGGAAGTGCTTTAGTGATGAAGACAACCATGTTCACTCCTTCACCATAGGACCTTTCCTTACCAACACCGACTTGTGCATTCAGAGCAATGCTAATTGAGAGACTGGATTGCAAGATTTCAGGTGAGTCTCATAACCCTATAAAGGGTGACAGTGAAAAAGCATAGACTTCCACATAGACTCTAGGCCAGAACCCAGCTGAAACTGTCTTTCTTTCAATTAGTAAGAGAATTGAAAAACGGCTAAAAAGGCAGTGGCTCTTGGAGCATTTCCTGCTAATCATCCAAGGAAGAGGACAATAAGGCTGTTGTAGAATCTATGCGGTCATAATACTGTTTATATTGTCTTTTTTGTCAATCACTTGTGGTTGATGGCATCTAGCTGAGGTTCCAAGCACTTGTGTAAAAGTTTATCTGGGCAAATGTATGCCAGCTACTTAAAAAATACCTGTGGATTATAATCCATTCATGTCTGTTTCTTAAGTCAAATGTAATGCTTTATATACATGTATAACACTTTTGAGTTGTTCTTTGGCCCCACAGTCATGTTTAATTTTATTAACCTAGGTTGAACAGTAGAATAATTTTAAATAAAATAACATGTATATTAATGAAATCCAGTCAAGTTCCACTAAAGAAATATACTTACTTTTTTCTCTCCTTTTTTTTTCTTTTTGAGAGAGAAATGTCCTTTCTCCTGTTATTGAGTGAGAGCACAGAGATGATTTTTTAATTATTTTTTTTTTTAGCCTAATTGCCTTGAATTTTGCTCGTCTATGGTAGGTTATGTTTTCTCATTGTAGAAGCTTTTTCCTGGTAAAACCATTCCCTTCACTAATGAGATCCATCCTGATATGACAGGAAGACAGCTCTTAAAACACCCACCGTTTTCTCTCATTCATTTGAATAGCAGCAAAGGGACATCTTTTAAAGCAATTTTTATCAGGGAGATTGGGCTGAATCTCATTAATAAAGAAATGATTTTACTCAAAAGAGCCTTCACAGTTGAGCTATAACCCAGATTAGTGAGATCTAGCCTGATTATAACTTTATAAGACACTGTACTTCTGCCATTCAAAGCATGCAGCAGTTTTGTAGAGACCATCGATTTAGCAAAGGCTGTTTTAGAGGGGCAGGTATGAAAGGTGAGGAAGATGCCTGGTGGTGTTTTTCTCATTGTTCCAATGTATCTTGAGCACAGATATATTATGATTCATTTTCACTATATGTATTTTTATTTTGCAGAGCTTAAGAGACTTGGGTAAGTGCAAGTGTGCTAGAATACTGCTGTTTGACTTCACCAGACATTTCCATAAGTCAAAGTCAAGTACCCACTTGTCTCTAACTTTGTCTCACAAAAATCAGAACAAACACATTACTTGTCAAAGGTCATTCTAAGCAAGAATGTCTGACATTTTTGGTTTACAATGAATTTGACTTTTTTATTTTGGCAGGAAAATAGGAAATAATTGAGAAATGAAAAAGAAAAATCCCCTTAGCAAAAACTCATGAATTGCTGAATCTGTTAGTGAGCTAAACAGTTTGGGCACAGCCCAGTGCTGGAATTGTAGGTAAAAGAGTTGTCTTTTATTTTAAAGGAAAAAGTAAGTGGTCACCATAGTTTCCTTTGAAAATTTTCAAAAATTATCTTTTGCAAATGGATAAAGATTCTTTGTTAAAGCAACTTTTCAATCAAATCTCATTTTTTAGATACTGATTTTGTCTGTCATTTTTTTTCCATCAGACAGGCAGAGAGAAGAACTAGGGGAAAATGACATAATTTTTGTATTTTGTTTTTAATAATAATAATAAAAGTTTGGAGTTGAGAAAATATGGAATGAAAATCTGCACAGGATTTAATTTCAAAACATTTCATCTTTCACTGAATAAAGAATGAAATCTAACATTTCAAGTATCTGTCATAGGGAGTAAATTTCTGTGAACTGTTTTTCCTAAGGAGACTGAAAATTTGGTACTTTCCAAGTGCAAGACCCTCATCACCAGAACCAGCCAGCTGGGCTGCACTACTTCATTATCTTTGGCAACATAAAATCAGGATAGTAGGAAATTGGGAACAATTGCCTTTTTATGTTAAACTCTGTTTGGCATGCTGCTTTTGGGGACATTTGCCTGTTTGGACAGTAAGAATAACTCCAAAAGGAAATTCACTCAAGGTGGACACTTCCTGCAGTCAGTGTGAATGCCTCACACTGAAGGAGAGTAACTAACAGGGAAGCTCAAATATATATATTTCAGATGAATTGGAGAAGATTGAGCTGTGTAAGGTACAAAATAAAGTACAAGTGCAAAAATAGAACATTTCAATTGGACCTCTATGAGTAGTTATTTTCTTGACACTATCACACCAAGAGCAGAGGTTTGCAATAAAGACCCCCATTTTGTTTCCACAACATCATAACTCTGATTTTCTGACGTTTTATATGAACTACCTCATTTTCAGATATTGCTTTCAAAAGATTTCTGGAGACAGAGCTGAAAAAACTCAATACCAAATACTCAAAGCTTTTCCCAGGGCCAATAGCTCTCTCTGTATGGCTCCCCTGGTTTTAGTTTCCCAAGGTCTTTCCCAAGGAAGAGGTATTTACTTTTCCCTACTTGCTTACACCTTTTTTATCTCAGCAGAAAGTTGATATGAATTCATAACATCCCAACCAGGTCACACTTTGTCCCCACCCCCTCTTTTTACAAGTGCAAGTAGCTGCAGGTGAAACCAAGGGAAGAGTGGACTGAACCACCATGAAGAAAGGAGCATAAAAAACTGCTAACAAATTAGACTGAACAGTATCTTCTTCCAAACTAGTGATGTTTCTGTGAGATAGTATGGCATCTCCTGAGTACTAATGGACAGCTAGCAAACTACTGAGCACTCAGTTATCCTCAGTAGAATACTAGATTGTCCTACTACTGAAAAATAGCATAAATCTTCCATTCAGGCTAATAAAAAGACAAAGAGACATCCTAGGGTCTTACAGGTAAAAGATTGCCCAGGTGCCAGACAACTACTGTTTCATACAGAACTCATTAAATTAGCATCTAAATCACAAAACCACATATATTGCACACGGAATGTTGAACATACTTGATAACTCCCATCTTGCAGAAGCCAAACAATAACAAAAAACCCATCACAACATACTAGGGTGCTGTAAATAGCACCATCTAGTCATATCAAAAAGTGGTGATATGTGTATTTTTCACCCTTTGGGCTACTGAAGGATGAAATAGCTGCATCAAGATGGATTAAGAAGGCTTAGTCAAGCACAACGTATCATCAGGAAAGACAATGATTACCTTAGTAAAGCCTTCAGCAGTATTTTAAGAATACCATATTCATAGGCACACTATCTACCTGAGACACAGATTCTATTCAAAACCTTATGTGAACCAGGATGGCTGGAAGACCAATTGCCTGCACCTGAGAAAGGCATAGAACAGAAGGGAGAGAAGGAGTTGGTCGCAATGGGCCTCAGGTGCTAAATGGTGATTGAGTTTCCAGTAGTAAGAAATCTGAGGAAACTTAAGGAACACTCTTAAACTCTGTAGTTTAAATAATGTAGTCAGTGGGTAGCTCTAGTGTTTCGTGGCAAATCAGCTCTAGGCTTGGGGTAAGTCGCTGAGTGGCGTAGCACTTGTGTAGCAACGCTTCTACCAACATGTCTACTGTTACAAAAACTGTTGTGTTACATATGCTATGGAGAATGTGGAGTCATTTCATGGATTTTCATAATTTTATGCTCCTTCCAGAAGAGTGAAACTCTCTTTATTTTGGTATATTTAGCGCAGCCTCCTCCCTTGCCCTCAAGTCTTAACTATGGCTGAAAGATTAAGTCTGAAAGTCTTTTATGAGCTCATAAAATCTAAAAAATACAATAAGGTCTAGATGGCTCAGGTTATTTCTGTTAGGAGCTTTCATTCCTTATGTGAAGATCTCAGTTCTGGCTAGAATAAGTACCCCAGGGAAATAAACTGGTCCTTTCTGCACACAGCTACACATATCCCTGTTCTTTGCCAAAGGGACCAGGAGCACCTGAGAAGGCCTCTGGCAGGTCAGAAACAGAGTGTGTTTGACTGAAGGTTGCACAGCACCTCCTTGCTTTATGAGGTCCTACCCTCAGCCCACACTAAACTCACTCACACATTAAAAAGTGAAGTGTAATATTCTGCACCCAGATCTTAGACTGCAATGTCTTTGTTCCATTTTCAGTCACTGCTGGAATGTGCCAAGCAATGAAATGTCAGTTTTTGAAATACAGTTCTTAGGAGATTTTTTTTTCCAAGTAAGTAAATTTAACTTTAGCACATAATAACATTTAATGATGTCCCATTTAGTATTGTTCCCATTTTGCTTCTATCAGTCTTCGTTATGAATGCCATGTTACATCTCAACCCTTCTGCCTCTGAAACTCATGTCAATGCCAATATGTGGGTATTACTAAATACAGAGAATGCATAAGAATCTATTCAGCCAGCACTCCTCCACTTTCTCCAAATTCATTGTGTCACCTCCGCCTCCAGTGTCCTGTCTTGAAGAACCCCTAGGTAATTCTTGAACGCATGGCACTGCTGCCTCCAGGCTCCCTGAGATGTGATTGTGCAACGTATCCATTCTTTTGTGTGTGAGAGGGAGAATATTTGTAAACCAAGCAAGAAGAAAATGCCTGATGTTTTCCTGAGTGTATGAACATTTGATTCAGAGGGAAAGTTCACCCCTGCTTTTTTAAGTGGAAATTTTCTTGTCTGGGCTAAATAGTTATTTTGTTGTGAACTGCTGCAGGTGGCAATTTGGAGTGGGCACTCTTAAAGGCCAAGATTGGACATTAAGCTAAAATGTGAATTGTTTTCTGCATAGAATCTTAACACAAAGAAGTGCTAGATTGCTTTGTGCTGCCCAAGCCCACAAATCCCACAAGGTATTTTCATTCCCACCTACTGAGTTCTCAGCCTGCCAGTGTCACAGTGGGTTATACAGATCTTCTATCAGAGACACAGAAAATGAAGGCAGGATATGTTAAAAAACTTCAATTCCTTGCCTACAATACACATCATGCATTATAATTTTTCTTTCCTTTTTTAGTGCAAACAATGCCAGCCATAAATAGCAGCACTTAAAACAGAATTAGGATAGGTGACATCATTCCCGAAAGAGGAATGTTTTGATAGGATTTTTTAAAAATTGAGGAACCTTCTCTCCACTTTTGAGGTCTGTGGGCGGTGACCACTGTATGATTAGTGCAAGTTGTTCCTGTTAAGTTCACAGATCTATTAAGGTTTTGATGATCTTTAAGGTTCAAACCAACCCAAACTATCCAATGATTCTGACTCTATCTTATGAGTACTTCTAGAAAGAGTAAAGAGGATAATCAGGAAGGTAACCATACATTTCCCAACACTTTAGCTATCTCTTATGAAAAATAAAAACAATTATATGAAACTGTAGGGTAATTTTTTACATTTCTGAAGCCCCCATCTTGAGTCAGAACTTTATGAATACCTTTGTGATTTGAGTCTTCATCACATATGATAATGCACTAAATGCCAATTAACTTACTCTGTTTTCCACCAGTGTACGAACAGTCCATGAACAAGAAGTGAGTGAACACATGAATTCCATTCCCTGCCTCATTTGGTAGGTAAGTTTAGCTTGTAGTTTGTAAACAGAGGTAAATTTTAATTTATTTGAAAGGAATTAAAATCCCTGTTCTTTACCATCTTGATAAAAATAATGATTAACAACTGCATGATTAATGGAAATTAAAAAGCTCATTTAGGGTCTAATGGAAGTTAACAGGGCTTTTTTCTTATTAATGCTTCCAATTGATTCTTGATTTAAGTGGTAGCCATTTTTTTTCAAGTGGCCTGTTATTGAAATGGACTTCTGGTAAAAAAATGGACATTAAATCTTTGGGAAACTTTCATGTATAAATCTATGCTTGATTTGTACAATTATTCTATTATTGATGTATTATGTCAGAGGTATAGAATCTATAAAAGACAAAGAACAAAGAAAATGTCTCAGGTTACATTTTCTTTGCACCTTTTCCTAGATTCCAACCACCATCAAAATCAAAGGCCTCTCACCCTTTCTTTACTAATGCAGATGCCACAACAGGTCATAATATATTTTTTTAAATATTGGAAAGTATGTTGAACTTTTCAAGGTAGCTCACAAGTAATTTAGCCAAATTGATTGCTCTACAATATAGTTTTCAAGTTATGAAGTAGAGCTGTACTGCTCAAACTTGTATGTAAAGGATTTTTTCTGGGCAAGACGCTGCACAGAGCAATCCTGATAAAGATGCTTCAAAGGAGATGCCACCAACAGTATGAATTCAGTTTTGTAGAAATAATACCAATTAGAGATTCTTGCTCTTCATAGTTTGAATATGGACCCAAACTTCTATGCAGGTTACCTGACAGACATGAATATCTAGTGTTTTCTACCTGTCTACTGAGTTATAATCCAACATTAAAATTATGGTATGTTCCTATTCATACTGCTATGAATATTATTCATATTTATGATGTTTCTTTACACTGCAGTTAGCTTGAAGGAAAAAGGTCATTACACTGGACCTAACCCCGAAATCTTCAGCTGTTGTAGATAATGTCATTGGCTTTCAGTCAGCTTCTGACTTGTGCTGGTGAAGTTCCAGACTGAACTAACTTCAGTCATTCAGTAACATTACTCACTTGTGGCAGCATAGAACATTTCTGTAATGATCACTGTAGTGATTTTAGAGTAAAAAAAGACAGAAGACTCTTAGAAGTAATTTAAAACTGACTTTTTACAGGTAGCAATGAACACATGCACAATTCTCATGTGCTTACATTGTATCTATGAGCACAAGGAATAGACATCTTACAGTTTCCCAAAATTATGGCTTGAATGACACAGAAGGAACACACAGGTGACTGTTGTCTAGTGTATTTTTACTTGAAAGTCATATTTTCCCCCTTTTGTACAGCTTTCTTTCTCTCAAGAAAATATTGTTTATCTTGATTTTGTCCAAAGGATGTGGTAGTCATGTTGCTAACACTAATGTCCATGATACCAATCCCACAACTCAGTAATCATCAAGAGTTTCCACCTTATATGATTTATTTTATAAACAAATTATTTAGGCTTTTCTATTAAGAAATGTGTGTCAAAGAAGAGCTGTAATTGTTATTTTATACATGCCTAAAAGTTAAAGGGGAATAAAAATAGCACCCTCTCAAGTGTGTAGCTATTTCCAGTATGTAAATGACATCATCTTATGGAAAATAATTGTGAGGAGCTGCAAACAGCATAGAGAGCACTGACATATTATGAGATAAAGTGGAAAGCTTTGGGGCAGAGCAGTAATGACCTGACCTCATGTTTCCTTGTGATTCAGTGAAATCACAGATGGTTGGAGTGGACGAAGGGAAGAAAACATCTTGAAGAATTCAGCTTCTAAATATAAAAACTGATGCAAGGGTGGAATAAAAAGAAAAAAAATAAAGAATGTGTGTAATATGTAGACAGGAGATAGATGTGACAGGATTGAGAAAGGCTCTAAAACCTCAGAGGTCAGATATGAGTTAAAAAAGTTTTAAAGTAAGGTAGTAAAAGAGGAGCATAAAACTCTGAGAACAGTAAAATTCCTCCTTCTTCCTTTCCCATGGCTTCCTCCTTTGCTGTTGTAATAAGAAGTTTCCTTCCACGCACTTTAGTGTCCTCTGACACTGTTGGTAAGACCATGTTACAACTAGGAGTAATATACCCCATCTATGCTACTAACTACACCCAGAAGTGAAAATACAATACTTTCTTTTCTAAATATATCTAAGTTGAAAGAGACTCCACCTGCGTGATACTTTCTTACTTCCAAGGAAACAATTTGGGGATTAAAGTGGCTTTTGAGATCCTTATAATAAAATACACATACACATTCTGTACATTATGTTCATGGCTAAAAATGTAATCCAGCTATATCTCTCAAAGTGTCTAGCATGCATATTCTTGTTCTTAATAATTTTATTTTATAGTGGATAAAGCTGGGACAAAAAAGGAATTTAGTAGCTTTCCTAGAGATGGCAGAACCATTGTTTGTTGGCCATAAATTCCATTTTCCGTTTCTGACCATGAGTAAATATGATTGACATGTTCCTCGTATGTGGTATAATAAGGTGAAATCTTGTTTCCTCTTAGAGGATAATGTGTGATATCATGGCAATGACAAGCATGAATGAGATGCCAACATTTGGCACTCTTTGGTGAGCAGTGAAAACATTACAGTGAGAGGTGTCCAGCAGCGTTAAAGAGTAACCCAATCAGGACAAGTCCATGTCTGAGTCAACATCAACTTGATAGAATTGCTGCTTTTGGCAGTTAATGTTGACAATTAGTACAGTGCCCTTACTGTGTATGTGAGGGACTTGAGTTCCTTTAGTGGACACTGAGTACAAAAGCAAAGCAAACAGCTGCTGGGCACATAAGTGTCTTGTTGGAAAGATATAAATATATTTAGAAAGATAGATTTGTATTGCTGGCCTTAATCCCTTGCCTTAAGTGCTTTCTTTCTGATGGTCAGAGATAGCAGTGCAACTGACTAAAGGGAAGCATTTTTGACTGGCTAGTGTACATCAGGTCCTATACACATACTGACTGAATTCACATTACTTGTCACTTGATGCCGTTATGAGATCTGAATGATTTTCAGTCACTTCAGTGATGGCTGTATTTGAAACCTGGTCCCAAAGCCGCAAGGCAAGTGTATTACATACCTGTCAACTAACAAGACTTGCCAAAATGAATCTACTCATATGAACACATGACCATTATTGCTGTTCACACTGTGAAACACTATACACTATGACAAAAGTAAAAAGCAAGAGGATTATTATGCTAGACAGACACTTACTAAATATATTTATTGTAGATAAATGGATATTCCTTTTATAACAAAAATTTGAGCTTTTGATAAATTTATAATATTGAAAAATATGATATGGGCAATTTGGTAGAATTTGACCATTTTCTCTTCTAAAGAATAAGAAAATATTTACATTTCCTGCCTGAGCAAAGATTTTTATGCTGGAGATGGCTAAATATTCTTCATGCCATGCTCAAGTAGAAGAAATTAAATTTATCAAGCAGATGGACCACACAGGCCAAATTTCTTTACATTGTTACAGACTGTTTAATCATTCAACAGATCTAAATACTAACCTACTTACCAGTTAACAAAGCCCAACACATAGGGAAATGTGCAATGTGCTGCATTGCTGGTGGGAAATGTGGATCAGTGAATTGGTGAAGCCGACAAGACCTTCACTTAAAAAGAGTTGAAAACAGCTCCTTTAAATGGATTTCATAAAAGTACTTTCTAATATGGAACTCCCATAGGAGAGAGGAGACTCTATGGGTATAGAATAAGATTCAGAAGTTAGTTCTATTGTCAGGTCTAGAAAACTGACTTTGTCTTACAGGTGTCTTCAGTGACCAAGGACTAAAGAACTGTCAAAGATTCCATCTAGCTAATGAAATAGAGATGGAGACCACACTCTTATGCAATGTCAGTTGATGCCATTTCCAAAAGTTTTACTATGAGCAGAAAATTACAAAATAATTTAAAACGCCTCCGAATATTAACCCAAATGTTTTAAGATCCAAACTGCAGATTGACCCCATAGGAAGCACAATAGTACTTTATCTGCAAAATGCTAATCTGCTTCATACTATTTCTTTGTATATATTTTATTAATAGGAAGACATACCCACTTCATCTACCACAAAAACTGTAATAAAAAAATAATGTTACAACTCACTGAGTTCACTATGCTTTCCACTTCTCTTTTAAAGCCATGTTGTTGTGTATAATATCTATTAGAAGCATTTCTCCTTCTTCAACAACAAACTAAAGAGAAGTGTAGTCATTGTTATTGGAAAAACAGATTATAAATAGTTATGAATAGTCTTGTTTGAGTGGCATCTGGCTTGAATGAAGACTTTAAAAAATAACTGATAGTGCTGAGTATCCTCAAAAGAAAGCAGTGGTTTCTGTGTTAAAGAGTGTCTAGTGATTACTTTAGAAGACAGAAATTCTACAGCTTATAAACTTGTTAAGGCTTTGTGCATGTGCAAAAGCTGGAGTAATCTCTGAAGTAACCAGTTAAGACACATAGTAAAGGAATACTTTTGATTATAACAGTATTTTACATTCCATTCCATTCTGTCAGAGGAAGCTTCACCAATTTTCCTGACTTTTCTCCTATTTTATAGGAAAGTGGTTCATCCTGACTCAACTATGGTTATCCCATCTTTCATACTTCAATGTCTATCACATTAAAATGAGAGTCTAGTATTAGAATTAGACCAAACTGGCAACTTTTACTGTTTAAATGGTCTACTTTCTGCTTGTAGCTTTTGACATCATGTGATTCAATTGATTCGTGAAGATTTTCATAGAAATTATGCCTTCTTCCGAGAAGAAAAGAGATGGATTGATTTCCAAGTAGCTAGTTCTCCTCTCTGAGATCTTTCCAAACCAGCTAACTGTGTTGCACTCCTGCAACCCCTTTTCTTACTCTATGTTGGTGGAAAATGTACCTGTAGAGTACAAATGAGAATAAACTCCCCAGATTTTTAAGGTATTGATTTATTGTACATAAATAAGGGCTTAATCACTGTTGTAATAAGAGTTCTGTACATGGATCTAATCTATCAAGTAAATATAGAAGATTGCCATTTTATCTTCCAGAGGTCAAATATCAGATTGTTTATGAGCTTAAGACTTGAAGAAGGAGAGGATGGGAGTAGAGTTACAATTAGCTACTGTTTACCATAGATTTTTTTTTGGCGCTTATCTTTATAAATATTTCAGTGATTTCTTTTTGTCCCTTTTCATTTGCACCTTTGAGGAACTATATTTAGGCTTTGAGAATTTATGTGGCAAATCAGATTTAAAACTTTTATTAAAAGACATCTTGAAAACTTCCAAGTCTCACTATCTGTATATTGCATTAGACAGGTATGTGTACGGGGAAAGAAAAACAGTACAACTTATAAATGATTTAAGCACATGAAATGATTTTAAACTGGTCTAGTTAACAAGGAGAACATGCATATTACCCAAGGTGTCTATAATGTAAGTATTGTAGATTTCTCTTATTTCCACAGGCAGTTTTTCTTAATCAGTCTGCTATCAATATATACCTTTTGTTTCTGACATGAACATCTTTCCACTTTATATTAACAGGTTTTATTTCTAAAGAAAAATCCTGTGTGTACTTTCTCTTTTCATACATTCTTTGTGAGGAAGGCTTTCACTTACTGTTTTTTGTTTGTTTTGTTTTTTTTTTTGTTTTGTTTTGTTTTGTTGTTTGTTTGTTTGTTTGTTTGTTTTTTTAATTTCACATTTGCTAATAACATGTTTTTCAGAAAAAGCAGGTGCTTTTACAGCATCATACAAGTGGTATGTTTTGAAGGACCAATATGTAGCTTGTTGCCCTTTGATGTAAATTTGCGAGGAAGATAGATTATAGCATCAAGATGTTTCTCTGTGCATAATAAGCTGCAAAGGACAAAGTTCATGGCTGAGAACTGTAGGGGATACAAGTGACTACCTTCACTACAATCAATTATTAGAATGATTATATTGTGTCTGGAGAATATGATGCTAATGACTAGCTAATGCTTGGAATACACACTCTTGACTTGAGAACCAATGACAGTTAAATGTAGCAAGGGGAAAGACCTATATGTTGAGCTAGCAGCTCTCTAGTGTTGATAATGAATAACTAAAAATAACAGTCTTTATATGAGGCTTGACAGTATACATGTCCTTTAAGTATATTCTGCTTTGTAAAGAACTTGGCACAATGACAGCCTAAGAAAGGCATCCTGTACAGGCACAGTGTAAGAAAACAGGATGTTAAACAGCCTCACAGTTTGGGAGGGCCTAAGCAGGATTAGCTGTGTACTTATTGCTCACCTTCCACTTCCCCATCTTCCAAACAAATAAATAATTGAAACCCATTACCTCTTTTAGGGGGTTTGCTCACATGCTTTCTATATTCACATCAAAGCAGAGATCAGTGTCAAAGAGGCAGCCACATTTAGCTGAGTCTCTCAGAGACTACTGATTAATTAGTTCTGCATTTTGGAAGTGCATCCAAAGCTGCTGTAAAATAGTGTTTGTTTTTGCATTTGCCAAAACTTGTTTAGGAGCATTCTGGAGGATGACGGTGATGTACTCAAGATGGTTGTGAAAGAAAAGGGCAAGCAGTTCAGGTGTGTATGTGCCAGCATTTTTTTTCCCCTTATGAAGTTTCTGTACCAGTTTTCAGAGGAGTGACTAAATGAAACACACACTGGTATTAATAGAAGGTGAAGGATGGAGTGGGAATGGAAGCTCTGACATTTCTCTTAATTGGACCAGGGTAAAATGAAAGTTGCACCAAGGTTAATGAATTAGTTCTTAAAATAAACAAACAAACAAACAAACAAACCCCAACAAAACCAAACCAAACAAAACCAAAAAACCCCCACACTAAACAAAGAAAAAATACCCTGACATATGTAAGGAAGATGTAGACTGTAAATCCTGCATAAAATACTGTTTTTTGAAACACTTTAGGCCCCATTTCTTACATGACTCTTTTTTTTTTTTTTCATTAAGTGTGGTAATATGATGTATGAGGGGATACTCAGTTATGGCAAATATTGCCTACAAAAGTGTGTTCATACTGTTATTTGCCTTTCTGTCTCTGTCTATATCAACTCCACATGCTGCTCTGGTGGCCTGCTTTGTACTTAATATAACTTGTCAAAACACATCTATCAGATATATGAAAAGGCAAACCTGGGTGGCCAGACTAGTCCAAGCCTGGAGTGGATTGCATTCTACCAAGACCACAGAAATCTCTTCTCCTCCATGAGATTAAGATGAAAAGCAGAGTTCATTGTTGTGCAACCAGATTTTAAAATAATTACACACATGTTAGTGCATTAGTAGGCCAGTTGTGTTTATTTGAATCCCACATACTGTACTTTTATGTGGATTCTAAGTGATTTTTAGAACTGTCAGTAAAAAAAAAATAAATTAAAAGTGATGTTACCACTTGTTTTAGACTGCCTTTGTTTTTTTCTCTCTCTTTTCTTCCTTTTTTTTTTTTTCCCCAATCTCTTCTTTAAATTGCTTCTGTATACTGAGCTGCTACTATCCCAGTACCTTATCTGTTTCCAGGGAAGAGGGTATATGGTTCCCTTTGACTATTGGCTGTCAGGCATCTGGATCTGCTTTAAATGACCAATGCCATTGAACAACCTTAAAACTATGATATGCTCAGTGTTCACCCTCTGATTTCCAGGGAGCTCATCTGAAGTGATCTAGAGAGGAACATACCTCTAGATACAGAGTGAAACTTGTTGATCCAGGGATTTCTGCTATTGCTCTCAACACACTTTCACACTGAATGCATGTTGCTCTGCAGCATGTGAATATGTTTTGTTGTTTGTCCAGACTATTCTCTGTGTTTTTTAGAGCTTGTCTTCAAATTTCAATAATCAAGTCCTTCTAGGAAAATCAAGAGTAGCAAAAACATTTAAAAATTTCAACCCATGCAGCTCCATTTGCAACTTTTTTATGCTTACCTACTAAGTGCACAAGTGAAACGATCTATTTTAAACACTACTTCTAAGGAAAATTCTGCTAGAATTTCTCAAAGGAGTCCTAAATCCTATTGAATTTATGGACTGAAAATCAATATGAGACCAAATAATGCTGTATAGTTGTTGTATCCCATGATCATCTTGGAAGTGCAAAATGCGCAAAAGAATGACCATAAAAATATATTAACATCTTTTTTATCTTGTTTGAGTAGTTATTACTCTTGTATTCAATGAAATCACTGAAGCAGGACCATTCCAGCACAGCTAGAATTCTTATGGTCTTAGCTTTCCACAGTGTCTATAGGTGATTTCTTTGTTTGCAGAGTGAAAAGCCTTGAAAAACAAAAGTTTCCATAAGAAAGATAACCCTTACCTACCAGGTGGACACATACTGACCTTCTAGTGGCTGTAGGGAGAAGGCATTCTGAGAGCACAGTACTCAGTACTCACCAGTGCTTCAGAATAACTCCTCATCCTCCTGGCTTAATGGGTGGCTGCAGGAGCTGGTTGTGAATTTAGGGACTGTCATTTAAAGCTCTGTAGTTGTATAAGGGGGGAGAAGAGGAAATTGGAGCCATACTACTAATATCTTTAATGTCTACATGCTAACCCCACTGTAGGACAGCAATGTGAATAAGCTGCGTGTCACTTCAGTGACATCACAGATAGTAGAACAGACACTCAGAGGTAACTTTTCGAAGGTTAGTGAAGGCACAGTAAAGTAGATCTTAGCTGGCTGTACTGGCACTGAAAGAGTCAGCAGCAATCATTTTTCTTCTAATAACCAAATGTGCTGAACACAAGCTGGTTGTTGCAAACACAATTATTCAGTAATTGGATAAGCTTAAAATATCTTGGATACTTCCTTGATCCAAGAGCTGGCAGCTTATTGATTATATCATTGTTTGGCAAAGAAGCATGTAGGTTGCAGGACTCACAAGATACATGCCCAGAGCAGACTGCTGGACCCACTATCGTGGAATAGGCTCCAAGTTACTGATTCAGCTATATTGTTGTGGAACTGGCACAAAGCCTGCTAGAATTAGACACAAAACACTTTAAAGGTTTAAATATTAAAGATCTAAACAAGAGCAGTGTATCAACATTTTCATAAGGCTTGCCTGCCCAGGAACATGTAAAGCACAGGATGTCAAGGGGAAAGCAGTGCAGGATTGTGTAGTGCCATAGGGCACTGTTGGTACACTTCATTTTTGTCAAAAATCACCATCAGGACCAGTTTGATCTCTCAATCAAAATGTATACCGAGGAAAAAAATAAACAAACCCCAGACTTAACTTCTTATCTGTTTTCCTAAATCCTGGGCAAAGAAAACATATTATAAAAACATTTATCCTAAATTCAGGCAAAGCCTGAAGTCAGCAAAGATCAGCAATAAGGAAAGGAAATTGATGAAATGCAGTCGTTTTCAGACCATTGTAACAACAAACTTTTCCTCTTCTAAGACATTTGCATCTAAAGGTGAACAATGATTCCATAAGTTGAAGAGGTCAGGAAGTTATAGCTAAATGTCAAATTAGGCAGATGCAAACAAGAGAGGTAGCTCTTAAAAACTTCCCTATTTTGTGTAAGTGAAATATATATCAAAGAGTCACTTCCTGATTTGTTTTCCTTTTGTAAGTGAGGGAAAATAGCTTAAACTCCACAAATATTGTGGGTATTTAATTACAAACATTCATTTAATTACCTAAGGTGGTTGACATTAAGTCCTGCCTGTGTAAGAACCTCAAAAGATTCAATGAATGAGCTCAATTTGGATAAAAATTCAAATGCCTAAACAAAGTTTATCCAACATAGCACTGAGCGTCTTTCATATACCCTTATTTATTCTGGGCTTTAACCTCAATTATGATGTGTGAACACAGGAAATGGGTCTCCTTGCCAGGAAAAGGAAAGTTCTCAATGTGAATAAAGTTAGCAGAACCAGGATTTTAGCTTGATGGCTGAAAACTGATAATAGCATAATTTTATCTGCCTGCTGTAGTGATCCAGGCCTATCATGCTGTGGCTTCAGTTAAGGCTTCTAAGCTTTAATCACTGTCTTCCACGCTGTAGTCTCTGACTTATTTGAAGCAGCTGAACTTCCCCTGAGTGACTTGTCTGGTTACATTTGTGGTACCTGACCTACTTTGCAGCACTTCCCTTGGTACCACCTCATCATATGATGTCCCATGAAAGCACTCAGAATCGGAACTCACTCTCAATAAAGGCTGATAATTAAATAAAAATAAAAACACATTTGACAGCCCACAACAAAGGCAAATCTCAGTGGCTTCTGCATGTGTTTGCCTGCTGAATCAGACAGTAGTTCCTGTCCCTACAGAGCTGCAGCATGATGGATCACCAAAATGACAAATATCAGAATAGTACTTTGCACTGTATTCTTTTTCTTCTCTAGAATCTCAGAAAGCATCAGATATGTTAATTAATGCTCTCTGTTTTCCTGAGGTTGACTGTTAGACCCGTTTAACAGGTGGGTAAACCAATGTTAAAAAGTGTTCTGACTTGCCTTCTCTGAACTCTACACACACTTTGGGTCAAGATACTCCAGCACTCCAGGCTTTATTTAGAACAACCTCATAATTTCTTTAATGATAGGCAATTTCATTTCCTTTAGGATGACTCTTACATCCTATGTATTTGCAATTTAAATATGAGAGATGAATGAGCCAATGCTAAAGTTCTCATTGAGTTTAAGGAGCGTAAGGACACGAAATGTAATCCTGAAGAAGAGCTTGTGTGCTTGAAAGCATTTATGTTTTTTGAAATCCTCCCCCAATGTTAATAACCAGTTTATTAGCACACATTACTTCTCCCTGCAGACCTATCTCCTTCTCTGAGATCAATGAATCCAGGTTTTTAGCCACTTAGCACAAGACTGCATCACATTCAGAGAGAAAAGGTTACTGCCATGCAATATGGCAAAATAATTTCCAGTTCCAATTGTGAATACTGACTTGGACACTTAAACTTTTAACCTGTGGGCTTGTATTGCAGTATGAAAAAGTAGCCCTGTGAAGGTGAGTTTTCTGAACTTCTACCTGTACCTGACATGATAACTACCATGACCCCAAATTATGTCTACTGATTGCAACCTTGTGGCACATACCAGTAGAAATTATCCTAATCTTTCCCAGCTTCAGAGACTTTCCTATAGTGTGCCCAGTCTATTAGTCAGGAGATAATACAGTAGTTTCTGCCCACAGACTGGGAGCTGCAATCAATGGCACGCATGATTTTGAAAGCCATCTCCCAGCAGCTTTCTCACCAGTCCCCAATGTATGGGGATAAGTCACATCCCCTTAATCAAACAAATTAGTGAGGTAGATAAAGGAGATTTTATTTCCACTCACTGCCAGAATTTTGAGGACATTGGCACTTCCACTCTCCTTCTGTTGCCTTTCTGGCTCATTTTCATTTGCCCAGTGTTAGCTGATGGCAGGCGCCAGTTTCAGCTGACAGCCTCCTGGACAGTGTCTAGGATAGTTTCCACAAAGAGGAAGGGGGAAGGGGAAAAGCTTGCATGCTGCTGCCTTACTCTTCTTCATCCCTCTGGGATTGGCTCTTGTTCTACTGCAGACCTGAGAGGCTGCCTTTTCACTCAGTTGATTTAATTTAATTAGCCTCTGTGAAGCAGAGGCTTAAAGTTGCTAACCCAAAGCTCACAAGAATCCAGTTGACAAAACGCAAGGTGCAAAATCAAAAGCTAAATTTTTGCAAAGTTCAGTTGTGCATCAGCATGAAATACATGATAAAGATCAAGAAGTCTTACACATTTGTCAAAAATATGAGGTTCCAAAGACATAGTAATTTAGCTTAATTCTGAAGAGCATTAGCAGACCCACAGTAAAGAATTGTCTTGTCTCTGATGCTTCAGTAAGATTTTCAGATATGTGGTTCTGTAATTCAACAAAATACTTCATAGTATGTGCAAAATAATAATAAAAATATTCCCTGACCCATTTTCTTAAGATTTATTCCCAATTATCTTTAGTTGTTTCTGAAAAATACCTTTTTCTTTTTTTTTAAATTTTTTTCCCAATTATGGAATAGCTGCTCCTGGTGTACCTTAAAAGTTTCTACTCTTTTGAAAGAAATTCTAGTAACTAGCATTATTTTCCATTTAATTCTATCCCTCTTTAACAGTACCTAGTGTGTTATCTACACTGATTTTAGCCGTTAGAATCTATTTCAACTGACTTGTTTACAGTCTTGCTATCTTACTATCATCTGAAGTTTGCAGCAGGACTGGCTGGCCAATTTAAAAACAGTAGGAAATAAACTTTCCACCTTCTCAACAGACTTTCCTTCTCTTTTGGAAGATTGAAATAGTGGCATAGAGTTTTTATGTTTATCTTGACAAAGTTTTTGAAATATTTTCTGTTATAATAGATTCCACATAGCCTCATAGAATTATAGAATGTACTGGGTTGGAAGGGACCCATCAGTATCTTCAAGTCCTACTCCTGGCCCTGCACAGGACAGCCCCAGAATCACACCATGTGCCTGAGAGCATTGTCTAAAAGCTCCTTGAACTCTGGAAAGCTTGGTGCTGTGACCACTTCCCTGGGGAACCTGTTCCAGTGTTCCATCACCCTCTGGGTGAAAAACTTATTCCTCATATCTAAACTAAATCTCCCCTGACTCAACTTCATGCTCTTTCCTCGAGTCCTGTCACTGGTCACAAGAGTAAAGGGATCAGTGCTTGCCCCATCCCTTTCCCTCAGGAGGATGTTGAAAACTTCAGTGTGGTTTCCCCTCAGTCTCCTCCAAGCTGAACAAACCAAGTGCCCTCAGGTGCTCTTCATGCAGCTTCCCCTCCAGACCCTTCACCATCCTTGTGGCTCTCATTTGGACACTTTCTAATAGCTTAATGTCTTTTTTATATAGTGGTGCCCAAAACTGTACACAATACTGAAGGCGAGGTCGCACCTATCCAGAGTAGAGCGGGACATTCACCTCTCTTGATCAGCTGGTGATGCAGTGCCGCAACAATTCCTTATCTCTAACTTTACCAAGGATGAAAAGATTGTTTGGCTCCTCTCATAAGTCTACTTTCCAGGTCCAAGTGAACTTTATTCAGCAGAAAAATCATGTTCTGAAAAATGTCTGTCTCTAATTACACAGTATTTTTCATGTTACATTTTACAATAAGAAGTAGTAAATGAAATACCAGTGGCTGTTCAGTAAGTCAAAAGCATGATCAAGAAAAAAAAATTACCACAAGTTAATTTAAACCATTTTCTGTGTTTTAAATACACTTACCTGAAATTCTGGAAACTGGATATTCTGCTTTGTCTACATTGCTTTCACACTAATTGATTACCTTTTTCTATCACACTCTTCATTGTGGAACCTATCATGCTCCATCTCCTAATTCTGGATATGGAAGTGATTGTAAAAGTAACAGGTTAGACCAGTTGCACAGGAAACTTGTCTCTGTCTCACAAGCTACTGTGCTCAGTCACCCAGTGTCTTTGTCTTTCACTTAGCTGAATTATGCAGTGGTCAACTCTCCTCCATACAATGGATTTTGCAAGACTGCTGAATGGCTGTTTTCAGTGTAGTCTCATTTGACAGATATTCCCATGTGGCTTCCATGCATCCCCATGCTAATATTGTTCTCTGTGTAAACACATGAATTGAATTACTTTATGCCCTTTTGATCTAAACATAACCCAAACAAAGAACACCAAAAAAACCCACCAAAAACCCAAAACCCAACAACCCCCCAAAACAACAAAACCCCAAACTAATAAGCAATCAGATTTCTTTTCAAGCTACTGTGCAACAGCACAATTCCCTCTTCTGTTTCCTTCACCAGTGTCAGCTGACTACTGTGGATCACTTCTGCAATCTTAGTTGTGTTTTTAATCTCGGTTTTCTCTTTCATTGGCTCTTCCCTTGTGTATGTGTGTGCATGTGTATGTGCATTTCCCTCATTTCTCTAAGTTTTTTGCCTCAGACCCTTCCCTGAGTCTGCAACTACTGCTTAAACACAGTTCATCAGCACTTGCCTGCTTGCTCCTGCTGGGTGAGAAAGCACTAAAACTTTGGGAGGGATGGTCAGTCTCTCTTTGCCATCCTGTTTCTTTGAGGTAAATTCCCCACTGGTGTAAATAGCTGAGCTTCTGTGAATCTATATTATTCAGGCTGAGGATCTGGGCCTTTGATTTACTTTTCCCATCTGTAGCCACACTGGCTTGTTCAATTACTTTGATAACTGTGCCATTCATCTGAGCACTACTATGGCACTGTGATTTAGCTTAGACCCTGCTTAACACAGAATTTATTGTTTCAGTAGATAAATGATGACTGTATATTATTTCTCCTAATAAGTTGAATACTACTGATAACATAATGTGTACAGCATGTTTGATGCAGAAGGGTCCCAGGTGCTTTATAACATAGTATATGAACTATATAAAAAGATAACTTTGCTCCCTGCTGAAATGCAGCCATCTCTGCTGTGAAGAAGGCATAACCACACTGCAGAACAGTTTGGGATGCAAAGTGGTGTCCAATCGAAACTGCAAGGGGAATTTTATATAAGTAGAATATAATTACCCAAGCTGGATGTCAGCCAGGATTCAGGGAACACCCTGGGTTTTGGAGGAACTGCCAACAGGAGATGAAGATGTTACTACAGGCATACATGCTTTCGTTTCTTGATCAATTCCAAGTGGATAACTGGTTGTCTTTTAATTTCCTCTTAATGCTTATCTCTTTTTTATCAGCTGCTCTTTCTGTAGCCCTATTATGTATCATGTTCTGATTTCTCTCTTCTTACATTTCCTCTCCTACATTTAACACATGCCAGTATTTCCTCCCCCCACACCTTCTTTCATCCAAAGCATTTCTAGTCCTAGCAAAAAGAATAAAATTTGCTGTTTACATCATGTTGTTGAGTAAAAAGTTTGCTATATGAGGGTAATACATTTCACTGCATTTGTACATACATAATTTGGACAATCAAAAATAGCTAAGGCATGGATATTTGTTTTTGTCCCTGATACTCAAATAAATTTAAACAAGTTCCAACACACACACACATACACATGATCATGCAAGGAATGGAGAGCTTTTCTAAATTGAGAGTCTGGACAAAGACTCCCTTCATACAACACCCTGCAAAACTCCTTAAGGCTTACACTAAAGTTCATGGCAAAACCTGAAGAGGGTGTGCTGCTGAAAAATCATGAGATGCTGAGGGACTTGAGCAGTGCTGAGGTGAATGTTGGCAGTCATAAAAACAAGCACTTTAATTTCTCAACTCCCTTTATAAGCCAGCTCACCACTGTTTTCTGAGCTGCCTCACAAATGTCCGTAGCAGAGACAGTTTGGCATCACATCCAGGTGCAGCTGCCCTTGGGCAAGGTTTTCACTCCAAAACAAGTCACTGGGTGTCAAGAGCTTTATTTCAGTGTCTGTTCCACCTATTGCTCAGCTGTTCAACATTTCACTGGGGGCCTTGTCCAATTTGAGGGATGTGGAGCAGCCTTCCTACTGCTCTGGGCTTGAAGTCAACCTCTTGAGTTTGGTCAGGACAGCTGGGAGTGTTGGCTATGTCCCTGAAAGGTCTCTCCTTTGTGTGCAACACAATTTTGGTCAAACTGAGAGTCTGCTCCCATATCTTCAGATATTAACTATTAAACATGTGAAACATCTAGAAAATGGTGTGCTTCCTGGCCCTTGTGTGTCGCTCTCACTCTGGTATGCTCGCCTTCTCTGACTCAATTCTTTTGGCTATATGAAAACAAGTGTCAAAGTCCACAAAATCATGCTGGGTGAAAAGTTGTAATTTTAACCCTGACTTTGTTGCAACATTGTCTCGCTTCCTGTGTGAAATGTTCCACTCAGCTCCACGCTGTAATCAACTCCTGATGAAATATCAAGGCTCAATTAATTATTATAGCGCCCAGAAGCACTGCTGAAGTTGGTGGGTGCAGAAGTCATTCCTTTTAATTTTGCATTGAGTTCTATCCTGCCACATGAGTTCTCAAGTCAGGATCTCAGTATACACTTTGTAGAGAGGTTCATTTGAACTTCACACATCAGGAAGCATCCTTTTCCATTTTGATGCAGTGCTAAAGTAAATTTTTATTTGTTTCACTTTGAATATCATAATCTTTTTTCCATTTCACTGCTATTTGGCGTTTTCACTGAATACATTTTTTTGTCAGATGGTTTTCTGTGCACGTGGTCGATCCTTAGTAAATTGCCAACTAACTGTGACTATGTGAATGAGGGGGATGGTGGGTACAAGAGTTGAAGTGTTTCAGAATGAAAAAAGAGAAATATCTTCCCTGTCAGTTCTGTCCCCTTTCTTCAAGCAAGAAACTATCAGAGCTTTCTTTGTAGCTTGAAATTTTGCAGATGTTCATTTTTGTGTATTTAGTTGGCTGCATTGTCAGTGACATGAACTTTTGCTAAGGGAAACTAAAAATACTTGAATAATAAACAGACTGGAGTGTAATAATTATATGTGTTATTCACTGGAAACTTGAATTTATTATTGTGGACATCATTGTTATCAGGGTTATCACTGTTGTTATAGCTTTGCTGAGATGCATCATTCAAAAACCTAGAGGAGCTGACTGTGCTGTGCACTGGGTGAACACAAAATAAAAATCTGGTTCTGCTGCAAAGAGCTTACAGGCCAAGGGAAGAACTGATAGTGCAGGTTTTATTTCTGAAAGAATTAATTTGTGATTAAATTCCTTTTATTTTCTAAAAAGTTAATTATAGATCATTAAAAAACTCTAGGACTGTTCTAAACTCCATTGAAATCTATGTAAAAGCACAGCTAGGACTGATTTATTCCTTGTCATGTGCAAACCTACAGCTTATATGTAACAGAATTGCTTTGTCTTGCACTGAAATGCAACCATTTCTTGTGTGGAATATAATGACTTTTACAGTTTCTTTCAATTAAAATAAATAATAAGCTTGACTATTTAATAGCAGAAAACAAAGAAGACTATCTCATCAAGCTTCTTGGCAGAGTGTGAGCAGATCTGGCTTCATGCAATTATTGTCTTCTTTTGAGTTTGCTGAGGATACTGGTGTAATATCTATGTTTTTTTCATCTGATTTCAAGTGACCGCAACTGTTCAGGGCTTCAGTTTTGTCTGATCTAAATGATTGCAGCTCAAGCACCAGAGTGTCCCCAAGCACCATACTGGGAGGCTGGCTCCACACTGACTCAGAGGGAGCATTCTCCTCTATCTGAGTCACCAGCACTCAACTTCACTGCCAGCAATCCAGATATTAAACTGATCCTCCATCAACATGGGGAGGGGAAGGGAAGACAACATATTAGTTTTTAAAAATGAAATACTGATGATACTGAGTGCATCAATTGGATCATTTTGCCATATGTAATAGACCAAACAAAACAACTTAAATGGCCAAGTTATTTAAGTTTGCAAAGCAGATGCTGTGCAAGCTTCTGCCTTTTTTTTCACAGGGTTGTTTATTACATATTGCATCCAGACAAATTCATCGTCCCTTCTATGGGACTTCACAAGCCTTGCTTGTGAACTTAATTTCCCCCACTCTGTCTCTAGTTAGACTGTGTGAAATGTTTTTAAAGAGAAGGTTTGTAGAGTCATTATCTTTTATTAGATCAACTGATATGGTTGGTTAAAAAACAACAAGCTGTAAGTCATATAGACTCTTCTTTGGGTTTGAAACCATATTGAGGAAGCAGTGATAAAGAGTATGCTAGATAACTTATCGTTCGGGTTTTTTACACATTAGTTATATAAGTTTTTCTCCAATATAGCAAATAATACATTTGCAGTAGATCTGTCACTAGCTTTTATTGTCTTCCCCAAAAAATTCAGNATGGAATCTGCAAATCAGTATTACTGGTGGAAATCCTGGAAATAATACGGCTAAAAAATGTTCAGATGAATAAAGAAATTTTACTTTAATAATTTCAACAATTTTGAATTTTACAACAGCTTTTACTCTAGTGAACTTAATTCCATAGCAGAAACTTATTTCTAAGAATTATAATTCTGCTCTGTTGAAAACCTTTTTGACTAGAAACAGCTGACAAGATTGACTGCTTCCCTTTTTGGTTTCACAGAGTTACATACTTAGATGGGGAAATGGTTTTCCAGGAACCCCTGAGGAGTGCTACACATGACAGTTTAACTCTGAATCCAGTTTTAAAACTTTTAGAAGGAAATTGCATTACAGGGCTATTCCTGCCTTGAAGATTGAGGGTTATGTGGCTAGGTTTTTTCAGTGAAGGGAAAGTCAATCTTTCTTTTGCAAATGAAAACACTTAGGGAATGTATAGTCAAATGCATTAGCAGGGGAATAGATAGCCCAGAATTTCACAGGGTTTATGCCTATAGTAATGATTTAGAAAAATTTCTTGCTTGAGTTCCTCAAACGTCACCTCTTTCCTTCCTCTTTGCTTTCCATTTTCCCTCCCAGGCAGTGGGGTGTCTCTAGCTGAGTGGTGCTTATTGTATACTTTTCTTTTGGCTAAAGTGAAAGATGATTGGTTTTCTTGAATGGAAATTCATGTGTTTTCTATTATTCTACATATTTATTTTAGCTCATGGACAGAAGCCCAATAACTGAACATGATTATTTTATAAATCAATTGCTTTCCAAGATATTGAGCTCCAAGGCAAATGCAGGTGAGATACAAGAATGTAACAGAAATAGTACTTTCAGTTTTTGTTAATCCAGGTAAAATTTTTGTTATATATTAAAAGCTGGTTTAATATAGAATTTACTTTGTAGTGGTGTCAGAATGTAAAACTTTACATATAATTGAACAATGTATAGTTACGGAATTCCGATTCATAGCAGGACAAAAATACCACTGAAGTGAATAGTACTTTAACGAAATACTTCAGTGTAAGCAAGAGTATTTTTAGGGCAGATGCAAAGGAAATTCCAGTAGTCAGGGAACACTGTATGAGTCTGGCCATTTCCCCATGTGAGGAAAAGGCACAAATCTTGCTGTACATTAAGACGAAAGATGTGGCAGTTTGATTTAGAAGCAGTGCATAGTTTTTTAACAATAGATATTGAGCAGATGTGTATTTTTTTTCTGCCAAATCTTATTACTAGATTTAGATTGTTTAACCTTTCTTTGAGAAAAAAATTGCACAATAAAAAAATGAAGAAAATATTTGAGTTCTTAATACCTTGGTGTACATTGGAGAAGCATCTTTCTTTCTGTAATAATACATGAAGTACAGTGCACTAGATTGCATTTTTAATGCTTCAAGAACATTACTTTGCAATGAATGTGCTTCAGAAAAACAGTTTTGCTGTGTATTTTATTGGCTGAGTTAACACAACAAATACTATAAATCCAGTAATTACTAATTGCCTCCTCCATTATAATGTAAGAAATGAATCATAAACCTTTTATTACTTTAACGGTGGACTGCAGGAAGGATTAATCTTCCAGTGAAGCATTTTTCATATTTACCTGGTTCCTTCTGTTATACTGTACTCATTTTCTCTTCCCAGTCTTCCTTCCTATTTGGTGCTCTGTAGTGGCCCCTACTGGGAAAGATATGACTGAAACCTATCAGCAGTTTTGGCATCTGTTGGTAGATCTATTTAGCAGTTGGTGGTTTAGTAATTACCCCTTGGTGGAGAGAGGAAACAAAATTAGGAGGCAATCCTAGGTAACCTTTTCTCACCCATTCCTCTAGTTGAATGATTTTTTTGATGTGGTATTTACCTTTTTCTTTACCTTTTTTTAAATTTAATTTTTTTTTTTTAAATTATAATGTCATTGAGTAGCCCCAACTGAGATCTGACACTTGCTGGTAGGAGATGTACAAATACATGTGAAGTAGCTTCTACTACTCCAGAAAGTTATGAGTATAGTGTAGAGGGAAGAAGTTGTTTACTTTTCTGTTAAATCAGTGTCTGAATGAGGCAGAGAACTAAGATATTGCCTATCTACAAGGTCTGTATGTTCTGTGCTGTCTCCTCACAAGCTCACTTGTGTGAAATCTTTCACCTTACTCACTCTGTGCACAGGTTGCAAATATGCAAATATGCAAATATACAGATATACAGCCCAAATGGTCCTCTTTAGGAGAAAAAAATCTTGTAGGCATTTTACCTGTTTCAAAATGGGAAACAGTAGTAAGAGTAATAGGTCACCTGAGGCAAAAGACTAGGTTTTGAGGGAGGAATTAATCTTGTTCACCTTAAGGCTTTCTTCCTTCTTTCTGCCAGGGCAACACAGCCTTCACTCTATAATATCTTATATATATAAAGATAAGGACAGATGGTGTAAAGGTCTGAAATGTAAATGGGAATTTCTTATGTCATAGTCACTTTTGATCTCTATTGATCAGTGAAAATCATAAGCAATTCTCCTGTACCTGGTGGGTTTGAAGCATTTTACAACTAAAAGTTGACACGGTGTCTCAAGTAAAGTACCCAGTTCTGGAAACAGGAAATACTATGAAGAGTAAAAGACTCTAAGAAAACAAAGGTTAAAGGCCTGAACTAATGTAAAGGAATTGACTTAGGGATGAATTTTTCCCCCATCTGTAAATACCAAAAAAGTGTAAGAAATCAAATTAGTTTGAACAAATTAGTTTTGTGGCATCTAAGGTCAACATATGGCAAGGAGAGAAGTCATAGAGAAGGCTACCAAGATTTATGCTGCTCTAGAGAACTTACAATCCAAATAGGCTCCTGTAAACTTTATCATACAGGATCCTTATTTTCATCACATCTTTCTCGGTATAAATGGTCCATGAGTAAATATTTACATGAATTTGTTAAGGGCTGAGTTCTGGAAGCCTGGTAAGGTGTAACAGGATGATAAAGTAGCCATGCAGTGGGAAGATAGGTAGGAAGATAAGAATACAACATGAACAGGGTTCCACAATAAGGACAAGGAAAAAATCCCCCAGAAAGCTCAGCTTACTGCTTCTCTTGTTGCACTGTGCCTGTCTTTTAAGCTGTACAAGCAGATAGAGCTAATATTTTCGTCCCTGGTGACGTGGTGCCAGAATGTCACCATTTTCCTCCTAGAAATATAAATCCTAACTTCTGCTTTCTTTTGTACATCCGACTATTTATAACTACTTGATAAAATGATAGATAATATGATAATGTGAAATAATATGACCAGAACAGCTGTATTGTTTTCATTATGGAGCGAATCACCAGTGTGAAGATGTTTTGATTTAAACTCAAACTCTATTCCCTTTTGTATTTCAACAACTGAGCTTAACTGGACAGCTTAATTTCTCTTGATTTGTATTTATAGCTGAAGAGTCAAACAACAGAACGTATCAGTAGAAATATTTCTCATCAGCGTCTAGCTGCAGCATGTTAGATTGCACATTCCTCAAAATTTAATTCGTTGGTGAAATATTTAGCTTATTTTGGGTGTCTATGTTGGCAGCAGGGAGATGCAGGGTGGCCCCCATGAGAAGAGGTTGTGACTGCCTTGTGCTGGAGAACTGGTTCCAACAGCCCCATCACAGAACACAGCTGCACCCATCAGCCAACCTGGTGGTGCCTCTGGCAGAAAACGTAGCACAGAGTGAGCAAGAGAAGGGAACAAAAAGAGTTAGAATAAGCAGAGGGAACACCAATGCCAGGAGGAGGTGGAAAATAACTCTGCAGCCTTTGGGGAGGACTACGGCAGAGCAGGTGGGTATTTCCTGAAGGAGCTGCAGCCCGTGAAAAAGAGTGCATCTTGAAGCAGGGGAGGAGTGTGAGCGGAAAGGAGCATCACTCAGAAATCTTAATGTTGCTTTGCTTTCTAAATTCTTTCCAGTTCCTTTCTCATTTGAAGATCTTAAAATACTGTAGAACATTTGTTTACCAAGTTTCAAAACTCTGTTTTGTCACATGTAGCAATACAGTAACATCTATTTTGAGAGGAGTTAGTGATACAGCCATCAGAGTGACATGACTGGAGACAGATCATGGGGTTCCTAATGCTTCTCTGTTAGTTTTATGCTCCAGGTTAAGTCATCTTTGACACTGAAATGCTTCAAAGCTCCTAACTGTCAGATATCTTTTTACTATTTCTCCAAATCCTATTGCTGAATGCATTTTTCCTACTTTTGGTCATTTCATATTACTCTCTCTGAACCCTGGCTCACAGGGGTCATTGCCTTGTATTTTGCTTTGTCTGTGTTATAGCATTAGTTCTCAGCCAAATCCAGCATTCAGAAGTGACAAATCAGTCTCCTGCATAGTGATTGAATGTAATGGAAAGGAGAGAGGGGAAGGAAAAAGATTTTCTTGCTGCAGGACTTCTGATCACACGAGGCATCATTTTTATCCATACCAATAGGGTCTGAAATATTTCTTAAAGAAGGAGAACTTTCATTCCCTCAAACTGAAATTGTCACATGACTTGAGAAGCAAGAACTTTTTGTTTTTAAAAAGTATATTTTAAGGAAAAAAGATGCAAAAACACCCCTAGCTCCAATGCCATTGGTTGGAGAAAATATGGAGGGGAAAGAAATGTATTACTAGTTCAAATCAAGAGAAACATGTGGATAATCTAACTGCTCTGCTTGTTCTGTAAAGTACAGTGTTAGCTACAATTACTGATCTACAAAGAAGCTTTATATAAGTCACTCATCATCCTCATCACAACCTGCTGTAACTGTCCCTAGGAGTTGACTGACCACTTATTACAGACATTCATTTCTTGAATAAATACCAGTTGATGTAGAGGAGTTTGAGTGAGTGTAGATAAATAGATATATTTATGTATATGTTTTTTCTATATAAAGGCCAAACTCAAATGTGAACAAGCAACTACCAATGTAAATTTTATGCTTGTCTATCTAAGGTTTTAATGACAACTCTGCCATTGTCTCAGGGTTAAGGTTCATGAACAAAACAGTGATAAAGGACTATTGCCTGTCACAGCTGCTAGAAAAAAAGAAGAGGAAAAAGAAGAAGGAAAGAAAAGAAAAAAAGTTTTTGTTAATTAAAAGGATTTTGCCTTAGAATCAAAGAGGCTGTGGATGAAGAAATCTGCAGAAATTATCTAAGGCTGCCTCAACCTTAGCATTTATTATTCAACACCTCACTCATTGCCCTGATTATAAATATTTAATCACTCAACAACTGTAAGTGCTTGTGTCTTCCTGGAGGACCTGCAAGCATTAGGAAATAAAGGGATGGGGGGGAACAGGGAGGAGGGGGACTAGAAAGGCAGAGAGCCTAAAAGACGTGTCGAGATTATGCAGGGACAAGTGAAAAGGTGTGAAGGACACCACTGAATTGGGCCTTTGTAATCAGGTTGCATGAACACCTGAACGCTAATTCATTTTGTTTCTATGCACTGGACTTCAAAGCCATATTTTTTTTATTGCATGGCAGTCTCTGACAGAGGGTGCCCTTGGAGAACAGGCAGAAAATGTTCTTAATGAAAGCAGAGCCCCAAGCAGTGAGAGGTGCCATCCGTGTACCCTCCTTTGTCTGTCACAAAAAAAGCAGGCAAGCTTGGCAGGCTTTTGGGCCTATCAATAATGCATGAGAAGAATTACATCCACCCTGATGCCAGGGGAAGGGAACAGCAGTGGAGAGGCTTGTGCTACACTACCCTGAAAGTGCGTTTACTTCCTATCCATTCTCCCTCTCCATACAGAACACATGCTTCTGGAATACAGGTTCACGATGTATGGCTTACATGCCCTCTGAAGGCACATAGTGTTGCTTTCTGTACCTGTAAGAGATATGCAGATTCCCATTCAGTGCTGCTGAGATGCTTGGAGTATTCTGCTTCAGCCTGAAATCCTGTGAGATTCATTGTAGGACTTAGTTTTGCATTATGAGAGGGGAAAAAAGACCTTAAAACATTAGGGTAGAAAACCCTCTTTGTTTCTTCATGTTTGGCATTGTTTGGAGAGTCCCCAATTTGCCTTCTATGAGGATTTTGGGTTTGACATGAATGTATTTCGTGTAATTTTTCTTAGGGTTTTTTTTGGTTTGGTTAGTTTTTTTTTTTTGTGTTTTGTTGGTTTTGGTTTTGTTTTGTTTTGTTTTTTCCTGCCCAGCTCTGGAAAGAAAAATAAATACCTTTAGAAGAAGAAGTTTTGAATATATTTTCATATAAGAATGAGGAAATTCCAAAACTTAAATGTATTTCAAGGTACAGCATAAAATTAAGGATACATGCTGCAAACTGCAATTCTTTTTCAGTTTCTCTCCCATAAGAAGAGTTGCACCCTTGAGGACTTATTTGTTTTAGGCAATATTGTGCACTTTTCATAATTTCTTTTATAAACACATCCTCCACAAACACAGTCACCAGTGATTTGGCAAAGTGCTCAGAGGCCTGTATTTTCTTGGATGTTCCAGGATACAATGTGAACATCCTGCAGTTTGTCCCACACAGTTCTGGAGCAGATTTTCCAAGAGACTTTTCCCAAAGCGAAGCTGAGAGTTAAATGTTTACTTGCAGAGCTTGCTCAGTTCAGTTCCATCAAAGGGCTATGCCTGAAGCCTGCACAAATGCTTCAGCCTACATGTCTGAAGGTGAAGGTTAGAGGGCAATGGTGATCCAAGATTTCTTGTGTCAAAGGGCAAATGGGGAAGGCTGATCATGCAGTTAATTTTAGTACATCACTCTTACAAAATTTTCACTGGAAAAAGTGAACTACCTGGACAAGCAATGGGTGGATTTGAGAATGTAAGTGTTTCTTGTGTAGGTAAGGGGACTGAACTGGGCGTACTCTTCCTGGTGGAACTCCGTGGCATTCAGCCTCACCATCCTGACTGCAGCAGCTCTACTGCACAGAGCAATCTGCTCTTGCATGTCAGAGATCCTGAGACATTTACCACAATGGAGCCCTACAACCGCATAAAAGTCTCGGGGAAAAAAGGTAAATCTGAGGCATCCAAATGCAAATGGTTGTACTCTAAATTCTAGTGCAAGTAGATGCTGTCCAGAATGTCCAGAGGTTGAGTGATCTTATGAGCATTAACAAAAGCCTAGATAAAACAAAAACAAAGAATATGCCGGGCATTAAAGAAAAAAAAAAGGGGAAAGAAAAGGAAAAAAAAAAAAAAAAGAAGATAAACTTCATTGTATTTAAAGAAAGAAATTAATTCTTTTAGCAGGTCCTACATTTTTAGGACTTTTCTGTGAGGGACCACAGGGATCTTCAAAGAGAGTTTTGAGATATTATTTTGAAGGCATTAGTATTGTCTTTTCCAACACAGATAAAGAGGAAACTACTAATGTTGGGCTATATCAGAAGCTGCTACCTTATCATCTTAAAGGGGAAGATTCATCTTCAGTCCTGTTTACTGTGAGTTCACATTTGAAACACACATTGGAAGAGAAAGACTATACATATAATAATAGAGTCTCCCTCTTAAACTGCCTCCTTCCTTTACAGTGGATGTTTTGCATAAATGCATTTTGATAGGGTCACAGTAAAGGAAAATGTGTAGTCACCATGGAATTTAATCATGGTAGGTGTCTGAGCTGGCACTTGGAGTTATTGGAGCTGATCTTTCAATAGTAGCACTCAAAGTCCTTTTCTATGCTATGAAGCACTGAAAGGCTGGCTTACTCGCCCTCTGTTTTCACACAAACACCCAGGGATGGAAGCCCAATGCCAGACTCAGAGTAGCATGAATATAACAAAATTCCTTTTGCTTATGGCTCTCCAGATGTCACAGCACTAATGAGAGATTCAGATATGGTGTGTCCTTCTCTATCATTTCAGGTGATGTCGCCTGCTTAGAAACCTAACCTACAACCTGTAAATCTTGTTGCAATAATAAAGCTTGGCATTGTATATTGGCCACCACCTCCTCCTCTTTCTCTCCTTTCTGTGCTCGGGGTTGCCACAGCCATAGCTAAGAGCATGCTTCTGCTGTAGTGCCAAGCAGCCCCAGGCTTCTGCCAAGCAACTGCCTGTTTTGTCTTTGGCTGCTGTGTGTAAAATGGCAGATCTAATGAGACATCATGGAGCAGCTGGTTTAGCTGTTCCTCTGGCACAAGTGATTATAGCCACAAGTTGGGGTGTGAACCATTTGTACCTCAAAGACCATTTTCACCCAGGTGAACTCCTTTGAAAATTTCTTAGCAGGAGCAATTTCCTGGTCCCAGACACAGGACTTCAGCTGTGCCAGACTCCAGTCTTTGTCCTCCCCTCTCACTGCAGTTTTCTTCTTGGACACATAGTAGATGCAAGTCAAGCAAGTGAGCAGTTCAGAGTGAAAGCCTTTTGAAAAGCCCCCGAACTCTGCAGAGACGGAGGCTCAAAGGGACAGACATTCACCCTCTGCCTTCTGCAGAATGTCAGCTCAGGGATCACCTCTCTGCTCGTGCTGTGTGAAGGTGCTAGTGGTGCCTCCTTTCTGCAAAAAGGCATAAGCCATAAACATGCTAATGGCAGACTGAAGTTCTGGCTTCAAATGTGAGAATACAATTAACTCTAAGAGGTCTGTTCTTCCCTTGGTTTATGTAGATGAGAAATATTAACAGGGCTTGCACAAATGACTATCAAGGGGAAGTTTATTTTGCTTGAAATTTTTGTATATCAGACCTTTTTTTTTTTTTTTAATTACATGACTACCTTTAAGCCGCATTCATATACCCAGTGCTGTGAACTAAACGGAAAAAATGTCGTAATTAGTATAATTCTTAGTGCTTCTTCCACCTGCCTTTAATTTGTTCATTTTTTGGTTTTTTTTTCCAGAGACAAAGATGTCTTGGGCAATGCAGATTTGTTAACAACAACAAAAAATTCTCCCCATATACTGTACTTTTCTTAGTAATATCAGTGCACAATGTGTCATCTTCCTCTCTTCTCCTTGGAGAGATAAAAAGTGACTCATTGCCTTGCTTTACTTTAATATTTTAGATATATGAAAAGACAGAGACAGTAACAAGAGAGTCAGTGAACAGGAATATGAATGCTGGAGGTGGGGGAAGAAGGTTTGGGATGATACATAAAAAGGAGAAGTTGAAGTAAAATAATGTTCTGGAGAATAAACATACTTGCTTTTGATGGGGGAGAAACAAGTGCACTTGTTTACTTAATTAGCATGTGGAATACTTTGGAATAAGTTATATGCATTTTGATCACATATGAGTTATAATAGGTTGCCAACATAAAAATATTTGAAAATGCCAAACATTGTAGTGAATCTTTAAAAGAATCTGTTTGCAATCATGGTTGGTTTACGTTCTTATTAGAGAATGGAATGATGTACGGCACTGCTGCGTGATATACTGCACCCCAGCTTGCTGAATTTATCAGAGAAACAAACAAGATCATAATGACTCACAAGCACTGAGGGTAGCAGAGACCTGTGTGGGCTCCCAATAGTTTAGCTAATCCTTCATAGCATATTGTATGCTGAAACACACTATCATCTTTTCACTCCCTGCTTCTAAGTCATTACATAATAACCCTTTTAACATACATTATTGAAAAATCTCTATTATAGGCCATCATTTTAGTGAATTTGATTAAATCCCGTGATGGAAAATAAGGTATTATAACACATGCACTTGTATTGCAAAGGTCCTGCTGTAGTTGAGACTCGGATTCCTTATTATGTTCAAACAAACTGTCCTGAGAAAATAATTTGGTGAGAAATGAACTAAGAGAACTAAAGGCATTTAGATCTGAACAAATTACTGAACAAAATTGCCTTGCCATGAAATATTAGACTCATTGTCAAAGATGTTTAGTCTGCTCTGGATGTTTGATCTATAAGGGCTCTATTCAAAGCTAATTTCCTTTCCCATGGTTTTGGCCACAGAGACTCCATGAGGCTTCTACAACTTGGCTCTTAGAGATCCCTCAGCTTGCTTTTAGAGCCAAATGTTTCTGGGCACTCGTCCGGAGGAGCTTTGGCTCAAGACTTTGGCAAAAATCACTGACTAGAGCTGAGCAAGAAAGTTGTCATGCCTACCTTCATGCTCTTGAATTGGGAACCCATTGATAACATCAGCTATGCTCTGTCCCTTGTCCTAAAGGGGAACGGTGATATCACAGAGTGCAGAGTCCACCCAGGCAGGCTGACAACATCATTAGGGCGTACACAAATGACTTCCTTATGCTTGTCTGTACTCTGCTAGAAATATTGGAGAGGGCTCTGGCACACGGATTTGTCACAACTTGCTATGGATCTACTTGTATCTACAAATTGACTGGCATGCTAACAGATGGTATTTCTTCTGTGCATTTATCTTGCTTAAATATGACACTGTCCCTGATGCTGAATGGCTTCTGGCTTCTACCCCAGAGGTGGCTGTATTTCAGTGTCAGATCAGGGAATAAAATGCTCTAGGACCCTTGGGGAGGAAAGAAGAACTGTATAAAAAATCATGTGTTGCTCATGCAGTGCTTGCACAATTTATGAATTCTTTTAATGATGGTTTTCTGGTAGACCCGTATCCTTCTGAGATGGTACAATATATGTTCATGTGCTGTGGTCTGTAACACCTATGGATCAGAACAGGGAAAAAATATGACTCCAAAAGTGATCCCAGGCAGAGGCGGAAAAGAAATGTCTTTCTGTCTCTAAGATGACCTCTACCAAGTTGTACATAACAAGGCTAATACCACACAGTATCTGTACAAAGCTGAACTTTGACTAAAAAATTAATTGCCATCACTTTTGCTGAAGCTTCTTATAATATCAATCTCCTTTTGGCCTTCAAGTCCCAGAGCTGCAAAGAAGTGCCTGGTGCCTAGTGTGCACAGATACATGGCCCTTTCTACTAAAACATGGAAAGAAATATCTGATTCCCTCCTCACAAAGGCTGTTGTCAGACAAATGGCACTACATTCTACCACTGCTTTTTATGTCTCCCACCTTCTACATATGAAGAGCCATTTTGGATTTCTGGCGCTCCATGCCTCTCAAAGTTTGCCACAGCAGTGTGGTCAAACTGCCCACAGCTCATTGACTTTCCTGATGCACCACAGCTGATTCTGCAAGAAGCTCTGGCCCATGGTTCCTGGACATCCATTAGGCTGGGGCAGCACCCGCTTGAGGAGCCCAATTACTGCCTCCTCTGACCCTGTGTAGAGTCTGTCCTTAATCCAGGTGCATCCCCATGTGCAAAGCTCCCGGGTTCCAAGACTTTGTGAGCAGCTTGTCACTTGATATGTCTGATTACCATAGTTGTACTAGACTTTACATAACACCTCTACATACATGTTGACACCTCACATGATAGTCAGAGAATTTCCCAGACACCCTTTGCAATGTAATGTTGCACCAAAATCATCAAAGCTGGCACAGGGAGACATAAATCATATTTCCAAGTCCTACCCTGGGCATTTGAGCTGCATGATCTCTCTATAGGAAAGTCAGTTTCCAGATGCTGCTGACCTTCCTTTCTGTTTTTTTCTATCCCAGTTTTTCTGTGACTGAGCAAATCCTGAGAGAAGACAAGCCCTCTGTATGCATATGTTCTAAATCAACGTAGCTTACCAGATGTGAGATGTTTCAACTCTCCTGGTAGTTTAGGACAGATGCATCAGGTGTGTGGAGTATAGCTGAACTATTGGATGTGTGTCAGAAACACAAAATACTTTCTGGCACCTCAAAGGAAGTCAGACGTAATCAAGATTTTTGCTGTCAAAACCACCCAGTCATGTTTGCTCCATCACTCCTATATGACAACTATTCTGATATTCATACTTAATGTAAAGGAACAGTATTGTATTTTCTTCAGCTTCCATCTCCTTTCAGTCTTAATTTTTTTTTTTCAGTTTTATCTTCTTCTTTTAAAAAGTATTTTGTTTTCAGTTGCCAACTCTGTGAAGGATTGTGATTTCCATATGCATCTTCTTAAATATGCTTTAGCCTTCCCCATTATTTTCCTATGTAACTCCCTTCCGTTGATTTGTTTATTGCTCCTGACGATATGCTTTCTTATCAATTGTCAAGGACCCAAACCAATAATTCCACCAGTGTAGGAGGCCACAATTATATAAGAAAAGACTATGACTTCATTATGTAATATCCTATGAAATTATTTTTCTATGCCTTTGTCCCACACTTGACATGGTCCTTCTGTGCTTCTATGTTATACAGAGGCCTCTGTATATTAATTTTTAATTGTCAACCACTACTTCTAAATCTTTCTTCTGGATTATTTCTCAGAAATCTCACAGATTACTCCTCAGCTGTATTTCTTGTATCCATCTGTAATGCTGTACATTGAAAAGACTGGAAATTTCTTTTAACTACTCTTTATTCATGCTGTTATAATTAAATCATCTAAATCTTTATTCATCTCTTTTGTATCTCCTCACATTTAGTATCATCCACTAACTTTGTCAGTATGTTGCTTTACTCTGTATATGACTTCATTAATAAATATCTTAAGCAAGACCAAAGACTGATCGCTCTAGTGCCCCAGTAGGCAGCCCTCCTCAGTCATTACACTGTGGTTTGTTCTTACTCTTTCAATATATGTCCAGTTTACCTATTTATCCAGTAATATTTGTTTTCAAGCTGCACAACACTGCTCTTCTCCAACAAAACTTCCATTAAGTTTTCAAGTAAGGTTTTGTCAGACATTTATTGAATGTTTTTCTAAAATTCAAATACATTTCATCTCCCACTTTCCCCAATAATTTTGCTGCTTTATCCAAATCCATGACCAAGGTTGTCCAGCAGATTGGGAGGGAATTTTTCAAAGGATTCAGGTATGTGCTCCATGTTCTTGCAATTTGCATTTATTAAAAATATAGCAATATTTTTGTGACCAAAAATAACTTACAAGTCAAAGTAGTTTTTCTCAGCCACTTCATTTGCACCAATTTCCCATATTTAGAGAACAAATGTCTAAACTTCTGTGTAAGTGAACTGCACATGCAAACAGATGAAATCTCAAAAGGGATGATAGAAAAATCTGAATATTTTTACTTATATTAGTGGCTTTTGATTATTGAAAGAGTATCCAAAGGTAGAACTTTTGTGGCTTAAGATTGAAATGCATTGAAGAAATGCTAGTAGAAAGTTGTTTGCACAAAGGAAACTTCTGCTGACATGCTCATTGCTACAAGTTTTTAAATTTAATGAATGTGGTTCTGTTGTCTGAGTGATTAGACACTTTTTAAAAACACAACTTCAGAAGGTTTTTAAATTTTATTTTAGTGTCAATACAGAATTCTGTTAAACTAATTAGTTCATTCACTGACAATTGTTGCAAACAACAATCTTTCTATATTTGAAGAGTTGCTATTTTTATTTTCTTCAGGCTATGTGATTTCCCTAACACTTCATAAAATATTTTTAGAATGATAATAGCACAATATATTGGTTAACTAAGATGGTCTGTCATTCACTTTCTTTTGGAGTCTTGACAGAATGGACAAGGAGAAACTTTTCTTTAATATGCCTTTGTTTTTCAGAAGATGAAGAAACTCAGCAGTCTAGAAGAGATCTGGTCAATGTCAGAACACCATGATACAGAGACTGACTTTTTCCAGGTATTACAACCACGTGCTTTGCTTTAACCCATTGAGAAAAGTAATCAGAAAATTGGCAAGCCCAAATTGTGAGGAGTTTATTTGGTGGGATTCTACTCTGTCCATCTAACCATTTATCCATTCATCTGAAACTCTAAAGCTAGTGTCTTTTTCAGCACTTAGAAGCAGCTGAGTTTCTTTTCTTTCTTGCACTGCATATGATTAGGGCTAAGAAAAACATGTAGTGCTAAAGTGGCAGTACAGACTCAGAGGAAAACCTGTCTCTGAAGAGCTGTCACGTACCATTTTGTCCAGGCTGCTCATCCAAACTCATGGAGCTAAATTTATTCCTGTTATAACTCCATGTCTTTATTACAATTTTTTGGCCCCTTATGCCTTCTTTCCACTCCAGAGGAAGCATTTCTTCCCAGTGTATGAACAATCACTGTGGTATCTACTCTGATCTCTTCTTTTTTGTGTAGTCTTGAGAACTTCTACTGCTTGTAAGAAAATATCTCATTACCACAAGGCCCATGAGGAGCTTATGCAATTACTAAGGTTAGAGAATTAGCTTTTGCAAGTGATCAGAATGCTCACTGGTGACGTACAGTCTTAACCTAGATAAATTGTCAGCTTGCAGCTGCAGAATGATGACCTTCTAAACTATCTGCAAGGAGTGTTTCAACATAAGGGATGCAGAATATTAACCATAGATCTGAGCAAGTGGAAACATGTTGAATTTTGAAATTTATCTATGACAAATAGGCGTATTTTCTTAAAAATATTTGTCCCATTTTCATGCCAAATCAGTGTGTGTATTTAAAAATAAATGACCTTCAACTACACGTTGTAGAAATTCTATAACCTTTTAGAAATATTTGAGACGCACAGTGCTCTAGTAAATACAGTGTGCTGACAAAAGAATCAGCCATTTTGTCACAATTTTTTTCCAACGGTAAAAAGAAATATCGTAGGGGTATATTGGGGAACAAAACCCAAAACAATAAAGCTGAGAAGTGAACAACAGTCACCTCTTTTAGAAAGAGGTATTGTAACACAGAAGGAAATGCAATTCAAACCTACAGACAGGAAAAGAAACTCTAAGAAGAATTGCAGTAATGGTGAGTGCCATGTGAGTTGAATAAATAGAAGGTAAGATTTTTAATGCCAGTCCTTGGGTATATTCTGCAGCTTTGTAGATCTCAACCAATTAGTAACAAAATATTGAATACTTTTTTGATTCAAATAAGAATAAAAAGAAAATGAATAATTTACTATTTTTAAATAA
>VXAU01004367.1:335457-360503 GCA_013399695.1 Formicarius rufipectus | reverse complement strand
ATAATAACAGAATGTATTTAGAAATTTTTACTTTCATAAGGAAAAGCAGTAAAGCTTCAGACTTTTAGACAAGGGAGTTACTGTGCATCCTCATCAAAGTCCTAGAGAGGTACTCAGCATTGCCTTTCATTTATCAAGGACCACATTTTGCCACTGTCACTCTCACTGAGGACTACCTTATTCCACAAGTGATCTAATTGATGCAGTGTCAGAATTTGCCTTTAATTAAGAATGTTCTTGTGATTAAAGCACAAGGTGCATGTCAAGAGACTTGTCTTTTCTGTAGGTTTGTGAAAGTCAGAAAATACTTCCAAACCAAATGTTAAAATCTCATATTAAAGCAGGATGCTGCTCTTCTTTAATGCTGAAATAAAAAAAAAAACCAAAACACAAAGAGCCTGATTTCTAGGGGTCATAGCATTTCCCAGTCAAGTTGAACTCCTAGGGAGAAGTACTGAACTGTGTGTACATACATCATCATTTGTCACTGGAGAGTAATCTCAAGACCTTAAGAGCCAGAAACACAGGCTGCCGGCTGAAGTGATAGAAAGGAAGTAGCACTGAGAAAGTAATTGATCAGAAAGAAGAAGAGGTATAATTCCAGACCCTGGATTAATGGAAACCTGTGAAAATGACTATTTGTGATCACTTGTATGTCTTTGTTCAATGATAATAATGATGCAGCCCACCACAGATATGTTTTGACATACATTTCTCTGTGTTGTATTTTTGTTGATCTGGGTATCCAGTGCTGTATTCCGTTACTAGCACTTTAGGACAGCAACTGGATTTTGGGTCTGGAATTACACAGTTCAAGTATGAAAAAAAAATTGTAGGCATGACTGAGACTGATACTAAAATAGAACAAATAATAGTTCTGTTATTTATTGTTTACCTATGCTCTTAATTAATGTAAATAGGGCAAAAAGTTATATGAACAATATAAGATTATATAAACAGTAAATCATTAACAGCCATTCTTGTACAAAATTTCTCCTAGCAAATGGCAGTTCTTTATAACAGGTAGACAGGGTTTTCCCTCCTGCTCAGAATGTGCCACCTCCCAGCTGCAGCTTCTGCCAGAAACTGCAGATGATAATGTCGAAACTCAAAAAGGGACTGGAAGTGTTGAAAACATCCTTGTAAACCAGAAAATTGATTGGAGATCATAGAGGTAGGCAAATCTGCATAAAATGTAAATTGAAAGATAACATGCATGAACAGGAGACAACATGCTTTATCTGCTGAGAGAATGTAGTTTGTCTTATGTGGATCATCCTATGGGCTGATTAATGACTTTGACTTTTCAGTCAAAGGATCCATTTCTAAACCCAACAGAAGTATTAGGTGATCACTGATTCTCCCCTTAGTTGACGGTAATGATTATCTAATATTAGCATGCTGTCAGTCTCTATTTAAACCTCTTCAGGAATGAATTAAGCATGGAAACTAAATAACCTTGAACCCTCCTTCAAGATTCCATTAAGATACAGTAACATATGAGCTACAGGTAAACACTGTGCATGTCCTGAAATGAAGAGATTGAGTATTCCACACTAAGTTGCATTCCATAGGAATGAAATAATTGAGGGGTGGGTGGGAGGAAGGGAAGGTATAAATAACCATAAATATACAGGGAGCAATTTTCAAAACACTAGCACATTCAATAAAATGCAATAGAATATACTGATGGATATCTTCAGTCTCACATGCTGGTATGAGTACTACTGTTGTGTAGATTTAATTGACCCTATTTGACTGTTTATTCAGTTGAGTCTGTAGGTGTCTAACCATAGATCTTACATATTTAATTGCTTAATTTATAGATTGAATTTCAGAGGTACCTTTTAAAAGGTATTTCTGGTATCTGTTTCCTTCCCTATTACATTACTGAAAAGTTGATAACCAGTTAAAAAAGAAAAAATCTTTCAATAACACAAATGGGAATTAACTGCCCAAAACCTACTGGCTCAGAACAGGATTTATGTTAATGGCACACCACTGGAATCTTGCAAATTTGCTCCTGAAACAGCACTATAATTTGATTTTATCTCTTGAACAAAGTAGTGGCCACTGATGTGACATAGGTACTGGCTGGAGTTTACAGTGAAGTTGATGTATCAAAGCTACATCTTTCTACATTGCTGGAAAATATATGCATGCATAAAATTTTGCTGAACACAGTGATGAAACCAGAAGGAAAATAGTAGTGTTGGTGTTGATCTGTACAGTTCTGTTTCTTTTCTTCCACATTGGCTTTCTTTTATCATAGTTTTGCATGTATGCACTTGACCAGAGATTAATAGGTTTGTTAACTGAGACAGGATGGAGATCTGGAGAGTGAGGGAGATGGAAGGGAAAAGGAAAAAAAAAAAATAAATCAAAAACAGGGGAAAAAAAAAAAAAGAGAGAAAGAAAGAAAAACAGCCTGCAGACAACTTGAACAAGCGAATTTTCTTGGCTCAAGCTTTGAAGATAAAGCACTGCCCTAGGGACTATGGTAAATATAAGCTTTCGATTAGGCATCAGGCAGAAACTGACCAGCCTCCAATCAGAGTTGTTCTACAGTGTTTCATCAGTGCAGCATTGTGTTAATATCTTTAGCATTTTAAAGTCATGCTGCTTTTTTTTTTTTTTTTCCAGTTCAGGAGAATGCAACTGTGATCAGCTGTTTTAGCTGAAATGATGATTATTTACATTGATTATTTTATTATGGCAGGGATGCATTTCATTGTCTATATGCAAACTTATTAATGGGCTTTATTGCCATTTGACTTCATGAAACCCCCTTGACTTCCTCATTAAACAAGGCTCTGTCTGAAGCAAAGCTGCTACTGTAGCAGATATTTGCTTTCTATTAACCCTTCTTTCTACTATGACTTTCATATGGTACTGTAGTCTTTACAGCTGAGAGGCTGTTCACTGCAGCAGAATTTCTGTCCTGACACAGCGATCTTGGAACCTATGCAAAGACTTTGAGAAATCAGGAGACTTCATCCCAGCTTAACACAAGGGATCAGTGGTCTGATGGTCTAAAGAGTCTGATCCTTCTGTATCCTGAGGTTCTAGAAAAGAGAGTGAGTCAGACAAAAGGAGAATGAACATACAAGCCTATTTTCCAGCAGCAGGTCCAGAGTGAGAAATGCTGACTAACTCTTGCTTAGCAGCTTTGTTGGGATGGAATTAAAAGCATTTGTACACATGTATAATTTTTGGGATCTTTCCATGTTAAACTTAAGATTCTTCAATGCATGCTTTCCCTTAGTCTGTGCTGAACATCAGCTTAAGTAGGTTGTATTACCTCACATTTTCCATAAAAAAGTAACGTGCATATAAGAACACAAGTCCCAGAACCTAGTGAGGGATCAGTAACTTCTTAAGCCCTTTGGTAATTTGGTACTGAACCAACTCCTGTCTGAGCTTGGCATCAGCTAAGCAGACCTAACCATTCAGGTCTTATATTGATCAGTTTTTGGTAAGGCTCAGGCCCTTGTTTTCAGGACTTAAGAAATTAATTAGTACCCAGAGAAATGCTGTACAATTGAATGATTCCAGATGGTCACTGTAATAGGGATATTGAAATAAGCATTCATGAAAACTACACAATGGTATATGACAAAGCTTTATTTAAACTGTAAGTCTAAAGATTAAAGACCTGTTGTTTGGGGCTTTCAGTCATATAATGGAGGTTTTCTATGTATAGTATTTATCTTGTCTCTATCTCTGTAGTGTTTGAGCACCACCCAGACTTTGATGTTTATCTCTCTCACAGTACCTCTGTGAAACGTCAAGTATTTCTACCTCTATTTTACATGGTAACAAGAAGTGGTATAAGGTCCAAGGTCACAAAGGAAGAGTGCACCTTAGGGGGAATAAAATGGTGACCCAGCATAGGACACTATCCATTAGCCCTTCTTCTCCTTTTGTTTTCCGGCGCAGAATTTGAGACTGTTGTTCAGTTTCTCTCTGAGACTGTTCGCTAGAATAGACAAGAAAATATTTGTTTAAAATTGTATTCTAAAATATCATAACAAGGAAAACAGGGATCTGGGGGGTAAGCAATCTTATCATGGGAATGTATCAAAAGACACATCAAGGCATTATTGTTTTTCAACTTAAAACCCCAGACAATCCATGCACTTTAAAATTTGTAACTGTTTGCAAAACTATAAGTGATCATATGCAGGGGGAAAAAAGACTTTAAAGATACATGAAAAACAATTGCTTTTCTGTAGCCAGCATCATATATTCAAATAAATGAACTTAAATAAATAAATAATAATAATTAAAAAATAAATAAACCCAAAGTAAAGTACCTTTAAAAATATCTTTAAAAGTTGTGATGTAAGGGATCTACTTATTTATTTATTTAAATGCAAGCAAACAAAGTTTCAGTCTTTCTTCTCTTTAGCCTCTTCCAGCAGTGGCTGGTAATGCACCATTCTAGCTTATCCGTTTATGATCCTCTCTGTCACAGTACCATGTAGTGTCAGAGACTACAGGGAAACAAAGATCTCTTTATTTGCAGTGAAATAACAAAAGCAAAAGTAAATAAAAGGATGATAGGTCAAAAAGGTGATAAGAAAGCCAAATCACATAAGTGTTTCATTCAAGAGGCACTGAACCAGGTGATACACATATCAACCACTCATGCTCATTTGGCTGTCTTCCTCAAGACCTTGGATTCATTCCCACTGTAACATGCATGTTCCACATTTGTGCTTCCTGATACAGATTTGTTGGGCACTACCTCAGAAGATTTTAAAGAAGAAAAGTCCCTATTTTGATTGTTTTTGATCTGAACTTGTGAATATAAATGAAAAGAATTGTGATAGGGCACAGGATGGAAATAAGTATTTTTTTTTTAATTTTTTGAATGCAACTACAAAACAGAGCTTCTCCCTCAGTTGGGGAGACTTACAGACTGAAAGTAGGTATTCCCACATTTACTAGTGGTATTCAGTCTATTGAATTAATTTTAATTTTCAGTGTTGTAAGTGAGAAGAAAATCAAGTCCAGTATGTCTACTCCTACACTCATTATTGACTCAGGCATAATTCATATCTGTTTGAATCAGTCTGAGTGGATATTTTTAGTTATTACTCATCCCAGTCATTTCTATCACTAACCTCTCCAAATACCAGTAATGAGAAATCCTTCACAACAGTTTCTCTAGGCAGCATACATGATTCTATGCATATTTTACATTTTTTAGTACTTAATATTTCCAAATTCCATACATACTAGGATGACCAGATTCAAACTACAAGAAGGTCAAACAGGGGCAGCTCTTGTGTTGTTACTGTATGTTCTGCATGTTGCATTGTAGCATTTTTGAGTTTGCCTCCCCTTTCACAACTCTGCACTCTTCCCATTACAGTAAGAGAACTGCTTCTATCTCTGACTTTGTTTCACTGAATCATGTAAATTATCTTTTGCTGAAGTAGATTGTTATGCATGTCCCAATAGTTATAGTGTTAAATAGGCATGAATTTTGCCCCTCATTTTTTTATTTCTCTAACTTCCCTTTAAGGACTTCCTGGAGACCCCAAAATGCTTACCTCAAATGACTATGAACCTTATTTCTCTCTATTTCCATTAAGCGAAAGTCCTACATAGTAAGAGAAGATCAGAGGAAACAGAAAATCCCATCTCTTGTACTTGGGGCCATACTTTCCCAAGATCATAATTTCTTTCAAAGAAAATTATGAAATGCCTCACACGAGGAGAGCACACTCTTAAAGATGTTAAAAGATCTTTATTGTATCTCTTGTTCTCAGCTATCTGTTCTTGCAACTGCTTTTACCAGGGATTGTAGTAAGGGTTGCTCTACACCTGAACACATATATCCACTCAAATTAAGACCTATAAGTGTACCAGTATGGAAATTCTTTCTAATGTAAAATTCTTCCAAAACAGTCATAAGACTGATTAAAGAAATGTCCTACATAGGCTGATGATTGCAAAGCATTCAAGGAAGTTGCAGCCATAGATAAGAGTTGTGTGACTCATAGTGTTGTCACTGAACCACAAACATACCAAAGAGCAGAAGACAAAACCGAAGATAAAGTGGTTTTCAGAGAGAAAAGGTAATTAGCATTTACTCAGTAGCAAACTTACAAAGGGTAGTTGAAATGCAGAGATGTACCTATTCCAACCTTACTCTGGGACATAATGTAGTAGACTCATCAAAACTATGAGCTCTGATCAGTATATCCTCCCTATCAGCATTGTATTTCTTCAGGTTCAGTGCTGCTTGCTTGAGGCCATGAGCAGCACGAATGTAGACCTTGGTACCTGCACAGAGCAAAGCACAGAGTAAGTCCTCCAAGGGCCATGTGCTATGCTGAAATATCATGCGTACCTCCACCTCTGCCTGCTAACAGCTATGTTTGGAGCAGCAAAGTTGTTCCTGTGGGAACTCCAGTGGTTGGAGGAACAGCTAGTTTTTTCACAGCAAGGCACTGTGAAGGCAGTGTCCTCTACCTCCCCTTGAATTACTGCTGAAGTCACTGAGGTGAGATGCACTGGGCTCTCCTGACTCCCCATTTCGAGGAAAAGCTCAGTAGAATTGAAGCAAAACTGGGTCTCACTGGAGTAAAACTACCAAAAAGTTGAACATTCTTCTCATACCATTGTGCAAGGCAGAACCTTGTAGCTAAAAGAGATTTTAGCAACATTCTCACAAAAGCACCATATCCAACTTGTCCGCCCTCAAACACATTCTCAGAAAACAAAGGTATATGAAAAGCACTACTGGCTTAGATGAGACAGAAGGAAAGAGTTTGTTCAGAAAGATCGCAGTCACCTAATTGCACATTCTCCAGGGTATGTGTAGTTTACCTGAGCGTAAGCATATAAGTACATCAATTATAATTTTTGCCTTAATGGTCAATTTGTCTTTCCTACTCAACTGTTTCAAGAACAGGTAAGAACAAGACTGACAGACAAAAGGAAAAAGGGTGCTGAATGTGTGAAAAAGAGAGGAGGCTGGGGTGGGAAAAGTCAGGGAGATTGTTTGGTTAGCTGGCTTTTATCCTTCACAGTTATGAACAGTGGGTAAGTACTTTTCCTCCTGGATAGCTGTACTACAAGCAGAAAAAGTCACAAGTGAGACTAAGAAAAAGAATGCTTAAAAAAATTATTTGGTAGTTCTCAGTTCAGAGTTGCATCTAAATTTCCTTGCAGAGGAAATAAACTCACAATCAAAGTGAAGAACAGCAAGTTGTTAGAAACTGAGACAACACTAATTATTTAACCATAATGTCAGTGGTATATAACCAACATTAATTTCACATAAACATGCATAGCAGCTCTATTCTGAAGAGATATAAAGAAGAGGAATTAAATACAAATATTTTTTACTTGTCTTTCACTGTTGTAAACATGAATGCCATAGTAAAAGCAGTCCTAATCTTCAAACTCATCAAAGAAAACAGGAAAGGTAAAGGTCTCTTACTGAAGTCAGCAAGGATAGCCATGTTGTTAAAATGTGGCACGTGGTTAAATATTTTGGAGTCTCCAGCGTTTAATAGCAGCACATCTACTTTTGCCATCTATCTTTTCCTCATTCTTCTTTAGATACTTTTTATGTTCTTTTGTTTGATTTCATCACTTCCAGGTTTGTAGGGTCTGGGAAATTAAGAGGAGGGAAGAATCACTTGCTTTTGCATAGAAACGAGGAACAAATAACTGACAGAATAGTCATTATTTCCTGAAATAATGACTCACATGGAGCCCTTCATCAAATGCTGTCACTACTTTTAATACTATCAGGCCAACAAGAAATGGGAGCTAGGACAAACTGAATCTGTTTTATATATGAGAAACTGAGGACTGGCATCTTGTAGTCATGTCTCCAAGGTGCAGTTTAGAACTTCAGAAGCACTTACAGGCAGCCCAGGTAGCATGGAATATTGGTATATTTTAAACCCAGCCCTATAAAAAGATATGAGGTCCTGCGGGTAAAAGAGCCACTACTGACACATTAATGGATATTTCTTAATTAAGAAAATTAGCTTCGATGTCTAACTGATTTGGAATTCTGCCTCCACTTCTGGACCTGGTAGCATGAATGCAAACTGAAGTGTCTTCATTCAGACACTGCGCTGGTTAGTCACGTGTGTAAGTGGAAAAAACTGTAAAATCATCAGTCAAACACTGATTTGGGATGAACAGTTGAATATTCTGTCACCACTGCACAAGGCTGACTGCAGTAGATACAAATACATCACAGGGATGATGAATATTACAGATATTGCAGAGGCTGTCTCTTTTCCATGGCAAGAGGGACTTTAGTGACGGGGTCAAACAGCTGTCACATGTTGCACAAACCTGCAATGGGTAATGGATACAGTTATACTTCCTGTGGATTAGTCACATCCAAAGAAAATTTGCTTTTAAAATAGGAATGAAAAACAAACCCATTTTTTAATCTTTTTTCTCTTTTTTTGTTGAATGACCAAAATGATCATATTAACATTGCTCTTCACAAAATGAAGCTTAGAATCCTTCTATAAATCCTGCCTGGTTTCCATTGTAAGTACAGGGAAAATTAAAAATTATCTCAAGATGTAAAACAGTATAAGAACTGGAATTTGCAATGGATAAGAATCTGTCTAACACTTTGACAAGGAGTACAGTACTGTACACAAAGTGTAATGCAATAGCTCCCTTATTTATTCCTGTTTTGCAGAAAGCAGAAACTGTTCTTGCCATGCATTACCCCCATTACGTTCCTTCTTGGGAACCTGAGACCTTTTGAATCTGTCTTCTGAACCATTTTAATATGCAGCAGAACAAAAGGATCACAGTGCCACTGATGAATACATTGAAAAGCCAAAGCCATAATTACAAATAGCAAATGGAAAATGTATGCAGATATATAGCTAAAAAAAAGTACCATATGCAAGCACAAAAATAATATTTTTTCACCATATTTATGGTAGTTAAACCTCTACCCCTCCCCTTTTTCTTTCCTCTAGCTCCTCTCAAAGAAATCTTTCTTTCAATAGTCTCTTCAGACATGGAAAGGGACACCAAGGGGAAGGAAGAATCAGCTTTCATTGATGCTGTGACTAAGGGCCATGGTCTTGGCCTAGACCCCTGACCCTCATGTCTGTAGCATTATACACAGTGTCTGGTGTGATCAGCCCAACCTTGTTATTCAGCTTTTGTACTGTGCATATTTAATTTCAAAACACATTCCAATGGCAGCGGGGAAAAATTCACCCTCTTTTAAGTGTATGATTCACCAGCTCTTTAGAGTCAGTTGGTGGCAGATGGGCAAGTGTGAAAACTTCTATTTGTGATCTCACACTATATAATGAGCACAAGCCACCACTGGAATCGCAGTTTCTGCATGGAGAGCACTATGCACTCACTTTCCTCTCAGAACTGGTTCTCTTAACTTATGCCACAGTGGGAGCTGTGCCAGGAGGCCTTGGCAGAGTCACTGTCCCCCAAAAGCATCCCAAGGAGCACTCGGGTTTTCTGAAGGTCCCTGGACAAGCCTTTTTCCAGGCCAGCTGCAGGGCAACCTTTGCACTTCATGCCTTGTAGGGGTTGGAAACCAGACTCTGCCTTTCCACATTGGGTACACCTTAGGCAGAGAACACATGACATCTGGTCTCTGAGGCTGTTAATCAACTGTATTATAAAGCAGCAGTCAATTTTCTAAAGTGCTTCCTACATTTGAAACTTTAAACCCTCCAACTTTAACACAAAATGGACAGACTTCGTCCTGCAGTCTATAAACCAGAGGGGTTTCCACCAGAGCAAAACATTGTTTCATCTGGGCACGAAACTTCTTAGTACACATCCTCTGTGGCTCAGAGTCTAACTTTCATCTGAAGTTTTAGCAGAATAATGAGATGTCTAGAGAAACTACACAGAATGAAATTCGTCAACATGGTATCTTAAAGACCATCATCATGATTATCAGTCCTTAAATGTGAACTGTTACGCAGCTTCTCCACGGGAAATGGATTAATTTTCTCCAGTTAAAATAGGGAATTTGTATGAAGTTGACCAGTAATGAGACATGTGCATTTCTGAAATTGAAAACAATTCATGCTCGTAGGTTATTATTATTGCTGGTAGTTATTGTTATAGTGGACTCGTTTGTACAAGTTAACCAGGAATCAGACCTTGATTCTGCAAGGCACTGTAAAAATAACAAAAGAAATAGTCTCTATCTTAGTGATCTTGACATTTATCATATCTGCTAGGATCCAGAATATTTAAGTGTTAAGTAAGGAGAATGAAATGACAATAATGAAATGACCATTGCTTGCTTTGTATCTGCCCAGTTTCAGAGAAAGAAGTTTTATTTTCTTTTTCTGAGTCTTTACACATTTTGGCAAGGACCAGAGACCCAATCTTGGGAAGTGCTGAATGCCTCCTGTGATATCATCATCCCCTTAGTGACAGCCCCCAAAGTAGAAGGACTAAAAATACTGTAAAATAAGAGGTTCTTGGAATTTGAAAATCAAAATTGGTCTTGAAGGGTTCACAGTCCTGTTAGGCAGCTTTTGGTTGCAAAAAAAAGATTAAGGAAGGTCAGTGATGATAAGGTTAAGTATCCAAGGATTTGGGTACATGTCCAGCATGGCCTGAACTTCAACCACTTCTTGATGCATGCATAATATACTTCTTTATAGGTTTACTGCAGGTCAGCACAGAGCAGTAATAAATTTAATACTGAATGCAGATTTTAACAATGGATAACTCTAGAAACTCCAGAGAGGAACTTCTGTACATGGACAGTCTTTAAGATCATTGTTTGTACTGCAGGAGGAAGCTAAAATATTAGTTAAGCTGAAAAAGGAACAAATTTTAAGACATTAATAAGAATAGTGAGTAAGCTTATCTACCATTGCATTAACATTGGGAGTTCTTTCTACAACTTAGTAGGTCTCTTCAGTATATGTTCTTTCTTTCTTTTTTTTTTTTCTTTTCTGCATTTTATGTTCAAAAGGCATGAAATATGCTTTCTGCTTTCTTTATGCTTTTTGTTATTATTTGTGGTTGCACCTCAGATGAATGAGGGGCTTTTTATACAATCACAGCAAGTCATCTCTAGAAGTTTTAATAATAATAATAACAAAACCAGCAAAGAGACTGGAAGAAATAGAATTTAAGTGAGATCTGACAGTTCTTACACACACCTTTGAATTAGAGATATTTTGCTTTGTCTTGAGCTCTTGCCATTAAAAATGTAGTTTGACTGGATTCATCTTAAAATGAGAAAGGTATTACATCAGGAATCATCACAACTCTCTGTCTGATAAAGTCAGTCCTCTTGGAGTATACCATGTCATGTAGAGGCACTGTAGTATATCTTCAAGGATAATAGGTCAAGGTTCAAGACAGGGTTTACTATAACAGTAGGCTTTCATTGTAGATTTTCTTCCTTTTTCTTGTTTTCATGCTATCCATGATCAAACTGTGCATGTTTGTGTTTAGGTCTTGTGGTAGCAGGGGCCCTAACCAGAAAGCCAGCTACAAACAGTCCCCATGCTGTCTCATGTTTGAAATCCAGGTTGGTTCCAGACTCCCAATAATTTGAGCTCAGCTCCAGTATTCAGTTAGCAGGGAAACTAAAATAGACATTTTTATTTAATTAAGCTACACAGATTATGAGTAATATAGAGATTATTAACAAATATTTTTGAGGAAAGGGAAAGCAGTGTACTCTCTCTCTCTCCCTCCCTAAAAAAACCTTGGCCCACAGCCAATTATTATTATAAGCTGACTGAGCTGGCACAAAGCCAAGAAGCTGATAATTTAGCATGAAGCCAAGATGGATGGCTTTTCTCCCATTCTTCTCTTTCAGATATAGCTTGTAGGTGTGACAAATGTTTCTACCGCCCAAATTTTCAAAACTGCTCATGGATCAAGTGTGTGTCTGTCTGCGTATGTGGGGTTGGTGCTGGAGAAGATCTGCCATGTATTTATTGTGTGTTTAGAAAAGGATGACACCCTGTTTAGACTCCTACAGGAGTTCAGCTGCTGCCTCATTTTATTTAGTGAAACAGATGATGAATTCAGATGTCCTCTTCCTGGGCCTGATTTTCTTCTTTGGTACTTGAGACAACTTGTCAGGCCCAAGGATGCACAAACCTGTTGTCCTTCAGGAGCAACAAACTCAGTGGCAGCTCTTCTGAGAGCTAAGAGTTCAGGAGAGAATGGGACAACAGTTCATTCAGACTCTTGTCTCATCTCTGATTCTGTTTGCCCCTGATGGGGCAGGGACAAGGCAAAACAGCCCTAGACTGCCTCAAGGCAAAGGCAGGGACAAGGAGCTTCCTGACTTGGATCAATGCCTTGAATACATGCAGTCAGCCCCCTTCTTGCCATGGTGGCTGCAGGAGCAGCTTCTGGTAGGGATGCTGTAGTCATGGAGGCAGACTTGATGGAAGCATTTCCTCTTTTCTTCCTCTCATTTCCTCCTCTGAAGAGTTTGTATGGTAAAGGATGGTGTGAATCATGATGGTTGTGTTAGAAAAAGTAGCTGAGAACCAGAACAGAGTTAGGGAATGGGAGTCTGAATGAGGGATCAGTGGACAAAGTTCCACACATGAGGGAAGTGTGTATCAGCAGCCAACCTGGAGCAAGCATATTGCTCTTATCAGTCTGCCCCCTTCTGGGATCTGTTGCATACCTTTTGTTCAACAACTGGAACTAAAGATGGTGAGCAAAGAATGACTTTCTCAAATCTAAGAAAAAACAGAATATACTAAAGTTGCTGCTCTCCATCTACACCAATCCTATCCTGAGCGGTTCACGTCTTCATTGAACATTTATAGTATTAAACACAAATATTAGAAGCATATATTTTGAGCTTACCAGTAAATTTCAGCTGCAGTGGATTAATAGGGAGATGGCAGAACAGCACCTTAGAGGGGAACCAAGATGGTAATTAACTGGAAAATTTTCAATATAGACAAGTCTTCTATGACATTTTGTCTTACAGGTTTCACTGCAATTCTACCTATGATGCAGGAGTGAACTAACTGGCAACCATTGTGTGGCTCTGAATGGTGGGATAATATGTTGAACAAATGAAATGACAGTATGGCACATCATTGTGTCTGCAGTCATTTATATTAAATTAAATCTGTCTCTCATCTAGACTAAGAGCAGCACAGGATTTAAACTTGCTTACCACTGCACCAGTAAGAGATAGAAGAGTTCAAAACTGCCCTTTCAACCACTCTGTCCTTCTCAGTGTGCTACCTTCTGCGAACAGTACTCAAGAGATGCAGAAGGCTAACAAACCAATACAGATGAACATGCAGGTGACTGGATCTCACAAAAGTGATCACATATTTGGCAACCAGCTACCCCTGGTCCTGCCAAAATGCATACATTACACATAGGATCCAGCTGGCCATTCATCTGAGCAGACACAAAGAGAACTTCAAATGGCTCTTGAGTAAGTGGAGATGTGAGAGATAGAGTCTGTGTGAACCAATACATTTTCTTTATTTCTTTCTTTAAAGCCAGTGATGGGTATTCACTAGAGATCTGAAATAAAATAACCTGTTCATCAAGCTTGCATAGTGAAGATACTCTCCAAATGAAAAATTATAGGCAGCTAAGCATGACTAGAAACTCATATCTCAAAGTCTCAGGACCAGGGTCCAGATTGTGGATAATTATTTACTGCAAGTTAATATATTATTTCTTGGAAATCAAATGCAGTCAAATGAAAAAGAACTCCATGGCCAGGTTCTCAGTGAGATTGTCTGTGCCTCTTAAATGCAGATCTCTGTTAGCAGCAGACTGTAGGTAGCAATAACAAACACAGTTGATTATGATGAGAAGGTATGATATTCTCACCAAGGCTGCAAGGCCATTTGACTGGAGACTTTGGGCCTGATTCTCTGCTACATTATGCCCACTTTTAAAGAGTGCCATCATTATGAGTGCAGTGGAGTTATTCCATCTTAAAACTGGAGTGATACACTACAAAACAAAGCTGTGAACTTTGGAGGAACTAATGACTTTAATTTTCCAGTCCAGAAAAAGGATGTATTTTGCTGTAGACAGATTCCACTTGCATGATTGCAAAGGATAAATGCTTGAGTAAGAACTGCAGGCTCTGGTCTCCAGGAGGTGGGCCTTGATTCAGCAGGGTGCTTAAGTACTTGCAGAATGTTGAGTAATAAGCAGCTCCATGACTCAAAAAAAAAAAAAAAAAAGATCTAACTATAGAAGATGTGGTTTAGTGGTTGAAGGCGAGATCTGGGATTTAGGGCTTTACGCATTCTAATCCCAGTTTTAGTGGTCTCTGTGGTCTTCTCTATTTTTAATGTGTAAGTAGTAATCCTTAACTTATGAAAAGGGCTAAGCTTTATTACATAACAACATAGTTCACTTTTGCTTTTGTTATTGTTCAGTCTCTCCAAGTATTATACTTACCTCCAAATGCTCTGCTTTTGCAATTTGCACCATGTCACTTGTTTGTGTCTGGTACTGCTCTTGAACAACCTGTTGTGGTTGAACCAAACCTGACAACTAAGCACAAATTAACTCTACCCCAGCCAAAACCAGCATTCAACCTTTTGTGTGAATGAGAGAAAGTGAGACTTTCCAGTGCTAACTGCACACTACATGGGATGTTAGGGTTCTCCAGCCATTCAGACAAAGCTGGGAAGGACAGAAAAATACACTTTTCCTTGAAAAAAATACATTCAACAGATTTCTGACAGTTTGACTCACAACTCTGTGAAAGACAAGGATTGATCAGAAAAGACTTGCTCACTCCATGAAGTGCTCTTCTATAAGAGTATGGGTAACTAACTTTAATAAGCACCCTTTTAAGAGTAATCCAGATCAAAGGACACACAGCTCACTTCTAAGCACTGGGAATGATTCTTTGTTATGTGTCATCATTTCATTTAGAAAAATTTTGTTAGGTCATAACAAACTGCTAGTGTATATCCTAGTTGATATTCTTCAAAGCATGCATTAAAAGTCCGGAAAAGGAGAGAGAGGTTTCTGTTCCTGTGCCAAAAGTCCTTGCAACAGATCTTTTCTTTTGACATTCATTCCTAGGCTAGTCTTGTCTACATTCCAGGTAATAAAAGAATTCAGCGACATAACTACATTATGTATTCTAAATATAAGAGTTTATTTGGAAAAAAAAGGTGCTCTCTGGTTCTGAATAGACAGACACAATGATTGCCATTAGTTAACTCACAGACACTTTCCTTTTTTAGGAACTCCTATATGTTACTTTCAGTTCTCAAAAAGCTACTGAGTTTTAGTAATTAGTACAAAATTTTGTAAATATAATATGGTTCAAAATCTGCAGTCTTGCAAACTTTCCTCAAGCACAATGTAGTAGTAAAATGCCAGCAATAAAATATTTGTTCTAACTCTAAAATCTTGGTTTCACATTTTTTATATAAATGGTAATGAAGGTGTGTATAACAGTACTTTTTGTTACCTTCTCTCAAAATTGGAGCAATATAGACAAAAGGTAAGTGAAAAAGGCATCACAGTCCTCTATAAGTGTATTGTATAAATTTTGTGCTGTGTTTCCTAAGTGGAATGTGCTATTCTTCTCTGTTAGTATTGGATTTTCAAATGTCCACGGGCTGGGAAAAAGGGAACAAGGTAAACAAATATGGATGATTTATTCTACCAGTTTTTGCTGGTTTGCTGAAAATGTCTGCTAAAATTTTCAATCATGAGTGGTGATGAATGGGAGAGGGTGATGAAACAGCATACCAAATGGTATATGGGCCTTTTGTCAAAGCTGAGCATGTTCAGCTGACTTACCTGGATATTGGTGTATTGCAGAAAGCTTGTACTGCAAAAGTTCGTTGCCACAGGAATGAAGAAACATGAGGCCCTACAGAAACGTACAAATACTGCAATCAGGAATTGACTCTCATACGGGAACTGGGGAAAGGAATTCAACCTGAGTTTCAAGCATTTGTCCTTTGGGATTGTAATAGGAAGCTTTATTGCCTTCCAGTCATGTTTTAGTCAGAGCCAGATCTGTGGGCTCTATTGTAAGTAAACCTACTGGATGGATCCCTCTGGGAAAACACCTCATGTGTAGAGGTTGAGTGGCTTTAGGTGGTGAATTAGATGATGAGCTTTCATGGCAGTGTCAAGAGTAAAGGATTTCTGAAAGTCTACTATTGATTGCTAATTGAAATAGAGGTGTCCACTTTTATTGCGGCAGCATCCTACAACTTCCATTCTTCCCTGTGCTGTCAACATTTTCTGCAATTAGTATCTCATGGCTGAGTAAGGTTTAGAATTGGGCTTCAGCTATTTGACAACATTTATCCAGTTATTCACAGTGAATTTTAATGAATCTTAACATTCTTACTTGTGCAGTCAATTTATGTGTTATGCTGTATGTGAACATAAAATATGAAACAAAAAATATAAATAATAGAACCTTAATATTATCTCATTGTTACTCTAATTGCCCAACCTCAGACAACATCTTTGGTCACCTGCTAGGTCACATATCTGCATCTGTGTCTCATTTAAACATTCTATTAAAATGTGACCAATGCTCAGCATTCTGTCTGTCCATTCTGTCTGCATTTAAACTTGAGTACAGATCCCTCAGGCATTTGTTGTGCATGTAATCCCATGTGAACCAGTTGTTACTGTGAGCCAGTAGCAACAGGGAACAGAATTAAACAAGAAGATTGTATCTGACTGAGTCACATAGGAGTTGCTCACTTGACCAGAGTACTGGTCACCTGCCTGTGGCATCTAATTCAGAAAAAAGAAAGAAAATAAAATCTAATGATTTTTACCTTTTTTTTTTTTTCCAGATTTTTTCACCTGAAACAACTTTGATCATAGGTAGGGTAGTGGACAGGGTACAGAACATCTGTCTCATATCTAGAGAATTGCTTCAGAAGTACATGTGTTGATACAAAGTGGTTTGCAAAATTCTCCTGATTCTGAGCCTGTACGTGGCACCAATTTTTGTTCAGGCAAGCATGAAACTGTGGTATGAGCATTTTCCTTTAATACAGATCAACAGGAGTAGAATCATCAGATGGTCAATGGGAACTCTCCCTCAAGGGCTGAATACAATTTTACCTCAGCCCAGACCCGGTTGAGTCAACTGGAAGAACCTAAAGGGAGTATGCCTGATTGCGACCTGGGAGAGTTCAGCAGAGATTACAGACATACTTACTCCATGGAGCATAAGAACTTTGAAAACACAAGGGAGCAGAGGGATGACAAGGTGAACATTGCTCCTGTTTTCCTAGTTACATATAAAATGTGATCACATAGGAAGGTCCTAACACACACCACCTTAGTCATCACCCATGTATTATCTTTATTATTCTACTGTCTATACTCCATGAAGCTTTGCAAATATGAGTGTTCTTTAAATAGAAGGTTAATAGTTTTTCTGAAACTTAGATTAGGGATTCTGGAGTACATTTTTGCATCTGTCAGTCAGCAGTAGCTTGTAATTCAGCTCTGCTTTCACTGAACGATGCCTAAATGAATTGCCTTTACTGTAGCATAGCAACTTATTTACCCAGTCTTCGCTGTTTTCAGCCTGTCTCTTTCTCTGTCCCTTATTACATCTAGTATCTCAGTATCTGATACTCTTCTGTGGATTTTAGCCTGACAACACCCCTGTCAGGTAGGAAGTATTCTCCCATTTTTCAGTCACGGGAAAATTCAGGACTTGTGCAAGGTCACAGAGGAAGTCTGGGTGCGAGTAGAGCATTTGGTGTGGGCCTTTGGGAGATGTGAATACACTGAAATAGATGTTAAATTAGAGTTACTAATCAGGCTGTGTAAGAATCATAAATGTGGATAGCCTCAGTTTTTGTAAATAATCAACTACATGTAGTGGTTGTACTTTGGGTTTTCATTCTTTTCAAATCTATTTCCAAAGATGATTTAAGGATTACATAAATTACAGTAATTACACAAAACTTGGATTTTTAATGCAGAATTTTTTTAGACAATGTCTTTTAATTTCCATAACATTATATACCAAAATTCATGTGTAGACTTGCAGTGAACAAAGCTGTATTTACTTTACACAGCATGTCTTTAAGGTGGAAGAAAATATGCAGTGAGTCTAGCATGGCATTCCAGGCTGACGTAATAGTGATGAAAAAAACCCTCATTTTGGTGATATCACAGAAAATGATGAAAACTGTATTTTGTATTTAAGACTGGAGTGGAGTTTAAGAATTCAAATGGCTGGTTTTGGTAGATATCTAATTGTAATATTGTAGCATTGCTGCAGGCAATTTTCTTTGATTTAATTAGATGAACTGTAGTATTTTTTTCTTTTTGCAAAAGGCTTTATTATGTAGAAATGAAATATGTATAAATTTAATTTTTAATCTTGTCACTACAGAGTAGGAAGGAATAAGCTGATTCTTTTAATTTACCCTCTTTAAGAAAAAAAAATTAATCTTATCACAAATGTTTATGAGTAATAGATTTGAGTTTTTCACTACAGTCAGAAAAGATAGAGTTAAAATTGCTCTATGTTTCTTCTGAATCAAATGGGATGCAACTCTCTCTGAGTGTGTAAACACAAACATTTGAAGCCTCAATGATGTTATTTTTCTTCTACACTATGATAATACTAAGACTTAAATCAAGTTTGGATGAGAAAATAGATCAATCCAAAAGATTTACACTACATTTTTTATTTGTTTGTGGATTTTTTTTTTTGGTGTGTGTCTCTTTGTTTTGTTGATTTTTTTTTCTTGGTTTGTTGTTGCTGTTGTTCTTATTCTTTTTAACATAATTGCCTGTGAAGTTTAACTCCAAAAAGTAATTAATCTCCAAGGTTTTTTGTTTGTTTGTTTGTTTTTTTTAATACTGTTTTCAGGTATTTTTTGTAGACCAAATCCAGAGAAGGTAATTTTAAGTAAATGGTAAGTAATTATAATTACAGGTAATTAACACTACTCACAGGGCTATATGTCATCAGGTTTCAGGCAAATATTTCCCACTGCTTCAAATCAGTTGTCCCTTTTAGTTCCCTAGATCTGAAAACATTCTTGCAATGTCCAATATCTAGATCTATTTATTGATTTTTCAAATATTGATTGCTGTGAGGTATTTTCAAAATTCTGTAGAACCACAGAATCACCTTTGTGCATCTCTCTAGGATGAAGCCAAAAGTCAAAAATCCAGCTTCTTAGAAGGAAACGAGCCAACATTCTGCCCTGTATTTTAAGATTGCTGATTCCGGAGCTCTTGAAATCAAGGACAGAATATCCACTTGTTTCAGCACCAAGGCTTTTCCTTCTGTTAAAGCTGTGGCTTCTACTCCACAAATCAATTCTTTTTACCAGCCTGACAACAATGTTTTCTTTCCAGTGGCAGTGGGGATGGTAGGACAGTTAATTGAATTATCATCTGCTGTCAAATTGCTGAAAAAAGGGCAGAAGAGTATTTGCATTTTTTTTTTTCCTTGTCATTGAAAAGTGTTGATGCACTTGAAGTTCTTGTCTAGTACCAATTTTAATAGCAGAGGAGTCCACAGTGATTATCACAGCTTGGTAAAGGCCATATAGGTCAAATCTGTGCTCTGACGGTTTATCTCATGAATCTTTTGCCTTTCTGTAAATACTTTTATTATAAATGATGCAACAGTAGAAAGTTCCTCTTGAGTTGTGTATATGTTTCTTAAAATGATGAAAGTGATAACACTCTAGTCAGACCGGAAGAGTTTTTTTAAGATTAATTCTTCTTTTACCAGAATGCACTTTTCAGTGGACCTTACCTATTCATAAGATGAAGAGTTTCTTTCTTAGAACTCTTTTTTTTTTTTTCCAAAAAATGTTGGCAGTACTTGAATTTAAATAACCTCAAAACCCACTCCCCCCGAAAAACAAACCTGTCAAAATTAAATCATACATTTTGTGTCAGTATTTTAAAGTAAAAATTTCAGGTTGATCTGAATTGAAAATATTGTCTAACTAGTTTGTTTTCACAGCTTAACTCAGAGAAATTAATTTATTCACATTTCTTATTCTGGGTAACTAAATTAAGAATTTTTCTTTGCTTCAATTATTTTTTGTATTTGTTACTTGAATTTTTTGTGGTTTACATCAGTGAATTGAAAAAATTCTCAGTGTTAACCACTTTTTGCAAGCTCTTTTTAAAAAACTTTTTTTTGCCTTGGGTTTAGACTGATGAAATACTACAGGTCTTCACAGAAATGGAATGCCAATATTTACCCCAAATCCAATTTTTTATCAGTTCATGTATTACTAGTCTGATTTTCTCATGTGATTGAGTTTCAAAATGGAGCATATTTGGCTGTCTATTCTTTAGTCCCAAATACTAAATATAGGACTAGATTGTTCAACAATGTATAAGAAAGTAGCTTCAGAATCTCTCTTATTTCTGCTAAAAATAACAAGCATCTTGTTCCAGATTACTCAACAGCCTATTTTATTTTTATTTTTTATTTTTTTCCCCTTATGGTACAGTCCCCACTAGAAATAAAAAGAGATGGTTTTGTAGAGCCAGGAAAAATTTTCTTTATAAAAGGTATTTTCTCATCATCTGTTTAAGCCAGCTTCCTCAAGCCTTTGCTGCTACGGCAAGCCGAGAGTAGAGTGAGTTCTGGAGCAAACCCAATGTTCAAAAATGAGTACCAGGGAGAGGGAATCAGGACTGTAAAGTTTTTTTCTGGGGTAGGAGCAGTTCTTGTAAAGGGCATTCCTGCTTTTGTTTTTATTTTAGAAAGAATCCAAACCACATTTGCACTGTAGATAGTTTGCATGTGCACTGATGTGAACTGAGATCAGAATCTAAACTGCCAGTAAAATGTGCTACAATATAATCTGCTATACCAAGGGGTTGTAAGGAGTAATTATTGTTTGCAAAGCTCTTCGAGCTCCTCAGAAGAAAGATGCTATAAAAGTACAAAATACTGTTGTTATTATTATTATAAACTTCCAAATGCCAAAAACTAGGCAGTAATAATAGAAGTGCTGAAACAATTTTAACAATAGTGATGTGCACACATTAAGCTGTAATAAAGCCAGAGTCAACTAAATCAATCAAGAAGGTCTTGCAAACTGCTTGTTAGGACAAAATTGTATCTTTTCTAAAATAAATAGAAGAGCATTCTCAGCTGGTGTAAATTAGCCCAGCTCCACTGGAGTCCTAGACTTGGATTTAAAATGAGAGTTGCATTTTAAATTTTTTTTTCCTTTTCTTTTCTGCTTGCCATTGTTCATCTATGCATGACCGTCTGTGTGTGTGTGTGAATGTGTGTGCAGTTGGATGTTCATGCTGCAGGAACACCAGTGATGGCAAAATTTATATCAGTTTCATTTGGGAGACGAAACAGTTATGGTAAAAAAGTTTAATTTCAAACAGGAAAAGCCACTTGTGTTTCTACACATGTACAGGTGAAATTCTGATATAGTTTTTTCTTCATCTGACTTGTGCTCTGTAGCAAATATCTCCCCATCAGCCATTGTGGGTGTTATGTCAGAAGAGAGGATTTGTTTGTAAAGAAGAAAAGAGACCATAAGAAAGCATGTTTAAATGTGTCAAATCAGAAGTTATACCCTGCTACTTACTGCTCCTCCCCTTCATTGACTCTTTCCCTGAATAACCAGTCTTTACAAGACTATCAAACACAACTACTTAACCATCGAATTTATGTGATAAGTAAGGCAACTGATTTTGCCAAAATTCAGACTGAATTTTCAAAATATTTTGAAGAAGTTTCAATCAAGTATTTTTTATAATTGTTTTAAAGCATTTTTACAGTCTCAAGACCTGATCTTGCTTATAGAATATAGTAAGACTACAAGTTATTTCCATAACCCAACCACACCAAATTTATATGTCATATTGTTATCCTTCAGAAAGGTAACATATAAAGCATATATGACTCAATATGTCAGAATTAGTATCTTGTTGCCATGAGAATGCTCTTTTGCTCCTGGAAACAAAATATTTTTCTTGTAACTATTACAAAGATAAAATTTCATACTGGTTTAAGTTGTCAGCTAAACTTATGTCAGCAAAAAGAGCAGGGAAAGAAGAAGTAAGAGATTCTGAGATGCAGTAGAGTCCTGTCACTGACTTTCCTGTTGTTTGTTCTCTCCGCCTTCTCCTTAGTTGTAAAATGGTTGTGATAACACCTAAACTACACATTATTGAACTGAATATAAAGGAAGTTGAATCTCTGTGCTTTCTGAACGGTTCCTCATTTTTGATTTCAGAGCTAAGTATGGACCAGGGGTACAACAAGTGCAAAGGAGGTGTTAAAGTCCAAAATGCCAAAGAATATATACTTTGAACTGTAACTCAGTGACTTACATGATTATGAACCCCAACTCCAAGTCTAAGCAAATGCGTCAAATCTGTCTTTGCATATTGTAACTTGGGACCATGCACAGTTCTAAGAGACTTGTTATAATTTATTATTAATAGGAGTAATGATTGATATTGTTGCATTATTTAATAATTGAACTACTTTCACTATTTAATAATTATTATTATTTGCACATGGAGATCAGGTAGTTAAAGTTCTTTTCCATAAGAAATGCAAATAGAGATTAATGAGTGATTCATAGCAAGTAAGATAATTCGATAATTTTTCCCCTGCAATTAAGCATCATTTACTTGAAGTGATCCTCAGCGTTATCATTGTGTGCTCAATTGTTCAGTAGTGAAATCATGAGGAATGGTTTCTTTGTCCTGATTACTGGAGCATAGGTTACACAGTGCTTGTTAGCTCTTTGCCTTGACAGCTAAAACAGTAATCCCTTTAAATCAAGAACTACGTTCTAGTCAACCTCTGTATAATGCCCAGAAAAATGGTGCCCTGAGCTCTTTTAAATGGAATTCTTGTAAAAGTCAGTAATAAAAATAAAAATGTTGGTGCAAATATTTCTTGAAAATAAATTTTGATGAATGTGTTTGAGAAGTACTTGAGAAAACCTCTAGAAAACCCATTTCTGTAAAGGAGCACTATGACTGTTCAACATAATACCTATTATTTGAGTAAACAGCAAGAAGAACAGCCAAAGTATGGTAAATATGGTTAACATTTCTTTTATTCATAAAAGTATTTGTATCAAATATAACATTTCTAGAAAGCGTTTAAAATAATATACAATCTCTAATCAGCTTTTTGGTATTTAGGGTGGCATTCTTTCCACCTCCTGGCTTGATTGAGGCTCTAGATTTTGTGATCCAAGGTACAGACACATTAAAAAAATAACACAAAGGTTTTATATTTATAACTTATGAGCTGTTGTTTTCCCATCATCTTCACATTTAAGTATTTAACTAACATCATGAAAGATAACTCAAGTATCCTGACACCTATTTTAAATACGTAATATTTGTAGGATTGGAGTCTTACAGGAAACCTTAAAACATGTTAGATTCATTCTTTCTGATTATCATTCACAATGATAGGCCAAGTTTGAGGTGCAGAGTCAGTCTGTAATCAGTTTGGTTTGTGGCTTTTTTTTTCCCCCTGTATGGGGAAAACTCTGCAACAAGCAGCAGTGATAGCATTTTGAGAAAGTTCTGCTTATGTAGAAGGTTTTCTGTTTGGGCAGACACTGCTCAGTATGCAATTAGCAATGTCCATTCTTGTTTTTATATGGAGCATCTTAGCAATTAGGAACTTTTTAATTAAGTCAACTGTGTTCTCAGCTTGAGGCCTTTTGGGTGCACTCTTCCTCAGGAAAGTGAGATAACATTCAATGAAGACTTTCTTTGTCTACAGTAGTTCTTCTAACTTCCACTCCCTAATAGGTCAGCACCCCACTTTTAAAGACGTTAGTACAATTTTTAATTCATTTTTTTTTTTTTTTAAGCTTGTGTCACCATTGCCTCCATCAAGATTCCTCTTTCAATAAGATGCTGATTGGATGAATATGGCTTCCAGTAACTCAGCCTTTGTTTTGTAAAAACATTATTACAACATTGTATAACACTTTAGAAATGTTTCAAATTTAGGCTGGCGTGGTGACTTAGCAGACTAGGGGGCTAACATATGGAGTCTGCTACACACTAGAGACTGTGGTTTTATTGCTGGCACCACGAGTCAAGTAAGGATTAGCAACCATAGTATATTCACCAAGATCTGAGATCACAAGACCTCAGGTGTGGTTCCCTAACCCTTGCCAGAAGTAGGACAAATATTAATGCATGAAAGTAAAGACTGATTCAGTATAATCAGAGGGGTACTTTTGCTATAAGGGCTACATTTTTTTAAGGATTAAATAATTTCCTTTGTTTTCCATTAAATAATCAAGTGGTTCAAAATTCAGAACATGTCCCAAATTGTAGCCCTTGCTGGGTGCAGGGGCACCCGTCGGGACAGTGACCTTGAATAAGATACCATTGGAACCTCGGCTGCAGCTATGTGTGTGCCAGATCTGGAAAAAACAATCTGAGAAGCAAGCAAACAAGCAAACAAACAGATTCCTTTTCATATGAACTCACAGTGTGGGCAGGATCCCAAGCAAAATGTCTCTCTTCTCAGCCCTGTCTCTGCTGGTGAAAAGCAGAAAAAAGAAGAAGAACTTCCTTGGGAAAGGCAAGCTGGCTGAGAGTGGGAATGTTATACTTTAGGTGTTGATTATAGTGTAATAACTAATCATGAGATTTCATTAGAAAGTAAAAGAGTGCATGTGTAGGAGAAAACGGATCCCATTAAATTGCTGCACAGAGCTTTCTTTTTATTTAATGGTTGAAGTACAAAGTGACAATATCAGAACAAAAATAAAATAAGAGGGGGAACACATTTTGTATCTTAAAAAAAAAAAAAGAAAAAGAAAAGAAAAAGAAAAGAAAAAGTGGCAGTTAAAGCCAATAAAGTCCTTTATTTGAATGCCATTAGTGGGTTTGGCAGCCATCCGCGCCATCTACTTCAGAGGAGCACTGCACAGATTAAGAGAGGCTGGATGCTAATTTGCACATATGGAAATGCTTTTTCTCGCCATTCCGATGGCTCTGCTGTGGACAGATGGAATTAGTGAGCACTCCAAAGCCGTGAAGGCAAACACACAAAAAAAAAA
>VXAU01004367.1:323250-335420 GCA_013399695.1 Formicarius rufipectus | reverse complement strand
AAAAAAAAAAAAAAAAGGCGCTCCTTCCTTCTTCTTTTTCTCTTCCTTTCATTCGTGAGAAACTTCAGACTTGAAATAAATAACATTAGCAGACCACTCTCCTTGCCATTAAGAAACTATTTTATCATATTTCAATTGCAAATATTTTTTTTTAACTGGGAGTTGTAGTCTTCTTAGCTAGAACCAAGCGTGCCAAATACAATTGGCAGATTAAGGACAATCTTCAGATAAATTTGGTCTTATATACTGCATGTAGATCTCTCTTCACTTTTGACTGTACCTTGCATTGCCCTTTCCTGACAGTGTACAGTAACCATGAATTGTGTTTTCTCCTTCTAGTGCTTACACTTGTTGTACAAGTGACAGTTCCAGCTATCTTATGACCAGAATGTATCCTGATATCTTGCTGGGATGTGGGGTAGAGAGTGGCCTTAGTGGGGAAAAGGATGATAAAAAGTAACCCCTGATGAGGATTAAAATTTAGCCCCTGCATTTCCAACTGTCCAAAAACTACTTAACCTGTCTGCCTTTGGACCACAGGATACTTCACTGACAAACTGCAGGAAGCAGATAGAAAGGAGCAGCCTGGACTCTCGCCCAGGAAGGAAGAGGTAGTAATTATTCTTGGGGCTTTCCCCTGGGCAGCACAGTTCCCCACCAACTCCAAAATAGGGGTGTGCCTTCAATATGATTAAAACACTGGAAAAAAGATCAATCCAAGGAGACAAGAATCACTTTTATCTTACTAATTTACAAGGGGAATTTCATATGCACCTTATCTATTGGCAGTCAAACAAAGCAGATGCATCTTTCTTTAAGGCAGCAGAAAGTCAACGACCTTTATTGCCAAATGTCTGTCTAGCCTTTTTTTTTTTTAATATCTTTGAAATCAGCTGGCACCAACAATTAGCACCCGACCACCCCCCAAACTTTGGGTGAAGCAAATGCCGGAAACTGAATCAGGATTCAAATATGGTAAATAACACCACTCTCTGTGCACTGAGGCTGACTTGCTGCCACTAGCATGAAGGTCTGTACACGGTTCAGTCTCTTAGGGGGCCAGTTCTGCTCTTCTTTAAGCTACATAAATCCATTGAATAAGGCCATACAGCCTTCTAACTAAAGGCAAGAACTGTGCTTTTGTAACAGAACCTGACTGGAATCTCTCTGTTACAGTGTGATGAATGGCTCGAAGGGGTATCCAGGTGTCTTAAAGCTCCTTCACTTTGACCTTTTCTCTGGCCTTTTTCTTTTCCTTTCTCTTCACTCAGCTTCTGAGACAGCCTCAGTGATCTTAACCTGAAAACTGTTGAAACTCACCATTTACATGACTCTCTCTGAAGAGCCAGCTCTCAAAATGCATTTTGCCACCAAGTGATTATTTTTTTAAGGGCAGTATTCTGAGCTTTTCTTTGGTGGCATCAATCACAGCTATCAAATGAATTGAAAACATGTGCACTTCAGATAGAGGAATAAAATGTTGTTGTGATCAGTTCCACTTGGTTATAAACGTTGTTCTGAAGAATTTCACAGTTTCTATAGAAGATGGTACCAATGCAGAGTTGTAATGAATCTATACCAAAAATGGTGACTGCAATTCTTCCTTTCTTTCTCTTTCTGTCTTTTTATTTCTTTTAGTTTTGGGGCTTTATTTTCTGCCTTTTTTCTCATCACCCACTCCTACCCCCACTCAAATTCTTTCTCAAGTGCTCTGATGCCAGAGGCTGGAAGGATTTCGCCTCCAAAGAGCAGCATGTGGCTCTGGAGTGACAGATTCCTGACTGCTGCTCCAAGGCATTGTTCACAGTGAACAGGGAGGCTCTGACCTCTCTGATCACACAGCTGAGAGAGGAAGAGAGCATGGTACTGTTATAACTCTTACTCCTCTCTTTGTGTACAGTGCGTCTAATGGGGACACACATTTATACTGTTCTCTTCCTTTAGAGAACAAGGCCCAGTCTTGAACTCTTTATTCAGGCTCTTCACACTCTCACTGAAGTCTGTTGAAGCCAATGTCCTTCAGGACACTCACTCTTCCTGTGCTTCTTGTTGCTGAAAAAAGATATATCTTCCAATTCTATTCAGAGGCATTTTAAATTTCTTCTTCCACCTTGCCATTTTTTTTCTGGCCACAATAGACCCTTGGTGCTCTTCATTCCCTAACTACTTTTTGGGGTTATGAAAAGTGTATCATTGTTCTTCTCTGGTTTCACAGCTATAAGGAGGAGAAAAAATTTGCAAACTCTCCTTTCCCTGTGTACATGTGTTTGCAAATATGTTTTTTAAATAACCCTTTATATTATGATAGCTTTATTAGGCAATTAAGCTAAGACCTCATCTCCCTCTACATAAAGTACAAGATTAGACTTCAGTCCTGGAATCTAGAAAGTCAGGGGAAAACCTGCACTCTTTGCAATAAGGCTGGGATTTCACTCAAGTTCCTAACCAGCCTTACAGTAACCCCCTCTCCATTTCACCACCAAATGTATTGGCATTTCCCATATGATTTCAGTGGCTTTGAAATTTAATCCCTACAGAAGAGATTTTAAATTGCTACTATTATTCACAGATAGAAGCCCTTTAAAAAAGTCTGAGCTTCAAGGAACTACATAAAAAAATTAAATTGAGGCTTGTAATATAAGATCCAATAAAATATTTGTAAAAATTAATGCTTTGGGGAAATACTGGTGGAGATTCTTAAAACTTGAAAGTTTCATTTTTGCAGCAACTTTGCAGGAAATTTAATAGAAGTTTTTAGTTTATAAGAAAAGTATATGTTTTCTGAAAGTTGAGCACAGAGCATCTTTAGGGGAAAAGATTCAAGAATGTGAGGATGAGGGAGCTATACATTCAAGCAAGAAAAATCCAACCCTAAAATGTTTGTGCTTATTTTGATTATTTTTTATGTTACAAATTTTGTTTCTCTTCAGTTTTATTCATTTATTCATTTAAGAATTGCTAAAATGGTGGTGTAGAATTTTTCCAAAAGTGAAAGTTGAATAACAGAAATTATGAAAGGCTTCAGCATTAAATTGTTTAATTTCTTATTGTTTACCATTAATTTAGTATGATAAAAATGGAAACATGAAGATAATCATTCAAAAGAATTACTGACAAAATAATGATCAAAAAAAAAGAGTGGGGAGGGGTGTGTTTGTTTTTTGTTTTGTTTTGAACAGGTCTGTGTTCATTCTACTTATTTCTACCTACAAAATCCAGTTAGTGGTGCTTGGGAAGGCCTTGCAGCTGGACTTCAGAGAAGACTAATAGTAGGAGACACACAGCAAACTACCTAAGACCTGTGGAGAGAAGCTACATTTCAGTCACTAGTCTCTTAGCTATCACCTAAATCTCTAAATCCTACTAGCATGGTCAGAAGCTTTTACAGCCCTGCATGTCTGCAACCTGCACTAGAAAAAAACAACAAGAAGCTGTGAAAAGAACAACCCTAGTCTGGGAAGCCTTCCTAAACAACATGAGTGCAGGCTTTCTGTGTTGTCCTTCACCAGGACATCGATGCGAACTTCAGGGTACTTACTCATCAAATAATTCCAGACAGCCTGAAAGAGCCTTAACTCCTTATTGACATATGCAAGTATCCCTTTGTGGAGCAGTAAATGTTCCATACAGATGTGAAATTTACCTGAGTTCTTTTAAACACACCACTATCCAAACAAAGATGAAAAATCCTTTCTGGTTTTAACAAAATAGTTTTGTCTTTATAGAGCAAGCACATAGAGGCAATGTTCTGAGATCAAAAAAACCTTCCTCCACTTGAAGCTACTAATTACTCTGAGATTCAGGGCAACTCTTGAAATCTGAACATCTTCCAAGGCTCAGTGAGGCTTTTCCTTTGAATGGGAAGAGAGGAGATGCATAACTTCATTATCCTTTGGGCTTCTAATACATTTCACCTTGAGATATTGTTGCCCTTCCTGAGAAGTGGTTTAACTTTTCCATGGAGGGACACATCAAGTCATCTGTAAGTGTGGCACCCAGCTCCCTGCTGACCCAACACCAGTTTGGATGCAGCCTGAAAATCCAGCCTGCCAGGCCACAGATACTCCAGTCTGTGCACTGTGGTCACACCAGGAGCTGATGTCCTGGCTTGCTCTCTGCATAAAAAGGTAGGTCTGGTCTTCAGGGTATCTTCAAGAAACAGGAAAACAGATCTTTTTATTACAATGGATGTACTACGTGAAGCTGATCAGTTGCCACTGTAAACCCTCTCCTATCTGTGTTTTCCTACCAAAAACTTAATTTAAGTTCTTTGTTTCTGGACTCTTTGGGTGGTTCCTTAATTCTAGGCAAGTGTTAGTGCAGCCAGAAATGTGACACTGTTGCAGGGTGCAGAAAATGTGGGGTATGTTGGTTTTTTTTACTCTTATCCCATGGCTGATCTCAGCCAACCTTCATTTGTGAATGTGAGCTTATCTTCTGTTAATAATTTAAACCCAGTCCCCAGAATGGAGCAGTGTCATTTTCAAAGATGAGAGTACTGTAAACTCTTGGCTTTCTGTCTGTCCACAGAAAGCAAACAATTAAAATGTTTTAAATGAAGTCTAATTGGAAAGCTACATAAAAGTAATAGAGGAAGCATAAGTTGAAGAACCATCTATTACAGAGAGAGTGAAGGATTCTTGGAACTGCACTGACCATAAGCTCCTGTAAGCTGCAATTTCAGACACAGTTCTAAGTAAATTCCCTTTTCAGCTTCCCTTGTCCCACATGAAAGAAAAGCTAACTTTAACACAGCAGACAAGAGCCCTTAAAATGAAGCAAGAGGAATTTTTTATTTAAGTGGAACATCATGGGGCTCATCAGAGTATTTAATAGTATTTTCCCTCCAGCTGTTTTTATTTATCTTTAAACTTCCAATAAAAGTTATGTTTTATTTCAAGAAGCAATCCATAATAAACTTTTCAGCTGATGGTAGTGGTTAGTGCCTGTGCCACCAACAGTGATGATTAATTCTTTGGAGAAGAAACAAAAATTACTCTTTGCTCTGCAGCACCTATCACAATGAATTTTAATAGGGTCGTTTGGGCCTTTCCACCAATTTTCAAATTAGAGGAAACAATAATCTCATTCCTTTGCTGTATGATAATGCTGGGAACTTGAGATGGGGTCAGTTTCTTACTGGAAGGCAAACTCAAAGCAATTGCTGTTCTCTCATGTAATTGCCATTATTCCATCATAGTGACATGACTCCCTGGGCTAGGTGATATATGATGGGAGGGACAACTCTTGTCCTAAGAACTTATGGCAATGAGTCCTTACGGACACACATATGCTTTAAACCCCAGACACTGTCAATCAAACCCTTGAATTGAGTGAGATGTTTCACATGTGCCAAACTAAGCATATGTCAAAATCTGCATGAGATGTGGGCCTATATAAGCATGGACAAAGGGTGAAGAATTTAACTATTGTTAGAACACAGGAAGTACAGCAATTCTTTTCATTTTAAGTAGAGACAGCAAACCCAACAAGGCTGCACATAAAATTCTCTGCTAAGACATGACTTCATTCAGGCCTGTAGCCACAAAACCAACTCCTTTTCTGACCCTAGGTCTCTGTCTCTTGCCTTCAGCATGTTGCCTATTATAGCATCCTGCCTAGTCCCAAAGCTCTATCTCATAGCTTCATGGAAACTCCTCTTCCCAGTACTGAACTAGTACAGATGGGCTTAGACATTAATTCTGCTTTTGTCCAGCTGTTGACAAGGAGGAGGAAACTATTGAGACGGTTCGATTAGAACCAGTGGCCTCTGGAGCTCACAGCACTGCCAATTTCCATTGAGACAAAGCAGAAAACTTACCCTGGTCAATGCTCTTGATGCTTATTGTGGGTCTTTTTGGCCAGGCTCTAAGCCTATTGTTTGGTGGAGCAATACAGATTTATGTCCAAAAAGTTGAACCTTTTCTGTTTAGAGTTGCCGACTAAAACATAATTTTGATAGCTGACAGAATATGTTTCATTACTGACTGTTGTACAAATCCTTGGAAGAGGAAGGGATTCCAAGACATTTTTTTTCTGGAAGGATGCTGAATTGGAATTTTTGACTTCACTCTGTTAGGATTAGGCATACTGTAAAAATATTTGCTTATCTATATTTGGACTTTCCATTGGAGCAGGAGGAGAGACCAGCTGCCTGACCTCCTTCCACATGGTCTTCCATTGCTTTCTTCTGTGCAGGCTCTCATATGATTTTTGTACCAACTTGCATTATACCCACTTAATGTGTATTTTACAATAGTGTGTTAAAGAGAATTACTATAGCACATGCCACTTGTTTGCCATCTCATCCATCATCTGGTGAGATGTTCCTAAAGTTGAGTGCATTGTTTTATACTTGCTAAACTTCCATCCACAAAAAGTTCTGTGTGTGCATGTGTGTCGATCAAAAAGTGACATTAATGAGGAAGATGAGACAATGAATTTGGGCTCGTTCGGGTCTGTTTGCACTTCTTTTGTATGAAGTTCCCTTTTTTACACAAATGACAACTGCATATTCTCCTCATGGAGAAACCCAGTCAGCCAGGGGCATGAAGTTGCCAAGGGCAGTCTGGGGACTAGTATTTCACTGATCTTTTAATAATATGATCCGAGGCTTTGTGAATAAAGGCCTTCAGACGAATGCAGAGTTCTGTGGGAAGCCAGAGGAGGGAGCAGAGGGATTAGAGGACTTGTTGGAAAGGTCTGCAGGAGTTTGTGCTTCCAAGTAAAATATGTCAAGCAAGAGTCAGAGTTTTCAAACTACTGAAACTTACTGCCCTTGGGTTTGTTGATGTTATTCAAAAATAATAGTGCTTCCTCTATAGAGAACAAAACCCCAAAACCCCCCAATCAAATATAACTACCAAAAAACAAACAAGAAAACAAAAAAACCTCCAACACCAAAAAAAATCCAAAATGTTATTAGTTTTCAAAGAGCAAACATTCTTAACTAGGGTGAAATCTTAACTTTTTAAAATCTGAACTGCTTTATCTTCAGTAGGAGTATTGCAGTGGAATCTAACAGTGACATGAAAAGTCCTGGACCATTTGGTCAGGGGTACACTGGCCACAAGGCAAGGTGTACCCGAGTTACACTTCTGACCTTCTCAGTAGGATGCTTTACAAATTTCACAATTTCCAAAGGAAACTTTTCCTGCTGGTTTTTTTTTTTTTTTTTTTTTTTTTTTTTTTTTTTTTTTTTTTTTTTTTTACTTCTCTTTTTCCAACAATTGTGCNAAACTTTGGTCTCTGTCTGACTGTGGCCAAAACCTAATTTAACAAAATAAGCTTACACAAGACAGTTGAAATAAATGTTATTAGTATGGACTAGCTTCAAACTGATCATATTCCCAAAGACAGCCCACCATGCCTAGCTTTTGCATGTGTAATAACATTCCTTGTTGTTGATACTTAAAGATAACACTGCACACAACAAAATAATTATCACATTTTCGCAGGAAATACTTCATTGATTCATTGCCAGGTTTATAGTTGCTTTTATTTGTTTTGGCAGTTGTATCTCTTCAAAAATTTGCTTCTGTATTTTAAAATTATAAAGAGTACCCTTTTAATCAAATTGTTGTCTTGTGCACATGCTATAACATTCTTTACTTGCTTAAAAGTCATGGGTTGGTATGTGAAAACTTTCCTTTTACACTGTTAGTTTAATTGTAAGGATAGTATACAATTTAGCTCAAGTTCTTTCCTGGAGTCTGGCTGTGCCTCAGTTTCCTGTTTCAAGGCTCTTTCTTTATATCTTCAGATTATCTAACTCTAAAAATCCAGGTTAATGTTCAATAAACTTAAAGGAAACATAAGAGCTTGCCTCATATTTTCTCAATATCCAAGGAAACTTTAGTAAAAGTTCATGGATTGTATCAGGTGTCTCAACTTCCTCAGAAATAGGAACCTTGGTTAAAAGATAACAAAAATAACTTAAAAGCTATGGGAAGAACTGAAGTTTTTTGGAAAGATTTCTCTTTGAAAATCTCAGTGTCCTGGTCACCCCTTTTCCTCCCCCTCCAACACATGAACACTTATCCCTTTCTCATCTTTGAGTGTAGCCTAAAAGAACCTTGTGCTCTTTCTTGTTTGCTTGCTTCTTTAAGATGACGTTTAAGAATATCATGGTAGCCAATTTGTTAAGTACTGCACACATTTTGTACTGCAAGAGTTGTCAGAGTTTGGAATGCATTTTAAGAAGTCACCGTGAGTGCTGGGAACACCAAATGAATGATTTGTATTAACCAGTAAATACAAATCAAGGTGTCTCTGACAAATTGTAACTGAAAAGTAACTTAAAGGCATAACTTACTTTCTTCATGCTGCGCATCTCCACTACACTGCCTTCTGGTTAAGCCTGGTGATATTTCAGACCAAAATAATACTCCAAGCAAAGTTCAAAGAGTGTATTTAAAATAAAGGGATAGCAAATAACAGCTTATAAGGAGACATGGTTGTGATTTTACCTATGGACCATAATTATGGTACCACTATTATTGCATATTCCAAGATATTGCTTCCTCCATTGTTTCCATGGGAACAGTCTGATGTGTAGTATTACCAGAAAGTGTTCAATTAATGTAAAGCATAGTGTTAAATCTTTCTTTATGTACCCCCATTTGCATGAAAAAGGTGTAGCCAAAATGCCATTTATAGAATAATATAAATAGCCAAAATGTTATTTACTTGCATAACTCATTTGTTCAAAGAATTGAGACTCTGGGACTGCATTTTCCTCTATTAATGTCTGAGTTTAGTATTAACGTGAGTACTTAAATGAATTTGCTGGTTGCAGCTAAGACTCACATAGACTGTATTCAACATCAGTTACACACACTGTTTGGCACCTGTAGCAGTGAATGCTTAAAGGAAGCTTAACTTTAAAGCAGCACACAGAGTTATTTTCTTTACTCTTTCTAGGAGAGTTTAGTCTCTACCTTGAGGTTTGGTTTAAAGTAACTACACTCTGAGAAGGAGATAGAATACAAGTTTTGCCTTCCCACTCTCTGGCTCACAAAGTGTTAGTCTCTGAACTTTCATCTTTATGAACTCTTTTCAACTACAGTTTTTTGTTTGTTTAAGCAAGGTGTTTTATTAATAATTTAAATCAAAGGCTTTCTCCTTATATAGTGCAGATTATTTAAAAAAAGACCCCTTGTTTAAATAGCATGTGACAATTTGATAGAATGATCTCTAACCATCTATAGGACAAATCTGGCAGCACTACAGGTAAAATATCAGTAAGACCACACTCAGAGTAAGGCACAGAATAATTAAGTGTTTTCAAGTCCTTGATGAGCAAAGAAAAAGTCTATCTTAGTTAGGAAAATAAAGAAAATAGATCATGTGCAATTCTGAATTGTGGTAACTAGAGACAGACTGAAGCTGCCAACTCTGAATTCAGAGAGCTGGTTGGAGGGATATTTAATGTTTTAGCATATGCCAACCTCAATTAAGAAAGGAAAGAAAGAAACCTTTTTTTTTTTTTTTTTTTGAATTATTGAATAGAATGCATTTTCTGTGTAAAACCATTATTTTCCGCAATGCTACCAATCTTGAACAACCAGTTGACCCAGGAAGGCAGAGGTCAGCATTTTGAATTCTGGATCCCTTGAAGATATTTCTTAAAATAAAGATATAAATGCTTTTCAAGTTGTCATTGGTATTTGGATTTTAATTGGATGTGTGAATACTCCCTGCTGGAATATCAGGCCTCTTATTACTAATTTAGAAGCATATCTGTAAGTACTTAGGTATGAACTCCATCCCTTCACAAATAGGCCAATGAATCTTGTGCATCTGATGTGAGAAATCTGGTCTCTGAAGTTTCTCTGTGGAGTTGGTGGGGCTGGGATTTTACTCAGTCCCTAATAACTTCATTACTTCAGTTCTTCCTTTGCCAGGCTCCTGAATATCCAACATGCAATCACAACGATGGCACTGCAAAATAAGTAAGTTCCCTCACAAGGGAGGAAAGAAAACTAGGTTAAAATATGTGCTGACATACAGCATGCCATTCCAACAACATCAATGGAGTTGTTTTTATTTACATCAGCAGAGAGTTTGGAGTAATCTTGCTTGCGTTGTCACTAGCATGCTAAACAAGTTTGAAGATTGTTTAAAGACTCCATTTTAGCTTTGTTGATTACTCAATCTCTGCAGTCATTTATTGCGCCTATGCTACAAAGTAAGAGAGATTATCTCTTAATTAGGTGATTTTTATCCTTGTAACATCTTCAACTGCACTAGATATTCATTAAGGGTATTTTTTTCTCCCCCTGCAACTTTCTTGGATCAGCTTTCATGTTTCTCTACTCTTTTCCCTGGTGAGCAGTTGATCCTGGGACCAATGAATTTTAGTAATACATCTATTTATGCCCTAATCATTATGAATATTTTTAAATGTACTTCAGAAAATTATTTCTAGGCTATGCACTCAAAACCCCTTAGTCCCTATAAATGCTTAGAATGAATAGTTGTGAAGTTCAACTACATGTGGAGAAAACACTCTTCAAAGCCTCTTCTTTGTGTAAAACTTATTGTGTGCAAACACAGAACAGTATTACATCTGAATTGTTAATGTTTTTTGAAACTAAGAGTTATACACATTCTGAGCAGGTTTTCCTGCCTACTATGCAGTTCACCAAAAAGGCCTTTAAGGTGTTTAAAAATAATTGAAGTTAATGATCCTATCTCTATTTTAACTATGAGGTCATATAAAGATTGACAAAAGTCTTTGAAATTAACATAAAGATTACTGCAAGTAATTGCGACTAACAGAGAATAAAGTATTTGGCCACATTTTTAATGAATAAAACCATTCTTCCTTCTCAGTATTTGAAGTTCAGTATGCAAACTCCTAACTGTATATAAACATTAACCCTTTCCTCTCACTGCCAGTAGTAAAAATAAAAATTTACAAGTAACCAATGAAATAGAATGTAAATTGTCCATACTTCAGTGCCAGGTAATCAAGGATTGCATTTAGGTCTTAATTAAGGATTTCTATGAAATTTGAAATTAGTACTAGACAGGGTTTGCACCCCACCAGGGCAACATAAAAAGGATTTTAAAGGTTAAAACACTAATATCCAAAATGCACAATGCTGCAAGCAAATGAGCAGACAGTAGTTGTTACTGCTGTAAGTATTTCAGAGGAGGCTCTTCTTTTCCAAGATTAGATGATTCAATTCATAGTCGTTGCTCTGGCAAAAGGTAGGTGAGTGTATTCTCCTACCTTAGATGACAGATCCATGGCCAATTTGCAAGACAGGGTACACATTTATGAAGTAGATAATGGGATGTTATTTTTATTGTTATCATCATGTTTCTTGGTGGGTGCAGATTTGTCATCCTCACTGACAGAACTATTAAGTTTGAGGAGCCACATTAGCATCTTCTGCAAAAGAAGTTTGGGAGGTGGGAGGGGATACTTTTTAAAAGTCTATCCAAAATTATAAAAGTAACATAAATGAGTAGGACTCTCAGTCTCTTGTTTCCAAGTGAGTGAGAAGTGGAAGGCTTTTGACCCAGAATTCTTATATCTGACAATCCATATTCTCCAAAATGTAAAGAGCATCGGGAAGAAATTTCAATGACAAATGAAAGAATAGAAGTTGTGCATACTCCTAAATTGCTTGGGATTTTCAATGAAAAAAACCTCCATCTCTGAGGTGTTGAAGAAAAGCAGTTAATGTGTGCAAGAGAAGCAGCCATGGAGGGCAGAAATATTTTGGTGACAGAACAATGTTTTGTGCCTGAGTAAGTAAACTTGTGCTTGGAGGCACAGAAATTCCCTGGTTCCCCCAGGGCATCAAAACCTCTGGAGTCAATACTGGATTTGTGGTGAAATCTGCAGATGGCCCCGCATAAGGAGTGCATACAGCTGTGTACAGCTGCTTTATAGCTGTTTGACTTCGTACTGGCAACTCAGTTAACCATATAGCTTGTGGATGGTGGAGACACAAAAATATCCACAGATGCTAACACACTCCCCCTCAGTGGTTTGGTCACTTGAACTCATATCACTGAGCTTGTTCCTTACCTTGATAAATATTTACTGCTAGTTTATGCTTTCTTTTCAAATAAGGCTTGGTAGCTTTCCTTAATTCTAAAACGTGGTAATGTGTATTGAATTAGGGTTTTTTGTTTGTTTGTTTGCTTTCTTT
>VXAU01004367.1:298546-323240 GCA_013399695.1 Formicarius rufipectus | reverse complement strand
TTTTTTAGGAATAAGACAGCAGCAGTATTGAGCTAGATAAATTCCAGAATTAACATGGAAAAAGGTTTAACCTGGCCAAAATGATCCGTTTCTGACCTATGGGAAAATAGCAGTGTTTTAAATTTTATTCCTATTCATTTTAAGGTTTTTTTTGTTTCTTTGTTTGTTTGTTTCTCTTACAAAAAAAAAAAAGCCTTTTAGAACATTTCTTTATTTTGGAAAGTGTAGGATTTTTTCAAAGCACATTTTATAGTCCTGTGCTTTTTTATATTATATCAACACATGCCAAAAATAGTCATGCATAATCTGCTGACAGATTATAATGTGGCATTGGTTAAAACATTCTATTGCTTTTCATTTGTTCATTGTTTTTGTAATAAAACATAAACTTGTAAAATTTGGGATGATGCAGAATATTTCAATCAGTACTAAGTAGCATCTACCCGAAAGTCTAAAAATAATTTATTTAAACATTTTCTCATTTTACATTATGCCTAATCATGTCCATGTTGCTTTGGGGGGGAAAAAAAAAGAAAAAAAAAAGTCTTGAAACCTCTTTCTAACAGAATGTTCTGTATTAGATTTTTCCATATAGATCTATTCATCCTAACTCTATAGCTGACTGAACAAATGTTCTCAAAAAAGGCTGCCAAAAGTGTTTAATCCAGTGTCACTTGTTTCTGGACACCCCCAATCTCTTTAGCCTCTTTTAATTTAGAGATTCCAGGTCACTGACAAATGACTCTACAATGTATAGTCTTTAAAAAAGAGTTCTTAAACCCAAAATTATTTCAGTCCCTGGGAATCTCCACTGATGGTAACAGATGTTAAGTCTGGACATGAGTAAAGGATAAGTATGGCAAAACACTTTCAGAAATTAATTTTACTGGAGGTGAATAACGGAGCTGTGACTCCTGTAACAGCTGCTAATTCATACTAGAAAACAACCTGATTTTTGACAGTTACAAAAAGATCTCTTATTGCCAAACCACGAATCTTTTGCAAAGGTCTCTGAAACTGTAGAAATTATACTGGTGATTCAAAGAAAGCAGGAGCATTGGAACTCCTCTGAAAGGTCATGTGATTAATCAGAATTCTGTGGAACAGTTTTACAAAAAGTACATAAACAGAGATAGTGGCATGTTAGCTCTGTCTCAGAGCAACTTATCCCTTCTTGGCCATGTGCAGATCATTACTCAGGAAATTACACTTAACTGCAAAGTGTGCAAGCACGTGTGTGTTAACAGAGAGAGATGCACATTGTCACTACAATTGACAAATTGTTAATGAAAAAGGATGCTTGGATATAGTATATGCAATAGTATTAAAATGCACAAAAGTAATTTTGCAGGAATATAGCATAAATGTAACAATTTGTTTCTGAATAATTTAATTTTCGATTTTAAGCCTTTTGAGTTATAGTCTACTTGTAACTGGAGCCAGAGTTTGCATGTATTTTAAATACAAAAAGATGTTCCAACAGTCAAATTATTATATTACTCGAGAGTTTAATTCATATTACAAAAATTGTGGAAGCCAACATTAAGAGCTGCACTGTACTGTTTTCATTACATTTTGAAAATATTTGAAGTGATTTAGTAATTTAAAAAAATGAATTTCTGAATAAAGTGTTATCTTCTCATGAAGTCATCATTTAGTCTGAGTTTTCTCTCTTTGCAGACTACAGACTGCAGGATTCTTCACCAGGTTCTGCACTACAGTGTGGATCTGAACACTAGTGCATATTCTCACAGTTATGCAGAAAGAAAAGAAAGTCACTGAAAAGTCTTATGCTAAAGTTCAGCTAAGCTCCCCCAGAACACAAATATTTATTGGAATCAGATCATTAAAAATATAAATAAGCAAAAGGTAGAAAATTCCTGTAAGAATAAACAACTATTATCTACTGAGAAAATGCATAAATAGGTTGTTGAATGTATTTTAAGGACAACATATAGACTCCTAAATTACTAATTTGTACTCATCTATGGATATTTGCACTAACCATTTGCAGAAATACCAGAAGCTGTTCAAGAGAGTGTAAAATTATTAAGATAGGTCTCCTCTGCCATCTCTCTGGTAAACTGTAGCCCAGTATACAGCTGGTTCTGGGGCACAGGAAAGGACCCTCCTTGCATCCACAGATTGCTGCCTCCTCTGGGACCTGCTACCCTTTCACCCAGCACCTCAGAGACCAGTATCAGCTATGGTGTGCTGAGCACTGGACAGCCTGCAGGATATGTACAGCAGGATACCTTCCCTGAACATTTTCTCTCCCCAGCTGCCTTGTTCTACCCAGTTCTGCACAAGTAGGCTGGTTCTGCTGCCAGCAACCCTCCAATCCCCCCTCCTCAACAACCATATTGCATAACAGTAGGATTTTGCCCTAAGATGTTTGATGACTCCAGAATTTCCAGTCTTATAAACTGGATAAAATATTCTTCCCCTTCCCTCTGTATTGGAAAATAAGCATCCCACTAACTTAGCGTGGTCTTAGGGGCACTTAAAATTAATAAATACTATGGAAACCTGATAGTTTTGCAGTAAAAAATCAATACTAAGAATAATACATATATCTTACTGCTGTTTGTGATAAAACGGGAGCATGATATAAGGATTTAAAATTGCAAATATTATTGGAAAGATTGATATCATAACTATTTCTCACATCATATTAGAAAACAACAAATTTAATAACACTATACATGCAAACCCACTAATAAGATTCAAAAATATAGCATTATAATATTTGAAAACCTACAAATTTGATAGAATGTGTCAGTAGTACTATAAAAATTAGCTGCAAGTCTGATGCAATAAATGCTGATCTTTTTTCTACTCTTAAAAAAATCCTGTCCTTTATTTCACTATTTCCAGAAAAATATCATGTTGACACTTCATGATAAAAGAAACCAAAAATGTGTGAACTACCAGTTTTACAAGTGGTTATGATTTTTTTTTTTTTCTTGATGGAAGATCCAGTTGAACTTCTGTTTTGTTTACATAAACAGTACCAAGTGTAATTTAAAAACCAAGTACATTTAGGAGGCATCATTTCATCATTAAATATTTCTTGAACCCATTCAGCTTCAAAGACCTCACTGCTCTTCAAAGGCCAGAGGAAAGCAATGTACTTGTGCAGTTTGTGTGCCAAAGCACTTTGTCTCACCAGCAGGAGCAAACTGGATCCATATCTCTTTTAAGATGTTTTTTTCCTTCCACCAAGCAGGTGAAGGACATATTAGTTAGGTCAGGAGGTGCAATTGAAATTATCATCATTTTGAAGACGTTCAATGTGAATACTTGCTCCATAGAAGGTCTGGGTTCCAACCAGAGGAGGAAATGGAAATAGGAAAAGGCTGCTGGAGAGGCTAAAGAAAAAAGGGACTTGGTATGATCTTTGTTTGCTTGAGATGTTCCTTTTTATCAGCTGTCTTCACCTTTTTACCAAGGGACACCAAAGCTCCCAGCAACAATTTTGGGTCCAGGTTGGAAACTGAGTATACTCAAGGACAGGAAGATTTTTCTACTTTGTAAAATGGATACATTTCCCCCACATAATTTAATGAAGTTGGAGCCTAATTAAACCACACCTAGTCTCTTTTCTCCCATAAGAAGTGGACTATAGGCATCACATTACCTCACACTGGAAATCTGAAGTCTTGTTGTCTGGCTCATTGTGGTCTTCCATGTCCCAAAGCCCAAATCAGTTCAGCGAAGAGCATCGTGAAGTGGTGTACAAATACCACGTAGAGCAGCAACGTTTCTGGTAGAGGGTTAAGGTCTCTTAATCAGACTAGTCTCAAGATGTCTGGGCATCCTTTACCTGAGACAGGATTATCCTAATTCTAATCCCAGGTTTAGGCACCAAAGAAAGCCTTCAGGGCACCAACTGTGAACTGGTGATCCAGACTCCTCTGTAGGGCCAGCACACAGGAGGGGCACGGTGTGGTCCACAGAGCATGCGGGGGATGGTGGCAGGCTCAGGGGAGGGGAAGAGGGATCTTTTGTGATACACCTAATGCCTTAGATGGTTCAGGCTTTCCTGAGACTCACCCCACAATAGCAAAACTTGGTTCTGGCAAGCTCTTCAAAAGTCTGAAACAGCACTCACTAGAAATCTCCTAGGAGAAGGTTCTGGGCACAGAAACACATCACTGAGAAAAATCTCATGAATGGTAGAGAAGAGAACAACCATATACAAAATGGAAGCAAATTAAAAATGGATAGACTAAGGAGCTTGCTGTGCATCAGAATTAAAAAAATAAATTAAAAACCAAAGGTTTGGAAGTTTCCTTTTTTCATATGCAATATAAACAGTTATTATGGTTTAACTGAACTAAGTATTTCAAGTGAAATAAAGTATATAATAAAGTTTTGCCCATTTTTTTTCTCCAGTCCTTCTTTGACTTGAATATAAGAAGGTACAGTACATGATACTGAATACTGACAGAAAGAATTAAAGGTGAGATGTGGAGGTATCAACTCCCATAGCAGGAAGAGTCCGACAAAGTCAAGGCTTTGCAATTTGCAAGGAGAACTTCAATTCAGGAGTGTGTAATAAGATTGGTTATTTCTCCAGTCTAGGTTCACTTAACAGAATTTATTATTTATCAGTTTCACAAAATTTGAACGTGGGTCTGAATTTCCATGCCCATGTTTTATTTGCTTGTATAGTTATATATCTCTGTAGTATTTCCAGTCTCCTTTCAGATGTGCACAGGCCCAGTTATACACTTTGAAATCTTTTCACATTAGCAGATCAGTTAACTCCTCTGTCATTTAGTGATTCACATAGTTTCTTGTTTTGATGTTTGCAACCCTCAGTTATGAGAACATGGCTTAAATATACTCAATCAGTGAACATGGATTAAATGTATTCAAACAGTATTCTTTTTGAATTGTGAATTACTTGCTTTTTGTTTTCATATGGAATAATAAGGATTTGACTTTCATTTAGTCCATGGCCTGTAGATTGCTGTCTCCTCTCTTGTATTACCTAGAACTTCCTGGAGGTTTTCATGAAATATAGTCTTCCACTAAAACTTTTCAGACATACAAGAACAGCATAAAACATGGTTTCCAGCTAACAATCTGTCCTCCTGCCCCCCAAATCCTCTCTCAATCTTATATAAAAATCAAGTTCATTTTATACTTCTTGAATACAGATTTTATCCTCAATGTAAATTTTTCACATAAGCAGTATTTAAAGCTATGTTTAATGATACTATTGGTCCCACAATTCAGAAGTTAAGGTGATGACATGTCAGAAAGCCATGAAAACTGAGTGAATGACTAGGGAAGAGAGAAAGCTTAGAGAAAAAGTTATTGTCTCAGTCCCAAAAGAAATAATTTGAAAGATTGTCACTCATCAGCTAAGAGTTGGCAATATCACAACTCATGCACTAACTTGGCATAATTTTATGTCTTCATTTGAAAGAGGCCTGGGATTAATGGGCAAAAATAACCTCCTATCATGTAATAAATTGTTGAAATCCTGTAGTGAGCCTTTTTCTCTTCATGTTCATGCTGAAGCTCTTGGCAGAGCAGCAGAGAAAGGAGTAATGCATTCCCAGTAGAGGAACCTTCTCTGTGGCAGAAACAAATGTGAGTCTTGCCATGTCCACAATCATACTAATAAATCAAAGGCAATTCTTATTGATGTTTTCACATAGTGCATTGTTTATGTTTTGATGAGATGTGATTTCAAGTAGCAAGTTTTTTGGCCTATGGTCACTTTTCTCTGTATTTGTTCAGCATCAACCACAATTTATGAAACTAGCAAAAACGCAAGTTTAAGAAAGAACAGGTATACTCAGAGTATATACTGAATAAGACCTGGCCAGCATTTCTTTTGCACCATTTTGTTTTAAGAAAGAATCAGACCCGCAAGAGCACTGCTTTGGTTTGGCAGCACGACTGTGTGGTTACTATGCTTTAATGGAGATGTCCATTTCTGTTACAACTCAATCACTTCAACTGCCTCTCACAGAAAAACCAATATAACTGGGCAGAGAATGATAACTTGTCCATGGCATTTTTAAGCCAACCCAAAGGAATATCCAGCAGAAATAAAGTGTTACATTGAAAATGTGTGTGTTGGTTTTAAAAAGACAACCCTTGCTATTAAGCTCTATAGTCCTTGGGGTTTTTTTTGTTTTGTTTTCGTTTTTTTTTCTTTCTTTTTGGTGTTTTTCTGTTGTTTGTTTGTTTGTTTGTTTTTTTTGTTTGTTTGTTTTTTTAAAGTCCTTTCTGTGGAACTATGTTATATTTCATTATAATCCAACTGGCTTCAGCTGTATTAATTAAACACCATAGGGTTTTGCCGTGAGGGTGCAGCAACAAAGCAGTAAGTGTCTACCTCCTAAAATCATCTGAGGCTCCTGCCTAACAGGCCATTAAAAGGACAGACACACGGACACACATACACAGCCCCCACGCCGACCTGAGGCCCCGTCCCCCTCCTTCTCTTCCCAAAGACAGCATGTGTGACCTCTGCAGCGCACCCCGCTTCCCTGGCTCAGGGCGAGGAACCTGAGTCCTCCGCCAGCCCGGGCGGGAGCCGGGGCTGCTGTCGCTGCTGCTTGGCTGGGCAGCAGTCGAGCACAGCTCCCACAACGCCTCCCAAATCTTCCTTATGCCTGGGTTTTTTCTTACAGTGATTTAATCTCCCCCATACCTCTCTGCCTCTGGAAAAAACCCCAAAAAAAACAAACAAAAAAAAGAAAAAAAAAACAAACAAAAAAACAAAAACAAAAACAAAACAAACAAACAAAAAAAAACACAAAAAAACCCAACAACAACAACAAAAAAAAACCAAAAAAAAAAAACCAAAAAAACCCAAAAACTCCAAAAAAACCCAACCAACCAAAAAAAAAAAACCCAAACATTTGAAACATCTACCTTCTGCCTGCAGAATTCAGAGGCTGTTTGCCTGCACTTGGTATAAGCTTTGTGGATAGGCTCAGAACTAAGTATGCTTTTTTTAGGCAAGGAGTTTTATATTGGAAGAGTATCAGGCACCCTACTTTTCTGTAGCCCTCTGCCAGAAAATTGTCCAGACCTCAACAATGTCTTTATTGACCTGAAGTGGGTTAGCATAGTATGTTTATTATTCTGTGTGTATGTGTGTTAGTAACTGCTTGTTACACCACAAGCACACCATAAATTCAAAGTTTTCCGTATGCTTTACAGAAGACTGCCACAGATTTCCAGAGGATGCTGTAATTTACCTGGAATATTTCTTCGCAATCACAAGTATGGGCTTCTTTGAAATAGAACAATTTCCAAGCTGTCTTAGCTACAGTTCCCATAAAGAAAAATATTTTGAATGGGAAAAAGGAGAAGGGATATTACTTCAGAATTCAGAAGAAAGGCTGATTCCTTAAAAAGAAAAAAAAGAAAAAAAAAAAATAGAAACCTTGAAAGAAACCTTGAAATTTTACACATCCCAATCAACAGCTTGAACATTCAGAACACTTGATTTTTAAGCCATTCTCATTGTTCTTGTGGGAGGATGGAAACAGGACATATGTTTTAATTTTCCTAGAAGAAGAGCGAGAAATATTTCCTTATTGACCTCAAAATATGTGAAATGTTACATAACCCGTCATGATCTACAATTTCAGTCTAAAATAGTTGGATACTTCAGGTTAGAATGCAAAAGCTTTAACAGAGCTGTGGGAGACCTGCAGAAATGATTGTCTTTGTGGCTCTCCATAAGCAGTGATCCCACTGAAGGGATATTCACTCATCATTCTTGGATTGAGTTTCATCTAGTCTATACAATCTGTATAGATTGTAGAAAACTCACTCTATTAGGGAATAATGTCTAATTCAAATGTCATCCTTAGAATGTCCTAGCATTTCAGATTCTCAAATTCAACCAAAACAGGAGAAGACAGTAGAACTTGAGTGCCAGTATCTCAAGTTTTAATGAATCCTTAATTTCAAAAAGTACAAAATTGAAAGATAGATTATTTTAAAGACATACCAGATTAGGCACTAGATATATCCAGCATCTTTACTTTTTCCCCTCTGTGGACTAATAAGGTTGCATCTTTTGTCTAAATATCAACATTTGAGGATTAAGCTTTTCTTCTAATGCTGAATGTACCAGAATGGATAAGGGTGTTGTAACCTTCACAATAACTCTGCTTGGTTTACCTTAACCTGGGAACATATCACAGGCAAGTTACTCACGGAACTCCTCAGTGCCTTGCTCCACAGAGCCCTGCTTCCAGTAAACAGAGATCTTTTTCCTGGAGCTCTCACTGTGCCTGTAGGTGTGCTCAGGCAGATTAGTAATGAGAATTTTTTCCTCATATCACCTTCAGGGACAGAGCTCAAAAGACAATTGCAGAATTTGGGCTGGAGCACAAGCTACACATTTGGTCTGTTGTAAGGATACACATCTCCCATCCTCCGTAATTGGCAGAGTTTGGGATCTATCCTGGTTTGTCAGCACAAGCTGAAGCAAATGATGATGAAAGTAAGCAGGATGACAGTAACTGTCAGTTTCTCCTTGTTGGAGATGACCTGTCCTTTCCTTATCATGACTTGGCTGTGCTCTGTCACTGAAGTATGGTGCACAGGATCCCACGTTTCTGATTCCTTTGTGTGTCTCAGACTTGTACTTCCTCAGTCCATTGCGCTTCAGAAAGCAGCTATGTAGTAAACTAAGAAGCTAGTATTTTGTCAGACAATTTGCAATAAAAACTAAGAACTTTCAAGAATTTGGGGTTTTCTTTGCAAAACAGGTGAGCACTGAAGGTGACAGTGTGAATTCTCTCTAACAAGGTTTGAAAAGTATTTAAGCTTTTCTCTGATAAAGAACACAAAGAGGATCTGTCCACTGCCAGATGTCTATTTTGACAAGACTTAGAGAAACTCAATATTTTTGAAATTCTATCCTTATCAAATTTAGTGGAAACTAACAAATAAATTCAAAGATGATGGGGAGAGCAGGAAAAACATGGGGAGGTTCCAATAAAAATTCAGTTTTTAAAATTGCCAAATAACATCATATTTTGCTGTTGCAGAGGACTGCTAATATATATATAAAAATTTGTTGTTTCTTAGTAGACGCAGCAGGACTATGATAGTGAAGAGTGGTCAATGGTTGTGCTTCCCAGCATCAGACTGGGGTTAGTATATCATAGAGAAAGGCAATTTTAGGAACTACTGTACCAGTGCTCCAGGAGGAAGTAAACTGGATCTGAAGTCTACCTGGTGTAGTTTATAGCCCTTTTTCATGATCCCTCCATAGTACTGAATGCTCTACATCCAGCAAATGTGGAGATGTGTTAGGATTATCCATACTCAAGGAAGAAAAGAAAACTGTTCTCCCTGCAGTGGCAAATGATACCTTTGCATCCCATGGTAGAAAAGATGTAGTTTGCATCTAGAATCTCAGGAAGTACTGAGTCAAATTCTATGTTTATGGATCTCTACCAGGTTCTTTATCCCACTCATATTCTAAATTGCCAGAAAATCAATTATTTTCTAAGAGAAATACAACTTTTGCTTTTTGCATTGACCACAAATATGTGTTGATCTTTGCCAGTGATGTTTTATCCAAAGGAGAAAGATGTGGATATCAAACAGAAGACAACATAGTATAATGTTTTCAGTCCTTATTTTTTTTATTATAATTTTTAAAAAAATTGTCCTTTTTAAAAGGACAATTTACCAGACAGTGCCCCAAGTTTCCCTGTTGTACCATTTTTCATAAAGCCAAGTTTCCCAGTGGGTGCGTTAATCATGTGTTTTACACGCTGTCATATCACATAACATTTTGAGTTTGACTTAACCTGGTGTGATATGTCACAATCCTACAGTATATGTGCCCCAGGGAACTTTAAATCAGTTTGCTGAAAAACACAATTAAGACCCATAGTGAATTGAATTTTCATTAAAACTGTACATGCACACAAACCCACGTATTTTTCTCTGGGAAACCACACATACTGTCTGTGAAAATATTGATATCACATATAACCCTTAGAATTTGAAAAGAAAATTACAAAGAATATTTCCTAATTACTAGATTGTCTAATAAAATTACTTGTATTTAGTGCAATTTAATATCTGCAACTATTCTTCCTATATATATAGTAGTTACACTGACTTTCTTGTCCATCCAAACAATATTAGATGTGGCACTGGAATATCTACTTGGAGTGTTTTGTCATGCCCTGATTCTTTGAACTTGGAAACCTATGGGCAAATACTTAAAGAATAAAAGCTGAAAGTCAGGAAGACTCTGAGAAGAGCTGAAGGAAGCTCTTTATAAAAAACAATTTGCAACTTCTGTTCTCCAAAACGTATCTTTTTCACCTATTATTTTAGCTGATCAGAAAGTGTCCCACCATGTTTTTGTGATGTCAGATTTCAAAGGTCTGATTCTGGCCTGTGGGGTGTTTGATCAGCCTTCATGGTTGCTTTATCCTGTGTCCAAAATGGGTGTGTGTTCTCCCAAAACTATTTGAAAATCTTCTACAGATCTGAACTCTTTATTTCAATATATAAGTTAGACAACAGTGGTATGTCATTAAATGAATATGATCATGACAAACATTAATATCTATTTTACAAGGTATTCACAAATTGTTTTCTTCTTAACATTTATTCAGCTGTGGTTTGGATCTTCAATGATGTTTCTTGCAGTTTTATTTTCTGTCATGTTTTGTTGATGCATGAGTGCTAATATACTTAAATGGGTTAAGAGCCTTTCTTACAAATCTATTTCCTGTCGAAAGTGCCATTTTAAACACAAGGTGCTGCTTCAAGCAGGAAAAAACAGATCTTTGTGTTTTAATTCATTTTGCTGGGATACTTATTTTTTATATGAAATGGGGTGTGTGATTGTGTGCAATAGTAATAATGAAAAAAAGACTAACAAGGCAACATACTGTCTAAGCATGTGGCCAGGTTTAACACTAAGTATTTTGACATACATGTAAATACAGGCAGAAGAAAACAAACATGTCTTTTTCACTGTATATGATAGATAGACAAATTCTAAAGGGAAATGACACATTTTGTTATTCATTAACATCCAGTGATCCTTTCACGCAACACCCTGGAGGCTGAATGCAGTGACAGCATAAAAAGGTATACACCCACCAGTACTTGGCATCAGGCATTGAGCAGTTTGCTGGAAAAGAGCTGGCATATATTCCTTGATAATATGTCTCATAGGTTTTTTGGATGGCAGTACACTGAAGTGTCTGACCAGTAAATGACATACCAAAATGCTGACATTTAACCATGTGTGCCTGTTGCCAGTCACTCAAGTTTTCCCCAACTTCTATTATTTTTCTGCTTGAAATGGTTGAAGACCACATTGACAACAAGATGAGACTAAGCAAAGTGTAAATACATTTATACACGTTATGAAAGGCAAAAATACAAATTTACAAGGTAAGTGTGGAGCAGAGAATTGCATTATTCTATTACAAAGGAGATTAGACCTTACTGAAAATTATAGGCATAGCAACTATTCTTTATTTGATACATAAACATAAAAATATGAAAGAGTCAAACTTCAATTGTAGAACCAGACAGTTGCTTCCAACAAAACCTAGATACCTTGTTTCTGCAATGAAAAGATACAGAAAGGTGAAACGTCTTCGTCATGTTCCTTTGTAAGAGTCAATGTCCCTGGCTGTAAAAAAAACAAATGTGTGTAACAAAAAAACTAAGAAGTACTAATTGCATGAGCATGCAGGAGTTGCTGAAAGAGAGCTTTTAGATCACATTTTAGCCAAAAAGGACTCTAGAATGAGGAATGAAGACATTTTTCCATCTTCCTCTATTCAGAAAAATAGAACTTCATGCAGTCCTTGTAACTAAACAAGTAACAAAACTTTCCATAAAGAAATGAAAAATAAACACAAGCTAAAACAGAAAATACTGACTTGCACATAGAGTTTTATACCTCAGTGTTAAGTGCTCTTGTTTACTCTTCTCAGTGTAGACATAATTCTTAATACCTGAGAATCATTTTTGCAGACTATTATCAATGCAAATATCTTTGTGAAGTTCGTATGGAGCACAGTACTAGTAAGAAAAATATTAAGATGGTAACAGAAAAAATTGAATGGGAAAGACCTACAGTGAGCCTTGCAAGGGAACCTAGGGAATTGAACTTGAAATGCATCATACCTATAAACCACTAGTACACTAATGGATTCTTCATGGAAAGACAGGCCCAATTTTAATGAATATACCTTCCTAGAAATCCAGGAAAGGCACAAGCTCACATCTGAATTGAAGGTTCATCTCTGGGGTTTGGAAATCTTTGGGGTTTGGAACAAGAAAGATTTATAAGGATAATGAAAAAGAATCACTGAGTTACTGCCATAAAAATCAAACCTTTCTTATACATTGCCATCAAATTTAGTTCAGGATTACTACTAGCAGATATTTCATTTCTGTGCCATTTGTGGTCAAAATGTTCAGTGCTAACCTTCATTTTGTTTGCTCACTACTCTAAGTGCCATTGACTGAAAACCATCTGTGGAACTGACATTGGCTTTGTATGCCGAAGCACCTCCTACATCGATGCACAAACCAGTAAAGAAGTGTTTTGTAATGTAAAAGAAAGTTACCTTTGTGAACTGCATGGCACAGTCAGGCACTTTGAGCTAAAAATCTGTTTGTCGCAGTGCAACCTGACTCTGAAATGGCTGTCCTAAAAGTTTATCTGCATAGCTTATTTGCAGGCAAACTTCTTTTTCCTTTTGCCTGTGTTACATACACACTGACTTTCTGGTCAACACTTCAACAGTAAAGTGATCTGGTCTTTCAGAGCCGTGCTTCCTGAGCAAATTTTGCTTTCCCTTACTTGCAACATGCAAAGGGATATTGTAAGCGATTGATGAGCCCAACTATTGTCAGTCACAAGTGACATCTTTTGAGGGTAATATTTAGAAGATTAGTAACATCTGCTTTTTTAAATATGGTTAATAGCAACCCCTCCAGCCTACTTGAACCATATGGGATGCTTTATATGCACAGATAGGCACTGTACACCGTAACAGCTATGCTGGAGAAATGTTTCCTTCAAATAATACAGCTAAAAAAATGAAATTAAAAGCTGCACAGTCTTTCTTATTTGGTCAGAAACACCAAATGTAGAATGAAAATGCTGAAAAAAGTTCATTTTTTTCAATTAAAACCTTTACCTTATGACTGCTATTAATAAATATTACTACTGAAGTTTTTGTATTTTGTGTAAAAAACATTATTGTCCATGAGACCATCACATTAAGAAAAAGACATTCTGATTTTAATCACAGCATTCTGGTGATTTGTTTTCTGGTGATCAGCAAACTATTGATAAGCCTAAGTGCCTCAGAAATCCAGGAATCCTAGCTATCAAAATCCTCCAGAACCCCATTCTGTTCTTGCTTCCTGGAATGCAAGCTCTATAATTCAACTGATCCTGAAAAAAAAATAAAAATGTGTTTATGCCTTTGGGACATCAGAAACAGAATGGAATCCCAGCACTGTAAATTAGGGTAAATAGGAGGAATGAATGCAGAATATTTGGGGGGGTTAATAATTTTTTTTTTTTTTTGGTAAATATTTCTTTTTCATTTCAGCAATTTAAAAAAAAATATTAATAAGTGAACATGGATACAATTTCCTCCTGTTTGTGCAGTATGGATTCACTCTTTCCAGAGCTCAAAGCAGAAGGGTTAAAGTTTCCAAACGAGCCTCAATTGCTGTAACTCAGCTGCTTTCACCGTGGCATCAGTTTTTGCATTAGGTGTCTCGCCCCTTTTCTTATGTCTAGTCTGTACAGATTCCTGAACATTTTTGGCATAGGCTCATTAAAAATTATCTTTTTTTTTTTCTGTATTCATGTCTAAACCAGTTGTATCATATCTATTATTCAGAGCAGAGTATCTTGAAAATTTTCTTAAGGTAGTTTTGAATGTGATCCTGTGTATTCAAATCTAACCTCTTCTATATCCCTAATTTCTTCCCTTACATTTTATTGCTAGGTTGTCACTAAAGAGTCTGCTTTGTTAATACTTATTACACTTCTGTGACAGTTTTTGTATTTGCAAGTAATTTTTCATTTTCCTAAACATCTGGTCAGAAGAGGTCAGGACTGGCCTCTTCCTCTTGCAAAAACAGGTGGGGCTGATGCAGCTGTAAGCATTAGAATTCCCAGGGGAATGTTACTTTACCTAATGTAGGGGCCAAAAGGCATGCTTCACTTCCACAACCCCTTCTTACAGATTCCTCCCCACCACTCAAACCCAAGACAGGAGAGCATGGGAAATTGGGAACAGTGATAAAAGCACATACAGAAATACTTGGGAGAGGACGACACAGTGAACGGGGGTAGGGCACACTGAGATGCATAGTCATACATTGAGACAAGAAAGAGGCAAATGTCCAGCACTGAAGAGGTGAATGTTGTCTAGCTAATTGTGATGGACAATTATCCTTTGGTCCTACAAGAGCTACATGTGGTATTGATTTCTTTTATGTCTGTGATTATACCAGGTCACCACTTTCTTGACCCACAATAAACACTTTCTTTCTTCCTAAGAAGTGTTTTAGTCTTTCCCCTTACTATTTTATCAGAATAGATCATACCGTGCTTTGTAAACCTTAGGAAGACTTGAGTAAGGTCAAGCAGTTCTAGATTCAGAGTGTCAACATATAGCCAGCAAAGCAAATAATCACTTCTACAGACACCTAGCTATGCCTATTTGAGGTGGGCATGTTACTTGGAGAAAATAATTCATTTGCTATAGAGTGGCGGTTCTCAGATTCTTGTCTCAAGTAGTTTGATCTGATGGTTAGAGCAAGTAGCCAAATGGCGATAATTCTTCTTCTTTATGAAACAACAAAAGAAATAATTGATCAAATATGAAGGAGAATTAGACCCACACTAACTTATTCTCTGAAACATTAGTGGACTTGTGACTGCATTTCATATTGGGCAGGAAGAGAAATATATGGAGTGGCCTGTTTGTTTCCGCTGGGTCACTGTCACCCATTAATATCTGTATTTTTACTAACCCATGGATTTTTTGTGAGCAGAAAAGTAGACTGTAAACATCAAGAGAGTGAGGTGTCATTTTCAAGTTCTTTGACCAGATGGTTTTGGAAAGTAATGAGGTATTTTTAACTCTTTGAGGGGGGGTGGAGGGGAGGGTCAAGAGGGGTGGTGTTTCTTTTTATTTTGATTTGGTTTTGTTTGTTTGTTTTACATTTTTGTTTTATTATTCCTCATTAGGAACTCCAGAGTCATTGAGTATGGTACTTTTTATTGTCAAATAATAACAAGCAGACAACATTAAAAGCTCTTTTCAAATGCTTTCCTTATACTTTATTTTCACTTGACCAACTACTCTTCTTGCAGGGCAAAATTGTGGTGGAACAGAAACAATGACACAGGCTGAGAACTTACATAGCTGTATTATGACTAGGACACATTATTTTGTGTCATCCTATTATTGTCTCTGGCGAGCAGAATTTGTCCCTTGCTATTCCTCTGAACTTGTCTTTGTATATAATGCCCTGAGAAGGCAGACTGTGAGAAGGGTTTAAATGCTGTACAAACAGGAGGAAACACTGGGATCTACTTGTGGCAAGTCTGTAGAGATGGTATGAGGTTGTGCAGTTGGTTCCTATTTTTTTAAGGGGATGACACAATTTGATTCCACTTACAGTGTTTCAAAGGATTCAGAAGGAGTGAAGAGAATTTTAGCAACTTAAATTGACAATGCATTGTGAGTTGGGTTTTTTTAATCATCTCTTTACTTTGCTGTCCTGGCTTAAGTGGATAACTGCGCAGTTACTGCTACTGCAGTAGGTTTCTTGCATTCTGTTCCTGGCCCTTAAGCTTGCCTTCAAATGTGTTGTCCATCAGGAGCTGCTAGTGAGTGCTGACACCTTTACTGGAACAGCTATGCAAGGCAACGTGAGTGATTTATCTTCATAGAAGTTCATTCAACAGACTGATGTTTGTGACTCATTCTTTCTCATTTCCATGTAAAGGTTGTAGTTGCCCAGGTATCTTCTGGCTGACTACTGGTGCGGAAAGGTCTTCTCAGATTATGCTCTCCATGAAGATAAAGATACTATCTATAAACAGACACCAGGTTGGAAGAATATTTAAGCACTGTTACAAACACCAAATAAGCCTTATCTGTTTCTCTAGAGCAAACTGGATAAATATATTACTAATCCACAAAATTTAGGTCAAAAATAACATTCATTCTTCTCTCAGGTTGTCTTTTTGAATACTGAAAATAAGCAGGTTCAAGACACATTGCCTAGGTCTGGATTTAGACTTTCAGAGAGCTTGGATTTCCTATTTTAACTTTTAGGTTGCATTCACACTAACCAATCACAGGAGATGTTGAACTGCAGGACACATCAAGACGCCATTCTTTGTGAATAAATGAAAGAAATTCTATTAGATGGCATTTAAAAGAGCTGTTACCAACAAACTTTTTATTTTTTGCCTTTTCAGATGTTACTTATGAAATATATGAATCAACATGAATTAACTGCTATTCAGCAACCTCTTGCATTCTTCTGATAAAATATAAGATTTTCTTAATGGTATCAAGGCCAATACATTTTAATGAAACTTAGTTTTGGAACTACATACATTACTAGAGACCCTATTGATTTAACTGTTAATTGCTTTATAAACCTATTACCCATACAGAATTAAAGCAATTTCATAAAGGAAAAAGAAGAGTATTAATTAAACATTAGGTCTGAATGAGAAATAACCATTTATGCAGAACAGCTTTTGTTCTCTGTTCAATCTTCGTTGCTTAATTTTATCAGCACCTTCTGGTAGCACTTTGATTTACCACTTTTGAAGTCAACAGCACCAACCTTACAGTATATCATTGAGGTCTGCAAACTGTTAGGCCCAGAGAGATTGGGTAGCTTATTTTCTATATACCCCTGACATGTCAACCATGTGCATCAATATGATTTGCACACTGAGCACCCACAGACTAATAACAGTGTCAAAACTTGTCTTTTGCCAGCTAGCGCAGCTAACATTATGTTTGTTGCAGGGAAAATGGCCATGTGAAAAACAGCCTGGCCCCAATTTGCTTCAATTTCTACCCTTTTTTACAGTATCTATATTAATTGGTTTTCCTGGAGATGATCCAAGTCGCTCTTAGTGATGTTCTGCATCTCACTTGAGCTGCAGTTTTAGTTTGACAAAGAACTCTATATTTAAAAAACAAACAAACAAACAAAACAACCCCCCCAACAAACCAAACCAAAACAAACAAAAAAACCAAACAAAACCCCCCAATAAAAGCAAAACCAAAGAAAAAAAAAATCTATAACCAAAACCACCTCTAACAAAATAATTTATGAAACTGCAAAGAGAGGATACGCAGAAACCAAACTTCCATACAAATGGAGGACTTATCAACAAGTCTGTTATATGAATGCCTCCATGATTGTGCAGTGGGTCAGCTGCTCTGCAGTAACTGCTTGTGCTCATGCTGATATCCCAGTTAATGCTGCCAGGTGAGTGCTGGAGAACAAGTGGACAGATGCATATGACACTTGTGATGCAGATTCTCCCCCTACTTTACCTTAGGAAAATGTGTCAAGTACAAATAAATCAACAGAAGGGGAAATTTCCCCTGATTTCTGTTTCACAGACTTTACACAGTGTGTATTCATCCAAGGTTTCTCATTATGCAATTCTGTTTGCTAGTTAAAGTAGATAGAAAAGTCCTCAAACTCATAAAAAGCTGAGGTACTGGATGGTTTTCAATACTCATGTGAGTCCTGTCACTTTAATAACCTACCTCTAATATTTATAACATGTATTTGATAGACAATTTGTGGTAAATGAAACTGAATATAAAGACAATTCTGTCCCAACACAAGAAAAAATATCAAATAGACATGAAAAGATGGAAAATTTTAAATAAAGTTTTAAAAAGTCAATGTAAAGAAATCAAAATAGATGTAATACAATTAGTCTATTATAAACTCTGTGGAACCTTTTTTTTTTTCTTTTTTTTTTTTTTTTCTCTCCAGCCATCTTCCTCTTTTTTTTTAAACACACTATCTTCTAGGACATCCCCTACTTTCTTTTTCCATGTCCACATTTTTCTCATTACCTAGCTGATAAGCCAAAGGTCAAAAAAGCAAAGACTTTTCTTAAAGATGGATGAATTTACAATTGAAAGATATCTTCAGAAAAGGACACTTGCATCAAAACATGCTTATCTCTTGACTCTGCCTTCACAAACCAAAGTAGAGACCCAGAAAGTTTGCAAGTTTTGACAGTGTTCAAGTTAAAATCTGAAATTTAGGCCATTTCCAAGTTCATTTCTGTGCTCAAAAACCCCTGCCTTGACTGAATGTAAACTTAATTGCAATGACTACCTTCTCCTCCTCTACCTGTCACTTGCTATTGTTCTGTGGTATCTAAGTCAGACAGTTTGTGAGTTAATTATGGGGGGTGGTGTATTTTTTTTTTCTGAAGAAGAGTGAAACTCATGTTTCTCACTTTGCATCTGCCAGTGTCATTACATGCCCATCTTTCATTCCTTTCTGATCAGATTGGAACCTTGATATAATTTTCTAAATCCAGGTCTTCTATTCAGTCAGCAACATAGTCTCTGGGCATATACAGAACAAAATCAGTGATCTTTCTGGATTTTTTTTTTAATAATGTAATTTTAAGTGCTTTAGACACTAATTGCACAGCAAATGGTAGTCATTGCCTAGATGTATTTACTTAAGAGCTTCATGTAAAATGCTGATTTGCAAATTAACTTGCCTTGGCAACCAGGAGAGATGTCAATGTGAAACTAAGTGGCAGTATATCTTTTCACCTCAAAAGGCCAGGGTTTGCTGAGAAGTGATAAACACGTTCTCATGATGAAAGATTTGTTATGCTATTGACCATTGACATAAGTAAGTAAGAAACCATTATCCTGAGGACAAAAACAAAAATAAATCAAAGCTCACTTTCCACCTGTCTATAAGAACTTGCTATTGATGCAATTTCTGGCTAAAATCACCTAGACATTTGCCAGCTGCTTTGCAAAAGTGAGGGTCTGCTTACTGAAGGCACTATGGCTATTTGTCCAACCACTGATAGAATCCAAAAGGAAGTCTTGTTTAGGCTTCTCCTTACAAGTAGGGACACCCAAAAAATTGTACACAGACATGTGCACAATTGACACCCTCTTTATTCCTCAAAGAAAACCCTGTTTGCAAACATGGTCTTTATATTGCATTTATATGGTGTTGTGTGATGTTAGGATCACAGATATATGAATTTCCCCATGAAACTGAGAGTTCATGTTGGTTGGATTGAAACTGAATGACATGATCGTGACTTTGATGGGGCTGTGCTGTGAGTGGCAAACAGCAGTAGTATTTGCATCATGGTGCATCATCCCACTATGATGCAATGGTGAAAAAGCTTTTTGTTCTGGGAAGCCAGCCCAGACAGAGGAAATTGTGGGGAGAAGAGATGAAATTTCTCTTGCTTTGTCTGTCCTCAAAGCTTGCTAACCCTGAGGCTTCTGTCTGCAAGCCCTGGCTCCTACAGGGAAGGGAGGTGACTGACAGCGACGTGGAGCTCAGACCAGTTTTGCTGTCCCTGTAGCATTTGGTTCCTATATCTCCTCTCCTTCTTCTAGATCAAAGCAATATGACAACATGAACAGCTATCCTTTGCCCTCCAGGATGATTGTCGGAGTAACTGCATGGGCAGCGTGTCCCCATGGGACTGGGAGCCTGTAGGGATGTTCAGGCACATCGGTGCCCTGTGGCACACACTGCAGGCAACGACGGCAGCGACTAGTGAGGGATGAACCCTGCTGTGGGACTTCACCCTGCACATCTGAGAGGGGACAGGAACCGATCCTCATCTCAGGAGTGGTTGGCATTTAATACCCATGTGTTGGACAGGAGATGTTTTTCTCAGCCCTTTCAACTCCGAAAGCCACCTTCATGATTTGTCGGAATGGAAATGTTTTGGAGAACGAGAAGGAGTGAAACAGACATTTTTTGTTTTGCCGACAACCCTGTGGTTTAACAGAGGCCTTGGATATAGAAAGATTGGGATCAGGTTCCTCCTCTAGCTAACTCTGAGTAATCACAGCTGCAAATCAGTGATGAAAACGAGTAAAATGTGATTCACGTTGAGAAAGGACTTCAGTCTAGGTCTTTTAGCATCTCTGGCTGTGGTACATGGACATACACTCACATGTGTGGATATTTATTCCAAAATGGTCTAAAGAGTTTGTATTTTCTCCAGGAAAAGAAACAAAAGCAAATGAAACAAAACTCGACATGAAGACACGAAGTCTTGAAAATTAATGTAGCATGGAATTGTTGTCCTCCAGTCAGCTTTAATTGCTAGTGCAACAATTGATGATTAGAATTCAAAAATTCATATCCCATATGTATTCTTCAATTTTTGTTTATAATTTGTCCTCCCAGCAGATCCTCCTTACAGTAAGTTTATTTATCAGAGTGTTCATGGAAAGTAGAGCCCAAAGGGGATGTAAATTCAAAGTAAGTGAATGTGTTTAAATATTTAAATCAACATTTGTGTGATGCATTATTCCAGCTCCAGTTGGCATTCTGGACTAAAGTGGGATGGAAAACAATTTTCAGAAGAAATTTTTAAAAACAGAAATTATTTACAATTCTAATGTCTAAACTGTACTATGTAAAGAGTAATTCTTGTTCCTACTTGAATCAGGATGTTTTGTTAACATCCATTACAAAGCAGTATTTACATGATTAAAAAAATATGGTTAAAATTCAAGACTTAAATTCAGTGACAAAATCTGAGCATAAAGTAAAACTTGAAAAGTATCTTTAGGCTTTCAGTTATTTTATTTTAAAATTATAAAACAAACAAACAAACAAAAAAACCACCAATGAACAAACCAAACCAAACCAAAACAAACAAACAAACAAACAAATTTAAAAATAAAAAAAAAAAAAGAGAAGTTTTACTCCAATGCAGCTAGTTCTGTTTTGGACTTGTAGCATGCTAGAAACATGTCAAATTGACTTGAACATTTTCCAAATATATTGCAATATGTTACTAATCTAATGCAGGGAAACTTTGATTGTGTATCCTGAATAAATTCAATTTAGTTAAGTTTTTTTTTCACCCAGAAAGGAAAAGATAAGAGATCTTGTAAGTGGATTAGCACTGTTGCTTAGTATGTCAATGTTGCCTTTTGGTTTTGAAAAAGAAAAGGAAATATTTTTAACTACTAAAAAGTCTGTGAGGTGGGTGGGGAATTTCGGGAGGGTGACTGTAAAACTCCATGCTCACCCCAGATGTATTTCTGGGCAGCTGTACACTTTGTTGTTATGAATTATTTTTTTTCCATGTTTGCTGCCTACCTGCCACAAACACAGCAGGAATTGAAGTCATCTATGTCTGCTGCAGTTATTTCAATTCTTTTGTTATTAAACATGTGTTTCAAATGACTGGCACCACAGATTACATTCCCAGTAGACTCTTAGACTTTCGCTTAAATTCATATAGATCAAGAATTATCCTAAAATCAGCAAGACATTCTCATTATGTAAAGTTAAGCATATGTTCAAGTGTTTGTATTATCATGGTTAAACCATAAAATTGAGAAGAAAATAGAATACACAAATGCACAACATTTCTATAGGAATCTATAATTGTATAAACTTAAATTGAATGGGCAGTTAAAACATTAATTGTGAGTTCATATGCATAATACATACTTGTATTAAATTGTTGAATCAGATTTTCAAATTGGCATCATCGGTGCTAAATATATGCCAGAAATAATTATATGACTTCTTTTTCTTCCCAAAAGTGGGTTGCAGTAACACCTGTTGCAAGGAGATGTGATTAACATTGTTTGGGCCCTGTGGCATTATCTTTTATATTTATTTATTTCTGAGAGAATCCCTAATCCCTGCTTAATTTTATGAACTGTCAAAATGATTCTAAATATCTCTCTGGTTTGCATTTTCACCTCAGGACAGGAGTCCAGAGGTACAGATTTGTTGTACAACAGTGGACTTCAGGCAATTTTCATCTTTTAATGCCTGCAGCATCCGAGGTTGAATTTGCAATAATCACCAGATTATCTCTAAAGGATCTTTCTGTTACACTTGCAAATAGTTCTGCAGGAAAATGCAAAAGATATAGAAGAAAAATAATTGATTAGATGCAGGAGATCATTTTGTTACATAATCCCAGATGGAAAACAAATGTGGATTTTTTTTTTTTAATGACAGTTGAAAGATACTATGGGAAAGATATTTGCTATTCTTGTTAAGTCATATGCTGTTCTCAGTCCCCAGGTTAGAGCATAAAATGCAGTAAGAAAATGTACAAAAATAACAGTGTAGTTACAGTTTTATTTTAGAATGGGAATGGATTGTTCAAGTGGTGAGTACAACCATGACAAGGAACAAACTAATGTGCCTAAACTGCTGTTGATATGGCAGATATAAGGAAAAAAAAGTGTGGATATAAATTAAGTATAGGTGAGATTCTTATTAATTTTAGTAGAATATTAGCATAGTTCTGTTATATTTTAGGGAGCTATGAACTAATTGGGTGATATTTAAAGTCAGAAAAGGTAACAGAATATGCCAACAAATTCCACATAGTAACTGTGTATTTGAAAGTCAGGTGATGGGAACTATTAAGATTCAATAAGTGTTGGTAAATAATTTACATTTATTATTGATGTCATAAATGAGACCTAATTCAGGTATAATTTGTGGGCTGTAAGAATTTTCTGTAGTTCGTATTTTACTAGGAGATTGAACCTAAATTCTTGCCCAGAGGAGAGATGTGATTCTGATTTTGCTCATATTATAACAAGTTCATTTTTACCTGATCAAATCAAGGAAGATGGACTGGAAAAATTTGTAGGGTGTGCCTTTGAACTGAAATGTTCCTTCCTTTATGTAGTATTTAATCTCACAGAGATTTTAGCATTTTAAAAATAAGGTGAGGCATCATTTGGTAGTCCAGGACAGAGGACGGATGGCAGTTAGACTGCTAGTACAGAAGCTTTAATTTGTGAAAACAGGCCATGGGCAGCTATGCATGTTTTTCATTAAGGGGACCAGGAAAGGATGGCTCCCTGGGCAAAAGGCAAAAAGAATTTATCAGAGTTTCTGTGGTTGGACACTCTGTATGTTGAGGGGAAGTCAATGTCCAGTGCAGAAGGAAATTGTGGGTTGAATTACATGGTTAAAAGATAAGAGCACAGGAATGACTAAACAGAAACAAATAAAGATTGATCCTACATCTAAGGATGTAGGAACACCCTATTGTTCCTACATCTAAGAGAGTCAAGTTAAGATTGGGGTAATAGAAAGTAATCCAGAGAAATAACACCCATCTATTGTACCAAAAAAGCAGCAATTATTGTAAACTAATATATCATACTGAAATCACCCTGAATAGCCTGTCCCCTGTAGTACAGGTCAGGCAACCTGGAAGAACAGCATTCAGTCTGTCTCCTGCAAAGTGTTTCTTGTTGCTTAGAAATGCAGACTGCCCCATGCACCCTCAGCCTTATGTGTACTCGATGGAAAGAACAACACTTCTCTTCTCTGAGCTCCACCCAAAACAGCATGAAAGAGACCAAAACTTATGAACCTGGGGAATAATTAGAACAAACCCAACAGCAGAAGGGTAGAGCATGAAATCTTTCTGAAGCAGCATACATATCTGCTCCCATCCTGCTGCTGAGCACAAAATGTCATAAACTGTGGAAATTCTAGCCCTGTTTTCTTGCTGTAGATTGAAATATATTTTTTTTTCACTTGTAAGTAGTTAGTGCTGTTAAAATGAAAGTTAAAAAAACCACACACAAAAAAACCCCCCACAAACAAGCAAACAAACAAAAAACAAACAACACAAAAACCAAAACCAGGATATTGAAGCTATTCCTACTTTCTAGTTGCATATTTTGATGAGTGCAGGAGAAAGCATTTGGGAAATTTGAAATTGGGAACTTAGGTGATCAAATTATCATCTTTGGTCAGATATATAAAGACATTAGGCAGTCATCAAATATTGATGATGCATTAAAGGTATGACTAAGGCAGACCACTCCATTTATTTGTTTTGTTTGGCCAATATGTTAAGTAGAATAACTTATGAGTAACGTTAGGATTCATCCCTTCTACTCCTTTTGTTAGCAGGTTAGCACTCGACCAATTCACATATCTGAGGCTTTATGTATTATTAATCAAAAGAGTTAAAAGTCAAGCCAATCTGGTTATATACAGTAGTTCGCATGGTTTCCAAACCTTTAAATAATTTATGGTGTCATCACCTTCCCAGTGGATATCAGGCTGGTTGAGTGTCTGGAATCAGAATCCCACTGGGAAAAAAAAGAAACACAGTCAGAAAAAGTAGTAATTTATTTTTTTAATAATAGCAACTCTAGCCTATTGTATCATCACTCTCAGTCTCTAGAGAGATCATTTCTCTGAAAGAGAAGTTGTTCCTATATGAACTCTTTTGGGATCAAACAGTCCTGCCAAATCTATACCTACATATTGTTCTAACTGGCTAAGGCAGTGTGTGTATGTTGAGCACATATGGACATTTGTTCTGTTTCTTTTGAAGCAGTAAGTCCTCACAGTTGATCACTGTAATGGCTCTTTTTTTTTT
>VXAU01004367.1:256763-293085 GCA_013399695.1 Formicarius rufipectus | reverse complement strand
ACTTTTCTTTTTTTTTGCCCCCTGCCAATTATACAAACATTTAGTTCAAAACCAGCTGGACTCATTTGGGTTTTTTTGATTTTGCAAGGAGAGAGAATCCCTTCAGTTCCTAACCTTCTGGACAGTACTTTCCTATGTCTTTGTTTTGTCTTATATTTTCATTTTCTAGTGAATTGCATAAACCTTGCTGAAAGAGAAACTAGAGAAGTAGGAAATTATAAAAATACCCATCAAAACCAGTGTTACAGTCTGGACTAGGAGGACAAGCAAGTAATGTAAATAACATTATAATTTATGATAAAGACATACTCTTACCTGTTTCTAGGGTGTTGATGATTTTGAGTTTGAATTTTTTTTTGACAGAGAAAATTGAATCACATAGCACTTCAGGATTTTTCTATGTTAAAAAAAAATAAAAAATTGAAAGGTATTCATTTGGTATTCTTAAATATAAGGGGTCCAAATTATACCTTTCGGTCATTCTGGTTTAACATTGATCAACAGTAAAATATGAATTTGTATTAGTTTGGGACTAAATTTTAGACCATGGGGAAAAAAAGTAAAGAGAGCTGGCAAATGATTTATCTATATTCCATTGCAACTACTTTAGGCATTTTGTAGAGGGCTGAAAAAGTGTTTGTATCAGAAAGCTACACTTCAATTATCTATCTTCACTACATGAAGAACATAGGTTTTAAAGGTGTCCAGGCTTCAATTATGTCAGATTTAGACTTAAGTTCACAATGAAGTTTTAATTTTCACTTGAATTTTTGAAGTTAAACTGTGGAAATGGCTTATGATTGACCAAAAGTATATTAATCCAATAAATGTTTGTTTTTTTGATGAAGTAACACAAAGTATTTTTAACAGGTCTATACATGCCAATATACACATTTAGTGTCTGAGATAAACTAAAATGAATCAAACATTATCATGCTAGTACATAAACTACTACAATTATTTCCAATCATGGGCAATACAAATGAATGTGAAAATGTCACTCTGATGTATGAGGCTAGAGGAACACTGAAGAAATTTTATGCATATAAACACAAACTATATTGCATATCTCTCTTATTCTTTTCTTTTTTTTTCTTTTTAATAAGAAGGGACTTGCAGCGCAGGAGGGAGTATCCTATGCCCAGCATCAGGAACACACTTTACACACGATAGGTAACATCTGGTACTTTTGGCAAAGTTAATTTAATTTTTTAATCCTTACCCACCTTTCTCTCCCCCCACACCCGTGACTATTATGTTCTGTTTTACTACATTCTCTTAAGCTGTGACCTCTCTTCTGGAGAGCCTTGAGAAAAGCTGAAACTCTTTGTGCTCTATTTCAGGCACTGCAGTAATAGCAGTTTCAAAATAAGCCCAATTCAGTGCAGAATCTTCATTGGAATTTTTTTTTTCTTCATTGTTTCAATTCAGCCCTGTAATGCAGATTAAATTTAGTCCAAAATTGCCCTTGCAAAGACAGTATCTTTTTACTCATCATAATCATTTCCAAAGTGTCAGCAAAACAGGTTTTTTTTTTTTTTTTTTTTTTTTTTTTTTTTTTTTTTTTTTGTTTTTTTTTTTTTTGTTTTTGTTTTTTTGTTTGTTTTGTTTTGTTTTTTTTTGTTTTGTTTTGTTTTGTTTTGTTTTGTTTTGTTTTGTTTTGTTTTTTTTTTAACAACAGGAACAGCAAACTAATACGGTTTTGAGAGGTGAGCCTCAATCTTTCTTGATATCTTGTCAGAGCCGTTAATTACATTTCATTTGATAATATGCACCACAGGTCATGTTGAACCCTCCACCCTCTCCTGTACAGATATACACTTATACACAGACAAAAAAAAGTCAGACCTCAGGAAAGAAAGTGAATCCTTTAAACTTATTTACAATTGTAGCAGTTCTACTTTCAGATTCTTCACATGATTTTGAGAAATCTTAATGGCAAAACAACACAACAGAAAGTAAGTTTCAAGCAAGACACTGTTACTATCAGCTAAATTTTTGGTAAATAAAAATGATTGATATTTAGTAGTTAAAAGTCAACAAATAAATTCAACAAAAAGCCCTAAGAATTAGTCCTTGTAATTCTACTTAAAAGTATAAGTAAGATTACTAACTTCAGCAAAAAGTGTGGGCCAGACACCTCAGAGAGGCTCTCTAATCCTGGAGATAAATGTAGCTCTTTATCTGTCTTTCTTTTTAGTTTCAAAGATCCCTAGATATTTAAGCTTGATTTCAAGTGAGTGTCCCTACTTCTGTACAGAGGTCCCTTTTATCTGTCCACCACAGCAGTACCAGGAAGTACCTATATTCTATAAGTTCCTTATGATCTGAGCTAGCATTGCATTAAGGTCCATCATTTACAGTGACTATATTTATTTGGACATTTGAGTTACAAAAGTTACGGAAAGTCTAGATATCTTTTTATTTACTTCAGACTGCAATAACAGAAATTATTTGTGCTGCAAAATGTTAGGGTAAGGTGATAGACTGACTAATTGTCCTGTTGCCTTGGGAGACAGACAACACAGAGCCCTTCCCCAGCTCTACCACTGATGTTCCGTGAAGATTTTTGGACAAGTGACTAGACTTATGCTTCTATTATCTTTTGGATAATGATGCTAATAATGAAACTTCTATTTTTCCACCTTTTTTTTTTTAAATTAAATATTTTCTGATTAGATTTGATGTTTTGAAAAGACACTAATTTTTGTGTGTCGGTAGAAATAGGCTATACCGCATCTTACTTAGAATTTCTAGTCATCCTATAATACAAGTGATAAGAATAGTAAATATCTGAATGATTAATTGATGTAGAGAGGAATTTGGAGCTAATCTTAAACCTCAAATGAATCCAAATTGTGTAGATGGCAGTAGTCCAGACATTCAGAGTCATATCTGAATTTCTTTCAAGTATGAAATGTTTGGGTAGTTCAAGCCCAAAGGACTTAATTATCTTCATGACTAAACTTGTAGTATCTCCATGGAATTGGAAATTCCTCCCTATTTATGCAGGCAAAATAGGGCTACATGTAAGAACAATGTGAATCAGGAGAGTGGGACCAGGCCACCCTGTGTTCACCGTCATTTGCCAGGACTTAGAGAATGTGAGCTGTAAAAGCTCACCATTCAGAGAAGTGCTGCCCAACATCTTTTCTGGTCATTTCTGCTTTAGCAGCCCTCCAAAGCAGATTTATTTAGTCTCTCAATAATATTCCACACTGATAATAGCATTATTGTGATTTGAATTTGGCCAGCAGGTTCCTTCTTCACACCTCTTCCCAACTTTTTCTGTTTCTGATGTGGCAATGAATTTTGGCAATACACAATGTCAATTGAGCCAATATCAGTATCCACTATTATTATACTGAATACAGTATCTAGAACCATTGTTATTATGTGCACATTATAAGTTGCTCAAGCTTCTGCTTCTGCTTCTCTTGATTCAGTGTGATAAAAAGGAAGAACTTTAGAACTGGATCTGTGTATCTAAAAGCAGGTAGAAGCTGGTTAGATGAAGTGTTTCATTATGCATGGGCACTATAAACCGACTCAGCACAGATGGATACCAACTATTATCTGACACTGAAAGGAAAAAGTGAATGCAAATCTGCATGAAGTGCCCTAAGACCTTGCTCTTTTATGTTGTTCTGACTGGCCACCTAACAAAACAGGACGTTGTGACTTTAGAGATGAACAAACTTTCTCAATCCCCCCATCCACCTTACAGACCAATACTGCTAAATTTCAATCAGTTGTTACAATTTATGCAGATGAGCTCTGTTCATTTGGTAACCCTCAATGGAAGAAAAGTTTAACATAACCTTTGCCTTTCACCTTCGCTAGAGAGTTTTTTCTTCTCTCTTTTTCTTCTACTCCTTTTTAATTTTTTTTCTGTTTAGTCTTGGGTTGCCCACATAACATGTGCACGCTTTTACTGGACTGCCCTTATAATCCTTGCAGACTGCATTTAGAAGGAGAAGACACTGGGATTATAAAGATCTTTACTTTTTTATAGGGACTGGACTATGAACTGTTTGTTGGTCCAGTTTTAGAATGTCCCCATATATAGAAGAACACTTTTGAAGATGGTTACACTATCCCATTATCAGTTTACTCAGTGGGAAAGACCTATTGTTCTCAAAAGAGTCAAACTGGCTCTTTCCATTAACAACAAATCAGTCTTTAGTAACATCTTTCACGAATTTATGGTAAAAATAATGGATATAACATTGTTCTCTGCACAGAGTTGATAAAAAAAACTTATTTTCAGAAAGGTGTTCTTTTAGATATATCATAAGAACATCTTGATTTTAATGATATTTTAAGAGGAACATTTCAGTGACTTAAAATTAAAATAAAATAATTAATTTCTGCTTTTTTTGTCTTCCAAATTTATCCCTTCTTTTGTATTTTATTCTGTATTAGCATTTTACATCAGGTATATATTCAGTATTTTAAGCTAGTCAGTGAAAAAATTTCAACTCTATTGAAACGATTTAAAAATATCAATGTACTGTTGTTGATATTTGAAAATGTACTGTTCCACTTGTTGTAAATAAATATTTTTAGATGTTCTTCCCTGTTACTTCATGAATGTGGAGTTCTATATTCTGTCCTAGACAGACACAAAGGGAAAAGGTAGGATTCACTCTACCATTCCTAGGATGAAAACTGGCTGTTTTTGGAATAAAAAGGGGGAAAAGAAATATCACAGGAAATAAAAGAAGCAAAAATTCCTGTGTTGTCTTAGACACTTCACCTGCCTTTGTCAAATCCTTGTGCTGTCCATCTCTATCCCTGTCTTTCTCCTCATTTTTCATGTTTTTCATGAGGCATATACCTAGCCATAACACAGCTATAAATATGAAGAGTTGTTCAAAGATGTTTTCCTCATTAACCAAGACCTCTTGTAAAACAAACTGCAGTTTTTTAAGGTAGGATATTCTACATGGGAGGTGACATGCTTGAGTAACAAAGTAAAATGTTATTTACCCACTGAGTGAAGGAGTCATTGGGCCACCAGCATTACACAGAAACATTTGTGAATTGTACCAGTAAGAGTACCTCAGCTTTAGGGAAATAAAAAAGTAGATTACTTGGCCTGTCATTAGGGAAGCTGCAGCAATAGCAGCAGGGAAGAGGGTAAAGAATTTGAAAAATAAAAGGCCGAGAAAAGGATAAAATCTGATTAATGGAGTTTGTAGATTGGAAAGCCTATCTGTGGTTCATTTAAACATGAATACCTAATGCAAAGCTAGGCAATCTCTTACAGCACTGACTTCTAGAAACTGTAAAAAAAAAGATCATGCTTTAGTCCTGCTATTACTTTACCTTGATGATAGGAGAATATGAAGGCAGTTTGAAAGATAGTACCATTTCTTTGATACATCAAAAAGCACTCTGCAGTAGACTACTACTTTAGTAGGACACTTATAGTCAAAACTAGTATTTGACTATGCTCCTAATGTCATATTACAATGACAGAAGCTCAAGGTATATCAATTTAATCTTAGTTCAAAAAAATCTTTTAGTTCTGCTATAGCAAAGTCAAAATGGACTTTTAGAGTTTTTTCAGCTTGAAATTGGACAATGAACAACTTCTATAGTAAAAATGAAATGCAGAATATGGTTGAAAAGGTAATCATATTCAGATTTGAAAAATAAAGCACTTGCTACTTATTTGGCACACAAGTTTCCAAATAGAGGATAACATGAATGAGATTACACAATTAAAAATCAACTCTTCTTACTAGCAAATATAGTGGCTCTGCATTTCTTGTTCACTTGTTTTATAATGTTTAAATTAAATGAAAGCTTTGACATGAGTCCTGATATACCTTGATGAAAATGAGAAATAGGCTCACTTCATAGATGTTATGTTGAACAGTTTAATATATGGCTCAGTATAATATGAATGAATTTTCAGTCACATTGCAGGTTTTTAAACTTTATCAGTCTAAAATTTTGTGTTAAAAAAAAAAAAAAAAGTGTTCACGTGTAGAATTACGACATGTAAAAAGTTCTTACAAAGGATAGGTGTTACCAGCCTGTGGTTTCACCAAACTGTAAAATTAATCCATTGAGTGAGTCATGCAGTTCAGTCACAGTACCTGGCAGCCAATTTGTTACTCACAAAGATATATGGAAATAGCATGTACACAGACTCATCACCAATAAAATTTTTAACAGGTTTGCCTGACTAAAAAGGAAAAAAAATCCAAGTCTAGATATAACCTAACTCAGGATTCAACTACGTAATTTAAATGACTAGCCCTAAAGATCAAAAAATACATATTGCAGATAATGTAGGTTCTTTCTGTGAGTGTACAGCTTTTTCTATGTAGCACTGTAACTGCATGCAAAAATAAAAGGTATAAAATCTTCTAACTACAGAGAACTTGTTTCTTTTCCTGTCAAACATTGCACTGGGTAGATTCTTGTTGTTCAATTCTTACCATATTTTCTACACTTGATTTGAAGACCTCATCCCAGGAAGAAAACTGCTTTCCAGTTTCCTCCTTCTCAGACCTATTGGGATCTCTTAACAGTGGCAACAGTGACCAAAAACCCCCAAGGTGTAGCAATTCACAAGTCCATATAACTTCTCATTTCTCCTTTCCTGTCATGGTTGCAATAATTAAATTCTGTGGAGTATTGTGGAAGTAAACCATCCAGCTTGGTTTGCTTAAGATGTAGTTTGTGGTTGGATATCAAACAGACGTGTCGAATTACCTAACTTTAATTTCAAGTAATTGGTGAACAGAATTACCCTCGGGGTTGAGGGAATTATAAACAACGCAGCTCCTGGTAATTTTCTCCCCTCTGGATAGAGCCAAGTGGAAATTGCTGCTAGTGGGGATGTTACAGCTCCTTGTGACAGTCTGAGAAGGTGGATATTTGCAAAGAATACAGTTCACTTGACTCTCGCTGCTTGGCAATGAAAGAAAAACTATCTGAAGTACTTTCCTGGGGTTTTGGTAAGCACTATCCTTCTCTCCTGTGATTTCTGCAATGGTCTTATAAGTGCAGGTAATAATTTGAGACAATTTCTTTTGAATAACTTTTCATATGTGTAGAATTTACCTAATAAAATGGACAATCCATACTTGACCTCAAATGCAGTTGTTTAGCTAACAATGTGTCTGCAAAGAAAAATAAAGCTTATAATGACTAGGCAGAAAAAGAAGCAATAATGTGTATGATATGTCCTGTATGTATTTTGCTGATCCTCACTGCTATGAAAGGGGCAATGCAAAAGAATTAATGGGATTTTCACTTCCCAAAAGACTCTGAGAACACTCAGCCCCTATGAAGCTCTATTTCTGTTGTCAGATTCAAAGGGCCTGATTTTCATATTACTTACACTGTCTATTCCCTTGACTTGAATGGGCTTAATTTTGTTTTATGTAGGAAATATCAACACAGTCTCTTCATGGTATTCTATTCTGGACTCTCAAAATCAAGAAGTGAGGATAATTCAAATCAGTTTGAAATAAATACCTGAGCTCAAGTGGTCCCTTTCAGACTTGATTGGAATTAAGCAGGAACCCAGCAGGTCTGTCAAATCCTTTCTTTTTATAAACTAGGCAAATTACTTTGGATGTCTCCATCCCTACACTTCATCCATTGTTCTGTTTCCTCTGCTGCTCTGATCACTGCTGAGGTGGATGGGATTTTGTTGCTTTTATACCAAACTAAACAGCCCCTCCACAGGGCCACCTGTCCCTTTAAGGACTTTATGAAACAGTCTGCTGACCACAGAAGTAACCACCAGTTGCTGAGTCAGGCTCATATGCAGAACAGAGGAATGAGGACCAAACCATTTTAAAGTCCGTGTATAGAAAAGTAATGTTTCTGTCTTGGTACTGCTACTTAACAACATGCATATGGTAGACATTCAAATCCTGAAACTGAAAACCTTGAAAAACACTGTGCAGTCACACAAACCAAAGCTGGATGAGTAACAAGTCAGCAAGCACCAGTAAGAGTGACTATCAGGCCACACAGCCCATTGTTAAACACAGTAGGGCTGAGGTTCCCCGTGGTCCGATACTGCACTCCTGAGGAGAACAGAAGAAAAAGTTACATAGTCCACTATAGGTAAGTTAAGAAAGGCTTTCAGAATATTAGTATGTTATTAATAAAGGTGTCAGTTGGTCAAAACTTGTAGATCCCAGTTTTTGTTGAACAGCTAAGTATGTCATTGTTTAAAGGAAAAAAAAATTCTTTATGAACAGTACAATGTTCAATAGACCCTACTTACTATTAATGTGTGTTTTAGATGGTGAATTGTTATTGTTTGTAAGACGAAACAAACTACTGGGGGGGGGGAATGAGGGGTTTATTTTTTGTGTTCTATATCTCTTTCCAAGGCTGTTGTTAAGGGATGAAGGCAACCAAAAACCATACTATGAGGCATTGTGTAGATGTGCTGTAAAATAAGAATTGAATTTGAATTCTTATAATACAAGAGATGAAAGGCACTACTGTGTTGATTTCTACATCAATTCCTGTAGTAATGAAGAATGGAAATCCAGGCCCACACACCAAAAAAAAAAAAAAAAAAAATTTGAGTTTGCATGATGAAGTCTTTCTTCCAAGAGAAAGAGAAATCAGATATGAGATGTTTTACTTTCCGGTGCCCCAGGACATTTGGTCTCTTAGTAGTTCAACAGGTTTTAGTCCCAGCTGCTCGTCAGGGCCTGTACATTGCCTCCATTTTGTTTGGTAACTTTTCATAATTTAATCTGTGATTGGTCTCTTTTGTTTGCAAATGGTCTCTGCTTTACTCAGTTTAGAGTACCATCCATAATTAAGTGTCTGTGAGCATGTGAGGTAATGCTTTAGTTCTATCTTGCAAGCACAGAACTATTTGTCCATAAGGATTGTGATGTTTATGAGGACTTTGTGGGGATGCCTCTAAGAAAAGCCAAAAATATCCCCTGGTCAGCTTCTGCGGGTTTCAGAATGCATCTGAGAGGCTGAGAGGCTGATGTTGGGCTTGCACATATTGTTTTATTCCAGTTGAGATCGACAGCAGATAAAGGTTTGGCCCCAGGTGTTTCGAGCCTTTCCTTCCTTTTTAACTACAGATTCTCTTATCACCCCCAAACTGTTTCATGCTCGTCAGCTTCTCACTGTGGGAAACTGAGTGAACAACCGACTGAAGCCCTGCCTGTTCATGGGAAGCTGCTGCTGTGTCTGTCTGCACCACTTGCACCTCAGCCCCTCTTCTTTCTGGCAATACCCATTAGCAGCACATGTCCATCAGCAAACCTGACCCATCTTTAGGGCATGAAAACCTCTTGGTAGATGCATGATAGTGTTTGAACTGAAGTGCCTGGTCTTTGATATTTTTTTCTCAACTGCTAAATGCTCTTTGGAGCCTTCATTTATTCTATTTGTTCCTTTATTTATTTATTACTGAGCTATCTATGAGCAGCTAGAGGAGACAATTTATTCTTTTTTTTTTCTGTTTTTTTTTCATTCTTGATAATACAGGAATAACATCATTAGAATGTGTTGGTCCTTCTTTTCATACTTCCTGCACTGACAAAATAAAGCACCCTAAAAATGTCTAAAGCCTCCGAAACGTAGGACTGGCTTAAAAAGTAAGATATGTTTCTTTGTTTAAAGTGATTATAGAATTTGTATTCACCAAACTTTCGAGTTGTATTTCTTCAGTGCATGCTAGAAACATTTCATTCTATACTGCTGAAATTCTTGTGAAAACACTAGACTTCAGTAGATATGAATGTAAAACAATTAAAAACAGAAATTCTCTCAACTATCAGCAGGTTTCTCAGGTTAATAAACAGAATTTTTTCATCAAGACAAATTAAAAAAAAAGAAAAACCAAAACCAAAAGGGCAATCAGTTTTATAGTTTATAGTCAGCATTGCCCTTTTTACAAAAAGCTAACTAGTGTAGCCTAATACATTTAATTTTTAGTTAATATTAAAAAGTCAGTTTTAGTTTAATCCAATTCTCTGGTTTACCTCAGTCTCCTAGAGGACTTTTAGAAGTGGCTATGTCTTCTGATTTCCCCAAATCTGGTCATTCTGATTTGATATGTAAGTTCTATAATTCTGTATGAGTCATTTCTCCTGAGGATTACAGTGCTATTCTTTCATTGAGAAAACATCTTTTTCTCCTTCTTCCACTGTACCCATTTTAAGGTTAGTAAGAAAAATTAGTGTTAAATAAAAACCACATGGATTATGTCTGCAAGGTCATAGAATCATTAAGGTTGGAAAGGACCTTTAAGATCATCAAGTCCAGCCATTAATCTAACACTGCCAAGTCCACTGTTAAAGCATGTTCTTAAGCACCACATCTTGTTGGCTAGACTTTGCGAACGAAGATTTTGGGATAAGCCTGTGCAATGGATTTTTTAGGTGAGGCACAGTGTGTGCAGAACTGGCCCCACTCCCTTTACTCCTGAGGTTCATTTGCCACGGCCGAGCACGCTCGGACGGTGACAGCGAGTTCCTCCGGATTCGAACCGGCGTCCTCAGGGGAGGAGCCAGCTCCACAGGTGGCGACTTACACCATTCAGCCAATGCCCGCCGCTAAGCATCACATCTATATGTCTTTTAAATGCCTCCAGGGCTGGTGACTCTATCACTTCCTGGACATCCTGTTCCAAGGCCTGATCACCTCTCCAGTGAACAATTTTTTCTAATGTCCTATCTAAACCTTCCCTGGCACAACTTGGGGTCATTTCATCTTGTCATTACTTGGGAGAAGAGACCAACGTTTACCTTGTTACAACCTCCTTTCAGGTAGTTGTAGAGAGCAATAATGCTCAACAGTCCCAGGTCCCTCAACCAATTCTCATAAATCTTGAGCTCCAAACCCTTCATTTCCCTTCTCTGGACATGCTTCAGCACCTCAGTGTCTTTCTTGCAGTGAAGGGCCCAAAACTGAGCACAGGATTTGAGGTGCACTATCACCACTACTGAGAATGATCATTGCCCCGGTCACACTGGCCATACTATTTATGACATAAGGCAAGGCCCATTGGTCTTCTTAGCCTTCTTATACACCTGGATATACTATCCATGTAGACAACCACAGCCTTTTTCTCATCCACTAAGCAGGTCACCTTATCAGAGAAGATCAGGTTGTTAAAACAGGACCTGCCTTTCATAAACCCATGCTGACTGGGCCTGATCACCTGGATATCCTGTAAGTGCTGTGTGATGACACTGGCAATGACCTACTCCATGACATTTCTTGGCACCAAGGGCAGACTGACCAGTCTGTAGTCCCACTTTCTGGACCTCATTGTATATGGGAATCCCATTTGCCAACTTTCAGTCAACTAGGACCTCCCTGGTTCGCTAGAACTGAAGATAAATGATAGAAAAATGGATCTGTGAACACTTCTGTCAGCTCCCTCAGTATCCTTGGATGGATCACATGCAGCCCCATAGACATATATAGCTAACCCATGTAGCAGGTTCCTGAGCAGTTCCCCTTTGATTGTGGGAGTTTCATTCTGCTCTCTGTCCTTGTCTTTCACCCCAAAGAACTGAGTACTCTGTGGATAACTAGCCCTACTATAAAAGGTTGAGGGAAAGAGGGCATTAAGCGCGTCAATGTCTTTTGTCACTATGTTTTCCCCTCCTTCCAATAAGGAATGGAGATTTTCCTTAGCTCTCCTTTTGTTGCTAATGTATTTATAGAGACATTTTTTATTGTCTTTTATGGCAGCAGCCAGATCAGATTCTAGGTTGTTGTTTGGTCTTCTAATTTTCTGCTTTCATAACCCCACGGCATCCCTGTAGTTGTCCTGAGTGGCCTGCCCTTTCTTCCAAAGCTCATAAACTATTCTGTTTTTTCTGAGCTCCAACCAAAGCTCTCTGTTCAGTCAGGCTGATCACTCTGGACCACGGAGGTTCAGAGAGGTAACAACCTACTGAGATGGTCACAGCAGTGTTTTTTGCATGTCACCACTGGTAGATACATTCATGTAGTGTAAACATGAACAGATCCTCTGTCTGAGTCCTACCAAACTAATGAAGGACATGAGGGGTAATGAAGATCACACATTTTGATTTGGCTAGGAATGAAATCATATTACTATTTCTTTGTAGCCATAGCACAATATCTTTTTCTGTTCTTTCAGTCAAGAAGACAGCATTACGATTTTGTTGATCCCTTTTAGAGATGGTGGGTTGTTTTTTGGGGGGGATTTTTTTTTTTGCTTTGATAAAGTCTTTTTCTAAATACAAAGAATGCAAACTCTGCTCTACCTTCAAATGTTTAATGTTCCAACTTGGAAAGAAAATTACAGAGCTCCTCCAAATGTGTAAAAATCCCTTTGTATAACAAGAAAGGAAACAAATTTTTATAACACACAATAAAACAAGGTCATGAAGAAAGATAGTAACACAGAAATATTGAGACTCACGTGATGGCAAATTACCCGCCACTCTCCTCTGTCCATTCAGCCAGAGACCCAAAATCATGGCTCTTCATGGAAGGGATCTGAATTAAGATATATACAACTCAACACTCTGAAATATAGTGCTTGAAACAAATATGACTAGGTAAGTAGACAGTGTAGTAAGCAAACTGAAGCATCAAAAAAAATTAAACAGCTAAAACAAAAAAGATCCTTGACATATCGCTAAGGAGTGAGAAACTATCTATAATATAGCAATTCTCTGCATGTGGTAGCCTCACCTTCAATGATCTTTATAAGGTTATATTGTGTATATTATTTACATCTGATCTTTCAGTTGAGTAAAACAAAAAAGCGCCATCTGCCCAACCGCACTTTCCTTCCAGGAAACTGAAATGAGAACGGATGTTGTCTTTCGTGCTTATTTTCATTCTTTTTTTTTTTTTTTTCATGTTTAACTCTTCGTTCAATCAGTATATACTCAAAAAGAAATGTAAAGCAACATATTCCTTAGCTACTCTTTCCCAGTGTGCACAGTAAAGGGCTAAGAAAAAACAAAAAAAAGGCATAGAAACATCAAAAAAAATCCAACCTGAAATAGTTATCGCAATTAGAACATGAGGGCATTCATTGCCTGTGTTCCCTGGAAGATGTTTTTTCTCATAAGGCATATAGTCAAGCAGATAGAAAACAACAGCACAGGAGAGTAGTCAGTTAATCAGTGAGTTATCACTCCTTAGAACAAGATAAATGCTCTCCCTTTGAGATTTCTGAAATTTTAGGGGTAACAGAAAGCCCCATCTTTTCTCCTATCCCCCACATAAGCAGGGTTGTGTGCTTGTGCTTATGTATTTAAACATATATGTCAAAAGGGTGAAGAAGAAAGGCTTCCAGTTATATTTTGATGTATATGTATGGCTGTACAGCCACTTAGACATTGTTTTTATAGCTAGAATTTTTACTGCAGTTCTCAAAACATTCTTCAACGTCTACCTGTCCTTTTTTTTTTTTTTTTTTCCCCAAATGTTGTTATTCCTTGTGTAGATACAATTAAGGATCAACATGCCTATCAGGTATAAATAGTCAGGCTGCGGTCATATTCTCCAGGGAATGCTGTTCTTCCCATCGTCATTTTACAGAAAGTATCTGTACACATGTAGTTTAATCTTCATGTTTGTCTGATCATCTGGGAGTGTCTGTGAAGAGAGAAGGTAGGATGATGAATTGCTTCTACACACCTCACCACTCTGGGGTAGACAGAGGCTATTTCTGACACCCAGTTTAAATGAGGATAGCCACAGATCTCCTCAAACCTATGAAGTAACTACAACAGCTTACTCACTATGAGCTGCTCTAGTGATTCACTAGCTGTCATGCTTTGTCTCTACTTGAGCCTCCCTGCGTGTTGGACATGTCCCCTTCTTCACTAGGTGTTGAGGTTTTCACCATTCTGTGCTATGCATTAAACACTCCTCCTAGTGGCTGTGGAACTGGAGGCCAGAGGTAGCTCAAAAAACACCACAGAGGTGCACTGAGTGACTGATAGCTGTGAACTAATGGGCAACTCCTTCCCCTTGCCCTTCTAGATTGTCCACTTTTTACTTGGCAGAATATAAATTTGTGATATATAGTTAAAGTCCAAGTTACCATTCACAGTATTTTCAGGGATTAGTTACAATATCAAAAATGACCAACTATTAATTTTGGGGTTTTGTGAGTATTCTAATTGCAATCCCAAAGGGCTTTGCACAAACCCCAAAAACTTCTGATAGAGGGAGAAAAGGACGTTTTGGAGAAAATGTTCATTGGGTGAGTCCATTGGCCTCCAAATTTTCTTTTCTGTGCCTGCTTTGTCATAGAAATCCTGCATGGCCCCATTCCTCTGTCCTTTTTTTTTTTTTTTTTTTTTTGCCTAAATAGTGCAACACAGGTCACAAAGAAACACCTCAATAAACAGAAAGCAAAATATATATTTTCACAGATATGAAGCCATACATTTCAGCCTTACTGCTCACAGTACCCATGCCAGATATATACCCACATCTCAGTTTTTCTGAGGTGTGGGTATATATCCTAAAAAGTATTTTGAATCCTAAATCCTAAAAAGCATTTGAAACAAATTAAGTGTCTTAGTATTTTTGAGATGTAGGCTTCTAGGCCTTCATTATCCGTGTATAAAATACAGATAATAGATGCTCTTCCTTACCCAGGTGGCCTAAGGATATTCATTAATCACATTAAGATTGTGAGGTGCTCAGCTACTATAAATAGAGGAGTTTCATGAGCTTCAAGATGGTGGTTACCTAGGAGATATATAGATCAACACATCCCTACTTTGTCCCATCATTCCTTGAGGATAGCATCACCATGCTTTTTACTGATCAGCAAATTCCAGCTTTTACTGCTGCTCTGGCCAGTGCCAAAACCACAAACAGAACATGGCTACAGAAGTGGTAAAAGCTGTGTTTTCTACTTTGCTGACTTTCCCCTTCCTGTCTTTTCCATCAGTATAGTAAGTCTCAACTCTCAGCATTATCAATTAGTAGGCTTTAAAATGCCCTTTTGGAAAATTTAGCATTTTTGGAAATTTTAATTAGAGAAGTGTAAAACAAAGAGCTTGCAAAGCTATCTAGTTCTATGCTGCTTTTTAGCTCAATGATAAACAACTCTGCTTATTTAAATCAATTTTATGTGAAAACAATAGTGAAGGCTTAGTGTTTTGCATGAGGAACCTTTTTGATGGTGAAAGTGTGCAGCATAGAAAAGCAGAGGATGGGACTGCTTGTCTCATTGGGATGTACCACTGTACTGAGAATTGCTCAGCACTATGATATAGACCCTGAGCTGCTAACAGATATCCTTCTTTAGCTACAAGACTGTGCTTTTGGAGTAAAGAAGATCACAACTCCATCTGTACTGTTGCTGTGATGTACTGAGTGGGAGTTGTGTACAGGACAGTGAGAACTGTGAAGTTCGAAAGTGGCCATGGATGTATTATAAAGAGAACTCTCGAGCTGTTTGGTGGTGGTATTTTTTTTTTTTAAAGCCAATCTTGAATGAAGCATTTAAAGTTTTTGATGTGCTCAGTTAACTATCCAAAAAATTGTTTTACTGCCTTTTTCTTTTTTTTTTCTTTAGATGCTAAGCAGAAGCGCAAATATTCCCTGAAAGGTTACTTTCTTTTTTTTTCCATTATACTTCTAACTAGATTGAGAAAAAAAATCTGGAAAGAAAGAACAACAGTATGAGATTTATACGCCAGTGTCCCAAGCTCAGATGATACCTTTTGCAGATTGACTATTTGATAAACAAGAATTAATTCTAAAGAAATTCATGAAAAGGTTCTGGAACTCCTTAGCTGAGTTTATGGACATTTCTAATAGAGAGATTCAAAGACTGAAAGACATTTTGAATGTTAATATGAGAGTGGATCTGATTCCAATATAATTTCCAATTCATTATGGAAGATTGTAAGAAAGCATACCTGGGCCAACCATCCACCGAACCAGTCCCATTCTGTGTCCCCAGGCACCACAACTGCCACTGCTGTTTAGGGAAATCCCAAAAAACGTGGCTGCATTTTGCAATCCAGTCCCATCCACAATGATTGGATTAGGGCTATTAGAGGGTACACCTTCACTTAATCCTTTTAGCATCCCTTTATGGACCTGTGGCCCATGATAAAACAGCCAGATTTAAAGGCCCTTAAAAGATGAAGTCCTCTAGGGGAAACCCTGATGAGCTTCTTTAGTCTGCTAGCACTGTTGAGAGCTGCTTTAATAAAAGAGCTCCAGTCGCACTGTGCAGCCAGAGCAATGCATGGTTGCGATATCACTGTCATGTGAATGAGCCGTCCCAGCACTGCAGAGTCTGCTCCTTACTGTACACAGAGACACATCAATACTGAATATAGTGTGTTAGGAAAACAAAATGGAAATCTTTTAGGTGAAGAATGGCTTCACTGATTGCTTTGCTCTACCAGAATGGGGTGTGTTTTCAGGCATTCTGATAAATGTGTGCTATTTTTCAGCCATTCAGTGTGAAGTGCTGTAGGTTTCATATAAACTTTTATTGCTCACCACAGGCATGGAAGGATTGATTACATTGTTTGGGGATTTCCTAACTTCTGAGGCTGCCTCTTTAGCCAGCTTTAATACAGTGAGGAGAGGGAACAAAATGCTACAGTGTTACTCAGTGCCCTGATTTCTACCTTTACGTTTTCAGGATCAAGCCATCTGATTTGGAATAGAATAGACAACATCCAACCTCATCCACATGCTTTCTGGTCATCTCCAATGCCTGAACAGACCTGGAATAAGGGACAGAATTTAAGGGTTATTTCATTTTAACATTTGTGCTTTGATCACACTGTGATCATTTCTGAGGAGAAAGCAAAAACCTGATCTTTAAACTGGGGTACTATTGGTGTCTGAAGTATACAAGACAATTTTGATGAATCTATGTTGAAATCTCCTTCATGTAAGGGAAATCAAGGGCAGCTGATAATTCTTTTTGAGGCAAACAACTTAATATGCTTGCGTGGGGGCCCTCTTGAGTGGGGTGAATTCATGCTGAGCCCTGCCAGTTAACTCCTAGTGAATTTGTAAAATACCTTGGGGTTTCTGAATCAGTTACCAGAGATATCACCTCTCTCTAATTCTGACTTAACTAATCAGGTTTCACCATCCCTGAGTAGCCCTTTTGCATTTTCAGACCTCAGGCTTATGAGAATTCAGTTTAACCAGTTTTCAGGTCACATATTTAGCTCAGCATTTTGCTTTTTTGTGTATTAATTTTTACTTTATCTGTGGGGATAAATATATATACATATATATTAAAAAAAAACCAAACAAAAAAACCCACCAAAAACACACACACACACACACAAAAACAACACCAAGAAACAAAAAAAAACAAAAAAAAACACCCAAAAAAATGATGTAAATTTCTTGTAATTTTTACAACAGCCTTCACAAATCCACCAACCTGGATTTCAACTACATTACAACTTGAATCTACTCAAATTGTACTGTAGTTTCATGCACGATTTTTGTCACCAGTATTTACTAGCTACACAGAACTCAGTTCTATTCTTGATTACTGGGTAAATGTCAGGAATAGCTCCATTAAAACAAATGTTGCATTCATTGGTAAAAATCTAGCAAAAAGGGACTTGTGCCCTAGGCATTATGAACAATACAGGCTTTCAATAAATAAATAATTCAATTCAATGAAAACAAATGTCTGTCCAGATGTACCATAGTTTCTAATTTCTTTAATAAGCATTCTTGGGAGGTGTTTATGGAAAATGATCCTCAATAAAATCTACAGGGAAGGATCTATCAGAAAGTAGAAGTTGTGATGTCACCTTACCTTCCTACCAGGAGAGTGTGATGTAAAGCCTGCACAGTTGATGTGAATGGAACTGTAAGCTTGGAGTACAGCTACCTATGGGACCCTCTTTCCAGGAAATGCTCTGCTCAGAGACAGTGGTTACAGAACAAGGTACAGAGGAATGGAACTATGTAAATCCTGTACTACTGTCCACTGGTGGCCTCAGTCATGTGCAAAGACATCGATTGACTAAACTTGTTTGCGGCAGCCTTGGCTCCTCTGTACACCCCCAGACTCCCATCAGGGTAGCCACAGACACCGCCCAGTACACAGAACACAGTGAGCCAACCACCTATACAACTACCTGTTTAAGTCCCTGTGCCTAATGTTTCCTTCTGGCTTGCCCCTGGAGCTTTAGCAACAGCCTCTGTGCACAGACATGGGGATAGGGTTTATGCTCTGTTTACTGGCCTGAGAACAGGATCTTCCTCATACATTCCTGGTATCTTTATCACCTTTCAACCTAATCCTATATCCCTAACTCAATCCAAAAAGCAGGGTGACTCAACAGACTTGCATTAAAAACCCCTGAGGGAGGTTCACCATTCTGTTTTTCTGCCTGAATAGATATGTGGGAGGGTAACAATGTGTTGAAAAGTGAGAACATTTAGGCACAGAATCTTCCCAAGAATGAGTGCTCACATTGCCTACCAAAGCAGCTTGAGGGCAGAATCTGGCCCTTAAATATTGTCAGACATCTGGGCAAACAAAAACAGTTTAACTCAAACTGCCTCCATTTCTCCTGCTCAGAAAGTGTTCAGTTGACAATGTCAATTTTTGAAAGTAAAGACTGGGTGAGTGATCAGATCTTTACCCTCCCTTCCCTTTGAAGAAAGATTTGTGGTCTAACTTGAAACCAGACATGAACTCAAATTGAGATTCACAGGATAGACACCAGACCTGTCCTGATGGCTCAAAATTCAGATCTGGATCTAGGTTTCAAATGGTGAGACTGGGAATAGGATAACAAGTCACCTAATCCAAACCCACATGAATCCATAAATGTCCTATTTTTTTTATTTTTTTTTTTAACTCATCAATACACCACAGTGATTTTGGCTTTTAGAAATTCCTTTAGACATTTTTCATGAGAGATTAATTTGTCTTTGTCTCATCAATGTTTACTTTTCACGTGCTGTCTCATACCAGTGTGTGATCTTTTCTACAGTCTTCACAAAGCCCTAAAGGAAAGAGTTTATCTGTACAGTGTGCACTATGCTAGAGCCACAAAAGGGAAAAAAAGAACAGAGAAAGAAAGCAGAGATGCAGAAAAACTTGTGCTATTTCTTGCCATACAAAGAGTTGCCAAGTACTTTTCATTTACATAAATGACTTAATGATGATTGTACGATATTTAAAATTACTGCCACCCACCAGAGATGCCTTAAAACTTTTATCAATATGTCACTTTTACTATCTATTTGACTGTAAAAATGCAGAGATCATTGTGAAAAACATAGCTTGTTGCCAGTCACTAAAACCTAACTCTGTGACCTTTCTAGATTAAAAGAAAAAAAGTAGTAAGAAATCTCCTTCTACTAGTATCAACATGATTTAAATTTACATGAACAAATAAGCTATTTCACACAATGGAAACAAGTAATAAACTAGGACAAGAACTGTGACCAGCTTGGGACCTCTTAAAGACCCCTCTGGACCTGGCAGGAACCTGCTTTTTCTATCTCAGGGACAACACCCCATGCAGGTCTAATTACCTTTTTAAATTCATGTCTAGAACCACAGGCTGCCTCATGGGATTAAGCACAGTATGCTTTGCAAATTGAAAATAAGATAGCTGTTAGGAATATATACTTGTCTCTATGATTATAGCAACAAACAATGGCAAAACATTAATTTACATCTATTATAATGGTGAAACAAAGCCCAGGATTTTCTTTGTGCTATAGACAAGAGATAAATCTGCAAAGGTGAGATTCTAAAAGGTGGAGGCTCTAATGAGGGAGATTCGCTTGCAGAGCAGGTAACTGGCAGGTTGACATCAGCTCAAAGTTATGAGGATTCAGTATATCATTAAATTTATTTACCATTAAATGGATTGAATTTTTTTTATTATTTTTATTATTTTTGTTTGTTTGGTTGTTTTTTTGTTTGATTTTTGTTTGGTTTTTTTTTGTTTGTTTGTTTGTAATAGTAAAGCTATTCAAAAAGAGGGGAAATTTATATATATATGGGTTGCAGGGCATTTGTGTGTGGTGAAAGTGCAAGGCAGATGCAATAGCAATCCAGTTATGCCTGCGTCTAGGATTTTTAAAGGTGTTTTATCTGGTAGAAATGAATACAGCATTTACAAATTGAAAATAACTCTGTAAACTCAGATAAGATTGTCTTGGTAATATTTTACCAAGGAAGCAACTCACCACTGCTTACTTTCAATTAGCCATCTAAATCATAGCCTATACAAAAAGCAATCCCTGCCGCCTTGCAATAATAAAAATAAAATAAAAGAAAGGAAAGTTAGACTAGTTCCTAAGAGTTTTGATTCATGTTGCTGAATATAGAAGATCTGTAATCTTCTCCTTGGAGTCTGTAGTCTAATGTAACTGCTTGAAAGTACTTTTCTTCTGCTGCCAACAAAGATTTTATTTTCTGAAATGAATGGTGATACATTATAGATAAACCTTCCCGATTAATTTTGTTTTGACTGTAACTTCTGAATAAGAATATAAACTGTAAAGTAGCTTCTCCCCAGATAGTAACTATGTCGTTATTTTTGGATTGTATTGTAGTAGACATTGAGAGAAGCCTAAATTTAGAATGAAAAAAATAATTTGTCATGAAAAGTTTTAGCTGTAAGATAAAAGGTGGCAATATTTTTAGTTATCCACAATGAATAGTAAATAAGAAAATTCTTTGGAATCAGTATTCAACTTCATTGACTTCTGTCTAAAAAACCCACAGAACCAATGCCGTTGGAGGGCTGATTGGTCAAACTGAACAAGTTTAATTTGTGTCTACACATTTCCAGTGACCCACTGGTAGTATGCCAGTAAACTTGAGGAGACAAAGTTGAAAGGCATAGGAGCCTTTGCAAATAATGTGAAGAGATAGTTAAAAGCCTGATGAATAGGCAGAGCTATTGTAAATCACTATATGAAGCATTTTTTCAGCAGCTAAATCTGGTTCATGACTCTAAATCAGTTTCACTTCCTTCTCTCTGTTTTTTGACTAAGGCACTCTTTATTTTTTTGCCCAGTTCTTCAATTTCTCTTGTGGGCTTTTTCTCATTTCTGTTGAAAAGCATTTAACCTGACCTGAACCTGTCACCTGTTGTGTTTTTGCCTTTTTTCCCCTTTTGATACTGTGTTTTTGTTTTGTTTTGTTTTTTGTTACAGAGAGGATGTCCAGACCATCTGAATTGTCTGAGTTACTGGCCAAGATCCACCATCTTCACCATCAAGGAGGAATTTTTATTCAAAGAAATATTAAAATTAAAAATTAACTGTATGCCCTTACACCATATTTATAACATAGTGTATAAGGCTTTTGGAAAGCTGGGTGCTATCAAATACACCTGAATGATTTTACTTGCCTTCATAAAAGGATGAGTGGTGCACGCACCTCCCTGAAAGCTGTTAGCCTGAGGCAGGAAAGGAGTTTTTCACTCTCCATCATTGTCTTCTGTTTAATAGTGATTTACTGCTAGCTGAGCACATGCCCAGTGTTTTAAAGCTGGTGGAGTGTCCCACTGAAATCGAGGGGTTTGATATATGCTGGAATTACTCCATGCTGAAAAGTCAGGTTGATGTTTCACTGCCTTGTTGGAGAAAGATCTAATTATTGAAGCCTAATTTGATCATCAATTTGGTCACATAAGATAGGGAAGCAAGGAAACTTTTTTTTTTTCATTAACAATTTATTTTATAAAGAATTTTTGTAAGTCTCATGAAAAAGAGAAGTCCATGAGCTGCTGTAAATAGTACCCTGTAGATGTTCACTTGTAGGATACACAGAGCTAATTCCTAAAGAAAAGTTGGCTAAAAAGTGAGAGGAACTAGAATTGAGAAGCTGACCTAGGCTATTGCATTGCTGATATTTTTACTTATTTGCTGACGTGATTTCAGCAGTACTTTTTCTCTCTTTTTTTTTCAAAGTATGATCATTCATACCACAGTGCAATAGAAGTGGAATATTCTACATATGCCATAAGCTGAGCTATAGCACAGCCATCCAGCTGTGATCTTTCCTGTACCTGAGCAACATCTCAACAAAGTCCCATGTGTATGTATATGTGTATATATGGACAGATTTGTACCAATTCAGTATTGTTACACTTGACTTGCTCTTTTTTTTAATTATGTAAAAAAATCACATTAAGCTGAATCTAATTACTGCAATGTATATTAGAAGCAGGGCACCATCAAAATTTTATTTAAATTAATCAGGTTTTGATTTAAGATATTAAATTCAAATTAATCATGTAAAAATGGAAATGATCCTTGACGTGCTTCCAGCTGTGACTTCAGTCTGTTTTCTCGTGTGAGTCACTTTCGGGATGTCTTGGGGGGAACATTACGAAAATTCACGCCGGTGCTATTTCAATTAGAGTTATTTAGCAGGACAGATGTAAAGAATACGGTATAATTAAGAAGGAACTGATGACACGGCTACAGATTTTCAGGATCAAAAAAAAAAAAAAACCTGTTAGTGAAAATTGACTACTGGTCATGTAGTCCAAGTTCAAATATGCTGGGGTTAAGTACTCATTAATGACAGAATGAAGCCTTTAGATAGACTGTTGAACCCTTTCTCTGGAGCAATCTGCAGAATTCTGCCCTGGAAATAACTTTGAAGCTTCATTAGCAAGCAGATGATACCTGAGAACATAATTTTAAAATTCTTAAAATAATTTTCCTCCCCCTGATGCCTAATCCTTTCTGTCCAGCTAACTTCAAAGACCTTCGGAGAAACCTAGAAGTGGCATATAAATGCCTGCATAAGAGGGCATACACACTGAGATATATATATGCATGCACCCAAAGCATTGTTAAAATCATGATGAATACAAGCTACCAGGAATATTGTAATTTCTTCTAACACCGTTTGAGCAGAATTAGTCTGTGCTACCTGAATGCTTCCTGACTGAAACCACAAAGAGGATGGGGGCTTTCCCCACACAGATTCCTGACTTAGTACTTATGTATAACTCTTTATACCATCAGTATTTCCACTGTGAAAAATGATATGCACATTTTTTTCTTTATTCAAGAATAGGGTGACACAAACGTTTTTTCTTATGTGTTGTAATGCTATGCAGCATAAACTTGGGGAGTTATTTTGCAAATTCTTTTACCTAAAATTAAATCTACCAGGTAAAGCTCTCTGATTTTCTAACATGAAAAAAGATCAGAGAAATGACAATCAGTTCCTTCTTGTACTCACAGATCTCTTGAAAATATGTGTATTTAAATGCTTCTTATGGTTGCTATCCAGGGTTCTCAGTATCTGTTCCCCTCCTACTGAGTAATAGTAAAAGCCAAGTTAAATTTAAAAAATGCACAGTACATACTGTACAACCATAATTATAGATTAAATATTGATCTCCATGGTGTTTTTTTCCATGTCTCTTCCAAAGTTTCTCTTCCTTCACCAGTGTTCCATTGTCACCTCCCTCTCCAAAGAAGCATACAACTAATATTTGCTACAACTAATAGCATTGCTTTTAACTAAACGAAACAATACAGGGGATGAGAATAAAATGATTTAAGTATCTAGCTCTGTATATCTGACAGCATTTTTCAGGAGCAGATCCTAGAATTTATAGAAGCTTTATTTGCTTGTTCAGGGTTGCCATACACATACATTTCAACAAGGAGCTGTACCCAAAGAAGGAGAAGGAACACTGCACAAGACCAAGCATGCCTGGCTATTCGTAGTGGATCGGAAGTAAACAGCACATTACACTTACCATGGCTTACCTATTATGCAGATTTCAAGGCAGGAAAGTGCCTGCAAAACAGGTATGCAGTGAGCATAAACTTTTTTGTTATTGTGGTAGTTGATCGTGTTGTTGTTACAGTTGGAGAAATAGCATGATTCATTGATGGTTTCTGCTTCCCACTCATAAGATATAAACCTACATAATGATTGTTCTTTAATAGTATTTAAAGATATTTTTAAACAAACTGTGTGGGAGTTTAACATAATAATGGTTTCGGTTTTTCAGGAAACGCTTTTTGGAAAAAGCGTATGACTAATATTAAAAATGGTTCCTCATAAGAAACACGAACGCTGTAAGTAATTTGTGAGAAAAAATGTGACAAAAATATGCTCAATTTGTGCATTTTTCCTTTTTAAATTTATTTTGTCTTTTGGCATAACAGCTGGAAAGAATACTTTTTTTTTTTTCCATGGGCTAGGCTGTTGCCTGAATGACTGAAATGCATTTTCCCATGAGAGATACACTGGTTCATTTCCCATCTGGGTATTTTCCCCCCTCCTTTTTCCACCTCCTCTCCTCCAGGACCAGAGCAGATTGGTAATGAGCCATAGGTTTCCACTGACATAACTCCATATACACTTAAGACATATGTCAAACACAGCAGTGCTCTGTGTGAAGTACAGATTAGCCCAAAATGTTTGTGCACCTCTTTCTCAGTTCTTCCTCTATGCCTGTGCAGGTGGGTTCCAGTAACCACAGGAATCCTTTGTAGGATGAAGACATACGGACCTCAGACTAATTTCTTTGGTCAGTCAGGAACTGGGGGCTGTTCACCTCAGGAGAGAAGCTCAGATTGCTGTAGAGTTCCTGAAGGAAGACAGCCAGGTAGGGGAGTATGCAGATGGCATGAGATGAGAACATGAAAAGTCCTCAGGGCAGTGGAGTCTTGTTCCTTACAAGAGGAACTTGGCCTTGCCCATGTGCTCATCATATCCTTACCAGCGTCACTGTAGTCACCAAGCTGTTGAACCCATGGCATTTGCCAGTGAAATACGGCACATTGCCAGGATAGCAGGGAGGGCTAAGAGTCCAAACTGTGGGGAAGTTGGATTTTAATGAAGTAGAGGCTGAAACACTGAACTGGAACTTCATCTGATGATGCTCAATCCACAGACCTTATTCCACTTGTCTTAGTTCCCTGTACATGGAATAATTGCTGTAGGATGAAAATGCCTTTTTTGTCTCTTTGCAGCCTGGTTAGAATAGCATTTTTCTGTTGGTGAAAGAGAACGTATTTCCCAGTGCAACATGTACCAAGGCTTAGTTAAGCCTAGAGTCTTTAATATTTGCAAATAATATTGGTAATAAACACTATTGATAGTGTACCATCTCAAAATTATCATGACTTTAACATTCTTAATGGAACCTCTGGAAATATGTCACAGAGTGAGGACTTTCTCAATCTGAGTGCATTTCACTGGCTTGTCTATGGCCTTAATATCAGTCTGTGAGAGGACATGGTTCAGATCTTCTTACATGTAGTACTTCCTCTTAATTTTGAAACAATCACTATCAAAATATTTTTGTTTAGTATATTTATATTTAATTTATTTGCCTTAGACAAAATGTATAAGCTGTTGGATATTTTTTATTTGTTTGTAACTACAGCGTGACAGATAAAATATAAGCCATGAGGTGTCATGGGACTCTGGAATTGACATGAAGCCTAGTTACTATACAAAGAAATTTTATATGAAAGTTCTGACTTTTGCAGCTGCAACCTTCATTCTGTGGGTGTGTTGAAGTGCTTCTCTCCAGAGGCCATTGAAGGAGGCACTTGGCCTTACTCAGAAGAAAAATCTGGTACTTTGGGAGAATGCCCTTGAGAAAAAGAGGTGCTGCAAAGGTGAAACCAATATTTTTACCAGTCCTGCCCTTTTGGGAAGCAATTTTGTGGAGCACAATAGGATGTGGCCCTTACAGTCTATGCTTTCATTCCATCTAAGGCAAGAAAAATACACACATAATATAATACAGAGTAGACATGCTAATTTTGAAAGTGATTTTCCAGGCAACTGAACATGTGCCATGAGTTCCACCTGTGAGCTGAATGTTTATGGGTAACTTTGGAAAAAAAAAGGCTATTGAGAGATGAATATGCCTGTATAAATGCATATTTTAGTGGCCTTGCAAAGCTTCCCCTACTGAAGAGATTTTCAGAGGAAAGGTAATCACTTGCAATCTGTGAGCACACTGTGCACAGTGCCAGTGGAAGAGCCTGGGTGTGTCATCACAAAGCAAACACTAGGCTAAGGACACTGGAAGAAATCTGCACACTCAGCACACCTGAGCCATCTCTGTACAGAAAACTGATACAGCACAGTGCTTAAACCACCCAAAATACAGAGTTTGGCTGTTAGTTAAAAATCAGGTCCTTAATTCTGAGCCACTCTGCCCAAAATACCAGTAAATATTGACACAGAGTGAAGGTCAGTGCTGCAAGCCTTTCACTGTGGACAGCTAAATGGGCAGTACAGTCAACTTTTCAGATTTCATCAGTAATCATGCCTCTTTTGGTGTTGCTATTAACATCCGTAGCATTTAAATAAATAATAATTAAAAAAACAAACAAACAATTAAACAAAAAAAATCCCCAGAAAACCAAACTTTATTTTATTTTACCAATATGAGCATTTCTATCTGTGTTTGCCACAAGTAGTTTGAAGAAAAAGGAACTTCAAGAAGTTCAGCAGACTTTCTTTAGTGTGTGTTTGTTTTGGTTTGGTTTTGTGTGTATTTTTTGTTTTGTTTTGGTTTTTTGTTGTTGTTTGTTTTGGTTTGGGGTTTTGTTTGGTTTTGGTTTTTTTTTGTTTGTTTGTTTGTTTTAATTACTATTATTAAAGCCAATATTTAAGATGAGCTTTAAAAATATTGTGACTTCTACATTTTTGGATCTGATTCTGGATTTTTGAATTTTGATGCTTGTCAATTTTGGACACAAAATCTGAATCACATCATTAGCTAGGAGAATGAGTGAGATACTGAATAAATTTGAAAGTGTGTTTGGATGCCTTAGATCTGCATCTTATTCATGCGACTTTTGATAAATACAAATTAATAAATCATGAAAAATGCTACATTTACAGAAACATGAAAAGTAAAAATCTGTAACTTATAGGATATTCTTCCAACTCAGATGAAAGTAAATAATCAAAACCAATGTAATTCTGGAATCTGATTTTTCATGAACACACTCAAAATACAATAGAATTGCGCAGGATTTAGTTCTGGTATTGAGCTTTACCAGACTAGAAGATTTCCAAAGTCTGCCTGATGTAACATTATTACAGACAGTAAATCAGATGACTGTTTAGGCAGTTCCTCCAGTTTTGCTGTTACTTTAGCTTTTTGGCCCTGATAGCAAGTAATTATGGAGCCACTTCTAGTTTCTCACTGTAGTGGGGAGAGGTATTTGAAATTCATACTTTTGTAGACAACTTTGATTGGAGGTAAACAACTATTTGGGGCTGAATAATGTGTGAGGATCTCGGTAAAAAAAATGAAACATCCTCTTGACAAGAAAAGGGCAGCTTGGCTGGATGTATTCAAACAGCTCCATGAAGAAAAGTGACTGTGTCTGGGCAGAGAAGCTACTAGAATCAGAGATTCAGTCCAAAATCAGAAATCTGTATTAATTTGCCTTCTAGATTAGAAGTCACTAAGAATCTGTTTATTTATCTTTAGAATGATAAAAAATAGATTGATCAGAATAAGTTCTTGTCAGATTTAAAGCACGAAACACATGGTCTGTGATTCGTAAAAATCACATTAGAATATTTAAAATCAATGTTAATTGAGGCTCTGGTTCACTTTATTTTTAAATATAATAATTCCTTACGAGCTTCAAATTAAATATTGTAAAGTCTTACTATTTTCCTGTGTAGAAGACATAACTCTAGATGTTTTTTGTTTGTTTTTGGTGTTTTTTTTGTTTTGTTTGTTTGTTTGTTTTTTTCCCCTCCCATGGATTTCCCATCCTTCCATTTCTGACGTGCTTACATGAAGGTATTTTTAGGACTTCATATTTTCCTAGTTTAGTGGCAGCAATGTGCTGTGAATAGCTTAACAATTCATTGGAATTTACAGTATCTTAACCTGAGAGAGCAGACTCCTAATTATAAACTAAGTATAAGCTGCAGCCTTGTCAGTAATTTTACTATCCTGATTGCATCAATTTCAACCCTCTACAAGGCTCTGCTGTTTGGGACATCAGTAGTCTAACAACTGAAAACAAGCAGAAGACAGCTGCTTTTGGCTCACAGAAGTCACTGGATATATTTAGCAATTTAGCCTTCAAAGTAAGCTGTTTTACTGTTACTATTGTAAGATGCATCATTTCTCAGCAGGGCCCACGTTTGCCTTAATCTGATAGAGTTCTCCTTTTTGCTCTTAACCTACTTCCTTTCCAAGAGGTAAGGGAACTTTAACAGCAGCCATCAATAGCAAATGAGGTGGGAGGAAGCAAAGAATGAAAAATAGGTTGTGATTTATAAAAAGAATGTAAAACTCTCTGATTATATAATGATGTACAGAATACTCCAGCTACCAAAGAAAGCTATGACATCACTGTTAATATAGGGAGCTCCTTGTTTCTCTCTGCTCTGACATAAAGACAGCTTCTGAAGTAGCTTGAAATCCATAATCTTTAAATTACAGATTGAGAAATGGTCCCAAGGACTCAAAGTGCAAACTGAAGAAAGAGAGCCTGTTATCTGAGGGAAAGTCCTTGATCCCAAGTTAACTTAAATCTTTGTTTGAATTAGAAAATTAAATGAGAATCCATACAGAAGTAGAGGTCGATGTGAAATGTCTCCTGGAGTTATTTGAATTAAGAAAATAAACTAATGGAAGGTAGATTAAACCAGAAGCTAATTGTGAATCCCTGTTAAATACTGACCACATTCATATAGCAAAGAAGTCTGAAAGCCTAAATGTTCTTAGTAGGGGAAAATATCCTTATGTAAAAATATGGAGTTTGCCATTTGTGGATAAGAGCAGAAGAATTGGAAAACAGACCTGTATTTTTAAATTACTACTCTGCTGCTCTGCAAGGGCAGAGGGTGACAGCTGTGACCCCTATCTTCCCATCCTCCTGTTTTGCTGCTGTGAAACCAATAGGGCTGCTGCACTGGGAGCCCTCCTGGCCACAGGTGAGCAGCCTTGCTGCCTGCAATACTCAGTAGGCCAATCAAGCTGGCCCTGTGTGAGGTAAGATGGATAGTCTCTCTGTGTGCCCCGAGCTCCCTCTGAAATTTCAGCAGATCAATGTCACGGTGGCTTTTAATTACCCCTATGATTCATCATTATTTCATGGACTTTAATATGCCCTGCAGGACATGGCACCACAGAGCACACATAAACAACCACTGAGCCCCAGTGCCCCTCAGGGTGCTGCAGTCACCCTCCAGAGGGGAATGTCACAGTGGTAGGCTCCTTTCCCTGGGTAAGCTGACCTCAGGGTTTCTTGCGTCTCAGCCTGAGCTGAGACACAAGAGCAGCCACTTCACCTCTGTGCTCTGGGATAAGAGCTCTTATATTTCATAATAAAACTTGTTCCTATTGCCAAGCACAGGCAAAAAGGTCAGAATGGCTGGTGGGGCTTCTACTCTTCCCATTTCTTTTCAGAAGAGGAAACCAACCTATCCTAGCAGTTTCTGCATAGTAATCCATAAATATTTCAGTGCAGTGCAGCACATGGCCCACTCATAGAAGACAGTGAAGGCATCAGGAGAGGTGCTCCCCAGCTTGTAAAAACAAACACATCCTGATGGCTACTTGCAGCACAGTCTTCTGCAGAGGTTGTTCTGATATATGTTGGCAGTGGTATCTGAGGGCTGCAGAACAGGCTTAAGGAGGGAATACCTCTCTATCTTCTCTTGTTCTTCCCACCATCTGCTGGTTGGTTACGTACAGTGTCAGGAGGATGGAGCTTTTTTTGGTTTAATTTGTGAGCCAATGGGGCTTATTGGGGATACAGCACTTGTCATGTGGGGAGCACAAACTAAGGGGGGCTGTGGGGGAATATAGGAGGAAAAATATCAAATTTTGATTTGAGTTCATTAGTAAATTAATAGCCAAAATGGAGTTTTTGATCAATGAAGAATGTCAATATCACTTTTGATTGATAGTGGGGGCAAAATCCTGAACTGCAGCCCCTGGAAAATAGTGCTAGGTATTTGCCACCATGCTTTCAATGTGGCATGCAGTAGCTTTCTGATGTACAGCACTGGGATCTATGCCTCAGCAGTTTGAATTCTCCCTGAAGGGAAAGATCTGGCTTCTCAGAGCATCACAGCAGAGAGAGACACAAAAGACAAGACAAACCACAAGTGCATGCTCTGTAGAAGCAAACAGATCAGGGAGGGAGGTGCCCACAGCTTTCTGCATCAATCATTCATCGTACTTTCTCCCTGGCAGCAGAGAGATGAGAGACTGTGACAGAGAACATGCTTCAACATATGAGTAACTGTAACCATGTGAGTAGTAGTCCTGGGAGCAACCCCACACGGGTTTCACAAGTGCACATCACAGCACCCATTTCACTGCTGCTGGATGCTTGTATGGGCAGTGACCACACTAACACAGAGACTGGGAGAGAGCAGGCAGAGGAGGTTCTGCCTTTCCTGGTTCCAGATTCAGATGCTGGACAGTAGACATGAACTTCTCCAGTTCTTGTAGGAAGCCTACATTAGAAAATGGCTCTCCCAAAACTCACTGATGATCAGTGGATGTCCTTCCTTTCTTGCCAAGTCTTTCTGTCCATCCTGCTGCATTCAAATTATGGCTACAGGTGCCATTTCAACAGACCTCTGACAAAGCATGGGGGCAAGTACTATGTTTTCTGGAGTTAATGGGAGTAGGGACTCTCTTGATAATCTATACCTGCCTAAGCATGATAAAGCAGTGTCTATGTTAAAAGCCTTGATAGATGGAAGAAAAGAAGATGATAGTTTCTCACTGTGGTTCTGGTTCAAGAGTTGGACATCCTGTGCAGAAGCTAACATGCTTTTTTTTTTTTAAGTGACAGGTGATAGGAGAAAAGAACAGGCTAAGCTGCTACTTTTATCAATGGAAAAAAATGAATCTAAGCCTCGACCCTGGGTAGCTCTGTGTCCTTTCTTTCCCTCAAAATGTGCTGGCTGAACAGACTCCTTCTGTTCATCCCACACTAAAAGCAATATCTGTCCTTGGGTAGCTGGCACTAGCTGACATTGCTCTGTGGAGCGGTGTGATAGGGACAGTTCAGAGAGGGGGATAAGTGAATTCCACATTCCTGTTGAGAAGGAAGAAGACAAATACAGTTAGTTTTACTGAGGAAAAGGGCCTTTTATTAGTTACATATACCTGAGGTGATCTAACTTAATTTTACTGATACTAGGAGAATAAAAGCAGGTGAAGATGGGATGACCTAAATGCATAGAGCAGTGTGTGGCCGTTTGTTAACTGGGATGAGAGCATGGAGGCTAAAATTGTCATGTGAAGGCAGTTTAAATTAATTTTTTGAGAGGAGGTATTAATTATTGAGTTGTGGGCAGCAAAACTCATTTAGTTATTAAAGCCCAGTGTATCTGGAGTTGGTTCTTGGAATGAATATAATACACACAGTTGAGTTGTTCTACTGGGACTGCACATAAGTCTTTGATAACTACTGCCTGATTGGATGAGATGTACCCATAGTTAGACAGATAACCCCAAGAACCAGATCAAACTATATAGCCCAGATCCTCATCTCAGATACTTATCAACCATATCCTTCTGTGTGGACCAGAAGCTATGCATATTTAAATTCAAGCTTTAATCTGCTTTGATAGGATGTGACGGTTCCTCATCCATGGGAAAATAGCATCATGTTTTTCCTGGGTAATTAAAATCAAGTGGTCAGTTTAATGATGAGTGAGATAAGGAGTTCCCTTTACTTTCAACTACTTTTATTTGAATACTTGTTTAAATAAAAATATGGACCATGGCTTTTTACTTTAGAGAAGAAATAACTCTGAGGTACCCAAAAGGACTGTCAGTGGCAACACATTTTCTAGAAATTTAGTCCCTTATGGTTGTCTCCTACAAATATGAACTGATTTTTAAAGTATTTTGGCAAGAGGCCATTTGCCAGTTTTGATCTGGATCCTGATATGCAAATGAAACTACAGCTTACTGACAGCATTTTTGACACTGAACTATGTATGCTGGGACAGAAGAAGTCAGTAGGTGTAAGGTCATCACCATCAAACACATCTCTGGAGGAAAATATTGAAACTTTGTTTTGAAAGGCCTCCCAAAAATCCCCCAAACACTCCAACCTGTGCAGATTATCTGAATTTACAACCACGTGTGACACTGCTACAGGCTTCTCATTCCCAAAGGGTTGTATTGGACAAAGTCACCGAGAAAGCTTTTTGTGTAAAAAAAAAAAAAAAGAAATAAGGAAAAAGAATCTGAACAGGTATATATTTCCCTTTCTCTCTCCCTCTTTTTTGGTTGATTATCTGAAAATTACTTGTATTCTATTAAATATGCACTGTAGAATTCACCTGGTGTATCATGTTGCACTGCTTCTCTGCAACACCAAACAGCACCCTGTCTTTGAGGTACATGGAGGAGCATCAGTCACACGCAGGATCCAGCAAACGAAGACAAGGGGTGCCAGAGAAGGCATCAGCTGCATTTTACACCAGTGATTTGAGAGTGCTGGGGCTTGCACTGCAGAGTGGGCCCAGGGAGCACAAACTGGGTTTCGTTTAGATGAAATCAATATAGAAGCTGTGCTCTAAGCACATGTAATGTGTTCCACTTGTCAACGGACATCAAGTCCATGAGGCCAGACTAGAATCACTTTGAGGTAAGTCCCCAAAAGACAAACATTGTGGACATGGTGTCTTCAGCACCAATTATCTCACTCTATCTTTATATGCCTATGCACCACCTGTTTGCAAATACAGACTAAGCCAAAGAGGCACATTGAGGAATGCCATGGAAAAAGCATAAGAGGGAACTATATTTCCACAGGCACAGTATTTATAATACGCACTGAAGGACTACGTAACAACCCTAAATCCCGCATTGTGTGAGGTGTTACACTAACTCAGAACAAGAAGAGGGTTCCTTCCCCCAAAGAATTAAGACCTGGAAATAGTTTGGGATGGAGCTTTGCCTCACAATCCAGCCTGAAACCTTCCCAGGTGCTGTTCTGGCATAAAAAAGATGTAAATTCAGTCATGTAGCTTAGGAAGGAGGTGGGACTGGGGAGAGGAGTGTAAGATTTCACAATGCTCACTTTTCCTTGTGTCTTCATTGGATTGAAATGGATGGAAAAATGCCAGTAGAAAATGGAAGCTGGTGGAATACTGTACTGAACTGGTATCCTGGTGATTTATGACCTTCCTGGGACACTGAAGAATAAGTGACTGATTATCTGCTGACCTGTGGGGCAGCTCATTTGCTTTTGCTCAAGCTGTAGTTTTTCAGTAGAACTGCAGGTCCTAATATTTCCCTGTTAAACTTAGCTACCTCACTGTTAAATAAATATGTTAGTCAGCAATGACACAAGTTAGCTTCTCTGGTGGGAAGTGTTTGTCTCGCTCCAAAGGGGAGCCTGAGTGGAGGCACTGTGGATGATGGGAGACAGAGACCCTAGGGCAAAACAGAGTGAGTCAAACTGATGATGGGGACAGGCTGCAGAGTTACCTGGAGATATGGAGGTTTAGATGCCTTTATACAGACGGAGCTCTGATTTCCAACTCTATGTAATACTTTCTCAACTACTTTTTCCTTTAAGCTTGGACAGGTTTACGGTTCCTGCACTGAGGTTAGTCCTTTTCTCCTGGGGTCTTGTTACATTTAAAAGCTGTATTTTTTTTTTTCAATTAAAAACAAAAATAAAAACAAAACAAAAAAAAAAACCAAAAAGACCCCCCAAAAACCCACAAAAAAACCAGCACCTCCACCCTCCCCCCCAAAAAAACCACAAAAAAACAAACGACAAAAAAACTTAAAAACTAAAAAAACACAAAACCAAAAAATCCATAAAACAAACAAGAAACCCTCTCCAAAAAAACAAAGAAACCAACACCAAACAATAAAGCATCTCATATTATCCCCCTTGCCAGACATGTTTGACCTGATCCTGCATTTGCCTACACCTTAATGCTTATTTTGTTGGATAACCTCTTCTCCTTTAGATGTCTGACATCATAGAACTGGAAGAAAACAAGGATGAAGAAGTGTCTAGAAGACAACTAAGCAGGATGTTCAGGCTTGCTCTTAGTGTAACAACTACTTCCACTAGTTACACTTAAATTCTAAATTGTTTTAATTTCTACCATTGAACTAACCATAAAGTTAATGTCTGGAGCAGAAACTGGAAGGCTATATGGCATCTAATATTGCTAATTTCTTACAAAAGACAATATTTTCAGAAATCACAATTCTACTGGCTTACTTCGATGTGAATTAACAGTGAATATTCACAGCCAGGTATATTTTGTGAGCACAGACACAAAACACAGGGAGTAAAGCCCTGTGCCCCATCTGACCTTACAAGGGATCCAGTAACAACAAGACGAGTAAAAAACATTTCTCTCCCCAACACTGAATGCCTCAGTCTTGCCTTTCTAATAAGCATTTAAATAATGTAAATGGAAAGGGTGGTGCAGGAGAGAGAAGGGGGGGGTGCACACAAACGTTTCTGACTTTTCCTTTTCCCCCGAACACTGATGCCATTGCATAATTATATGGGTTGGCTTGAAAGAATGAAACCCAGTTCAAAATGTATGAGTTCATTTTTATGTTCTACTGAGAAAATTTATTCAGTGTGACTGCTCAGTAGCGAGAGCAGTAAAACACCTTAATCCCTGGTTGAAGAAAGGTAATACCTTGACAGATGTGTGCCTCCTACTTTCCTTGCGGCCATGTTTCAACAACAAACCTTTATTTCTGCTTCTCGGCTGTAGCAGAAAAAAAAAATGAGCGGAGCAATAAAGCAGTCAGACAAATCTCAGGAGCCAGGCGGCAATGCAATAGTAATGACAGATTTTTAATGTGGCAGGAGAGATTGACAGGAAAATGTCTTCAGAGCAAACGCACGCCAGATGGAATGAAAACGGTTTATTGGAGTATGGAGGTGCTGCTGAACTGAATAGAGGGCGGGTTTAAGGTGGATGTTTTATCTGCTTCAAGTAAACAACAACAACCAAAAAGAAAAAAAAAAAAAAATTCACCCACCAGGTATTGCCTTAGACCAGTCTTTGCACTATGGGAATCTTTTTGTTTGTTTGTTTGTTTATTTGTTTCTTTTTCTACAGTACTGCACGAGAGAAAAACTTTAAAGTCAAAAGTTCAGTCATTACATGTACTACACAAAAGGAGAAGGCAAACTGGTTTGGTCTCTGTATTTTTTTATTGTTTGCCTCTCCCTCCCCCTCCCCCTTAATCTGAAGGAATTTCTCACTCAGTACGAACAGATAAAGATGTTTTGATGTGCTTTTAAATAAATTAGAATGAATTTTTTTTTTTCAAAAAAAAGAGGATAAGAAAAAAAAAAAAGCCAAAAAAAAAAAAAATTTAGCTGATTGAGTACCTATGAAATCCAGGACAGAAGAAGAAGCCTACAGAAAAAAAAAAAAACAAAACCAAAAACATAAAAGCCAATATAGCTGTTTCCATATCAGGAAGAACAACATCATTGTATCTTTTTTAACTGAGTAAACTTAAACTTGCATACTCTTAGTAAAGTCAAATTCAGCCCTACATCTCATGAGAAAACATAACTCTGAAATATTTCATACCCTCTCTACAGTGCAAAGGCAGGAAACCAGCCATAAATGAGAAGAAATAGTACAAAAGAAAGGAAGAAAATACAACACTAAACTGTGAATATCCCTGACATCTTTTCATTATCAGCCTAGTCAATGAAGAATGCCACAAAGGAAAGGATGGTATCATATTATTGAAACATGATTTTTTTTTTTTTTTGAAGGATGCACTTGTATAATCTCTGTGGATGGCTTTTTTATTTCACTGTATTTGCTGTTATTAACTCTCTGTAATTGTGTTTTACATGCAGGGCTTGGATTAAGTGTTCTGCGTGTATCATGTACATTTTTAAGGCATTTGTACTGCTCTTTTTAGAGTTTATTCATGGCTTTTTTTCTTATGCAAACACATCAGAAAGAAGTCATTGAGTTACCTCCTTTATTTGTATTATAGTTTAAAACAAAACAAAACCACCCTTTTTATCTTTGACAACCTGTCTTTTTTATTTTTTTTCCTAAGGAAAAAGATTTTATGGCTCTTTCCACCAGTAGAAGTGTATGCACTGAATATACTCCAACGTAATTTGCAGAAAGGAGGAAAATGCTCTGGAAAAGTAAGCAGGGAGTTTTGTCATGTCATTTCATCTGATAACTACAATACTACGATAACAAAGCTTTAGGCAATATGCTTAAAACTGACAGGAACAGTAACCGGCAAAGTCTTGTAATGATCCATTTATATTTCATATTTTATAGATTTACTAATTGCTTCAAAAACATAAGTTTAAAAGGTTTGGTTTTTTTTTT
>VXAU01004367.1:230141-256700 GCA_013399695.1 Formicarius rufipectus | reverse complement strand
TTTTTTTTTTGTTGTTGTTGTTTTTGTTTTTGTTTTTGTTTTTTCCTGATTCAGAATCCTGCTATAAAGTCCATTTAACTCTCCTTTTGTATTATTCCTGACAGAGTTATAAAGACTGCTTATATAATTCTTATAGTCTTTGGGGTTTTGTTTCAATTTCCTTGGCATTTGACCAAATATTGGCATACAGACTATTCATCACAGTGCAAGAGAAAATATTTTTATATTTAAAAAGCTTTTAACTGTGTAATCATTTCTCTGTATAAAGAACAACACAATGCCAAAGATAACAAAGAAAAAGTAATGAAGGGTTTGTTAGTGATATTATGTACACTTCTGAAATTTTGTTATTTCCTTGCACTCAAATGTAACTCGATTATTAGTGAACACAACTTTTTCTGGTTGAGTTGAAGTTGTTTTGTAAGTCAGTCCTGTAAAGGACATCACTTCACTAGGAGCTGTTTTTTAAAAAACAAAAATGTCTGAGCAATTTTTCAGTTTATTTTAGAATCTGTTTTACTAGCTGTAACTCTCCAAAATTAAACTCAGAATGAATATTAATGCAATGTTGAAGACAAAACTTGAAACAGTAGGATATGATGGCTACCATTCTGTCCTTAAACCACCTTCTTGCAACACACATAATACAGAATATTAATCAGTGTTCTAAGGCTGTGGCAGTTCCTAGAGACACAATGACAAGTTAGGGACAGAACATCCAGTTTAACTGTGAATAGCATTTCTTTATTCTGCACCCAAATCCTCATATTACTTAAAAATAGATTTTACAGTGTCATCAGCTCCATTCTGGTATCATTAGTAAACTGTATTAGGTATAAAAGCTGCAATGGAAATTGCACCAGCATAGACACCAAAGTTGCTATCAGTAGTGCGCAATAGCTTGAGTTTTCATTTAAAAAGGCACTGAATACTGACTTTCAACCTCAAATTGTATTCTTTACTAGTTTGCAGTTTTTTATTTTTTTTTTTAAACTCCTAAAATCATACCAAATATATCAGCATACTCTCATGCACCCCCTCACTGTGGAATTTTGATAATCTATGTCCTAACCGCTTAATTGATTGATTAGCTTACTGCAGCTTTCTGAGGCACCAAATTTATCTTTAATAGCCGGAGTCAGGCACGGCAGGCAATCGAGGGGGGGGTCCCTTGGCGTCGATTTGCTCTTAACTGGAAAGTCATTACCACTTAATACATGTAGATTGTGTTGAAAGAAAATTATGTGTAATGAAATGAGGGAAAAATTAGTGGAGTGTTATGGGCGAAAGCAGATGTTACGGAGGAATTATGCTAGCAGAGATAATCACCTTCGCTAGCATTGTGTGTGCTGGGGTGTTAACTCAGGGAGAGAGTTGGTGAGAGAGCTAAATAAATGCACTGATTTACACAGATTTACTTTCCAAACTACAGTGTATGACTAGTATACACATCTACAAACACACCCATACATATACACACACATATAGACAGCCTCAGGGCTGAACTTTTATATTTCTAAAGGTCTTTTTAGCTATTTTCCAGCTATTCACACTATATTCAGAAGTCCTAACTGGAAGTACAGGAAAGTAGCTGTCGATTTACATAGTATTGTGATGATGAGAATAATTTCCAAAGACAGAGATACTCATACAAGCATTAAGATGAGATCTTGTATGCTTCAAACTCTGGACAAATTCTCCTGAGAGAAAACAGATGAATTTGAGAGAGGCCTTTGAGGGTAGCATCTGACATTTTAGAAGCTATAAAATTGGAATAAATAGCAGATAGTTGCAAAAAAAAAAAAAAAAAGACATATTGTCCCTTTACTTAAACAGCCTGTAAATAAAGGAGATTGAAGAAAAAAATGAAAGATGAAATCTTTTAATGCAAGTTAGGAACATGTTTTAAAGCAATGATTTTGCAGACAGGCAATAATGAAAACACTCAGAATCAGGACAAGGAAAGGGAGATGCCACAGATTTTATTTTAAACACATTTTAAAACTCTGTAAATTAATCTTTCACCTGTGGGCATCTCCCTGTCTTTTCCCAGCGGTGACTGATATATACACTTGATTATATTTCTTATATCCAGACATGCAAGGTCACTATTAATTTTTATCTTGGGTTTATCTATTTCATAGAATATGTGTTTGGATTTAGAATTATCTTTGCTTTATCACCCATTTCATAATCAAAAATGTGGTCTCAGGAAGATATTAGTTTGCAGATTTTACTATCAAAATCATTGAAAATTAGGGTTTCCTCATATATTGTTCTGCTCTTTTGCTACTAAATGAGGTTTTTATGACTGTAGTTATTGCTGGTGATATTAATACAAATTTTAAAAATTAAAAAAAAAAAAAAAAAAGATACTCAAGGTTTTCTATTCCCAGTATTATTGTGCAAAGATAGGAGGTTAGCAAAAGGACTGTCAATTTGCTATCACTATATTAATGAGTTAAAGAAATGCAGCCAGCCCCTCATGAATCAATTGGAAAACTATGATGAATGTTTCAATAATTAAGAGAATAATTAAATTGCTGGATGTAAGATGGCACTAAATGAAATAGCTTTCATAACAGCAGCATATTGCTGTTTATAAATACAAAGAGCTACATTTAACTAATGCTGAGTCCAGTTCAGATTTATCTGCCTGCCTTACTGCTTTTAACAGGCTGTGGGCCCCATCCTGAGAAAGCCCACCCTATAGACAGTATCCTTTATGCCTGATCTCTGTGCATGACAGCAACAATCATGTGTGCAAAGCTGAGCATGGGCAGGAATCTGCTGCTCAGTCTGAGTCCCTCTGTCTACCTTCGTGCCTCCCCACCTGCGCATTGTAACGTGGCCACCATTGCGGTGCCGCAGTGATAAGCAGCTAAACTTAAACAGATAACAAAGCCAGTGAATTCACAGTTAAAGCTGACACTCTGGTGGTAGCACACATGATGCTTGTGGAAATATTTTAAAAAGGTGGTGTGTGTTAAAGGTGAACTGTAAAGCTGAAGTGAAAATTATGTTAAGTTCAGAAATATGGCCTGAATCTCTCAACTATCAGGCAAGTTTCACTGTAGCTTTCAAAATTCTCTTTTCTCCTGTACAATAATCTGGCAGTTTCTCCTTTGATAAGGACATTCCCAAACATAACTTTGTGTGATATAACACATACCAGAACCTAAGGATGCTAAAAACGAGACATCCGAGAAAATCGTCCTTCAAACCAGCATGTCTCAGAGCAATGAACATGCTAAAAACAAGTATTTTTTTTTGGAAGAAAAAGTATAAACCATTCCCAAAGCTTGAAAACATTTATAAATCTGGGGATGGAGAAGAACAGACAAGTAATAGGTGAATTAATTATCAAGCATATACTGCTTTTTTTTTTCAAAGTGTGTCACAGCTTTTCTTTGGCTGGTGGAATATCAGCATGTCTAAGGAAAAGTCACTCATAAATAAGGCAGAGTCATTTCAGGTGAAAAATTCAATCAAATGCATTTTGCTTTTCTGCCTACCAGTACCCCAAAGTGCTTTTCGCTGCCCTGTATTTCTCACCCTCCTGTTTCACTGTTTGTGTTTTTTTCCTCCTTTTTCTCTCTTTTCCGCACTGACCTCTTCCATTCACATACCTCCTTCTGTTCCCGAACATGTTCCCACCACACGCTTATCTTCCACCAGTCCCTAGCTCTCCTTGCAGTGGGGACAGGTTTTATTTGCTTGTGGGAGAAGTCTGTGGAAGGAAATTTTCTATTCAGTTCTGAGTTAGCCCCTCTTTGGAGCTTAGTCATCACGTCAGCCACAATTTCACCATCTTCTTCATCTCTTCTGCTGCTGAATTTATTCTTCTTGTCTCCTCCAGTATCACATTTCTGTGCAATGGGAAAACCATCACTGTTACACATATTTCACGTTTACCTTCTTTGCCTTCCCATCCTCTTATACTGCACAGAGGCTTCTCAGACACTCCCCTGAACTCCCATACCCCCAATATGTTCCTTTTCCATTTTCCTCTTCCACCTTGAATTCCTCTTTGCTACTCATCACATAAATATTTGTTCTGGGGTATTTGAAAACCCAGGATTATACACTTGGAACACTAGTGATTTGAGGTGGAATGGAGAATGAATATAGCCATAATATGCTTTCGAATAGATGAATTAGTTGAGCAGGAGACTTTTAATGCCACATGGGTGGTCAGTAAAAAAGTAACAATTACCATGAGATGGAATCTGATATACCACAGTTACTTCCTATTCTAAACATAGGGCAGTACCATGGTAACCCAGGCTCCACTGTGTGTCAAATGTTGTTAATTGTATAGATTTTTAATGGGGATAATTATCTTTCTCTTGTCTGAAGTCAACACTTACAAGCAGTGAACAATGCCCACAAGGATATTCTCAGAAGGATGTTGCATGATTTACAGTCTGTACACTGAATATTTCTTACTTATACTAAGACAATTTCATTCCATCAGTGAATCATGAGGTTAAAAGCATTTACATTCTGATAAATCCTGGTAAACAATTAAAATATTAAAGTTAAGGTGGATAGAAATTCACTCTCACCAGTAGGTTAGGAATACTACATATTGATAGACCAAGTCCAGAGAAAGAAAACCATCCACTTTAGATTTGATAATTAATTAGATAACTTAATTTTCGAGGGTTGTTAATAGTGTTTCTTTCTTTAGCATGAGATTTAGTTTGTCTCAAATATCCACATTTATGACGAGGGTGGTTTAAAATTGTCTTTTGCAAAATGTGCTTACAGCAGATACTGCTTTCCTGGAATTTAACATGCAGGTCAGTAGTTTTCTCCTGTATGATTCCATTTCAGGTGAATATTCACTTCTGAGAATCAGATTAAGGAAAATATGATGTTTGCTAGTGCTTATAAATAAATATACCTCTCACTTGTTTCCTTAAGAGCTCTGCAATTTAAAAATCGGTCTTGAAAACTGGTCAATGCTTAAGCTTCTAGGGTAAAAAGAAAAAAAAAAGTGTATGCTCATTAGAGACTTGTTATAGTTGTCAGAGTTTCCATCTATGTATCAGATTGCACAGATACATCACATCCCCTAAGATACACAGCCTTGTCACTTGAGCAGGACTTTGTTCCTACTTGATGGAGTTGTCTGGATCTCTGGATCCAAGAATAACTGCAGAGAGTCAGTCTCCCCTTGTCCTGATGGAGTCCAAAGGATATGCAGGAGGAAAAAGCTTAGTTTCACACAGAAAGTCACTAAAAGAAAGGAAGAAAAAGGGTGTAAGGAACATGGGAATGGAGAGCTCTAAGTGAGGGGAGTTTGGCAGAGCTTTTATTTAACCACAAAAAAAAAAAAGAACATACACTTTGGACATGCACAGATCAGCATTTGGACATGCACAGATCAGCATGTGTACATGCTCCATCACTGATAAATAAGGGGAAAATAGAAAGAGCAAAAAAAGTTATGGAGATCCAGAACATGATGTATGAAATTGGCTAGAACATTTAGAAGCCTGGTAACCTTGAGATTCTGGTTAAGGAGTAGCAACTTATGGTCACATGGGCACCAGCTCCAGCTTCAAGGAAAATGACAAAATGATCAGGAGTTGGATATAAATTTATGGGGGAGTGTGAAATGTGAAGAAAGGCATGTATGAGTGCTGCCAGAAAGGAGATAAGAAGCAGAAAGATGCTAAAGGTTGGAAGGAGGAAGAGGAACTCTATCCTACACACCTTTATTGAGCATAAACATAAAATAATTAGTCTTGAATTCTGATTTCACTGCACTGTTTGGCAAAGTAACAGTAACTTCTGCTCAAATTTTTTTCCATCCCATGTTTAATGGCAAGTTATACAGGAGGTAACAGTCCCCTACGGTAGGGGTTAAAGAGCATAGCAAATGGGTGGTACACAGTTTCTGATTCAACAACTTGTTGCACCATAGCCTGGTGCAGGCTATTGTTGTTCCAAGCCTGGTGCCAGGCTAGAGATTTCAAATCAAAGCTAAGAACCTGCTCTTGTGTTTGTTATTATTCTGTGAAGTACACTGGCTTCAGTGGTAGATGACAACAAAGAGCGGCTCATCAAGTCTTAAAAGCAAAAAGTCCATAAGAAAAGGACAACAAGAGAGGTAGGTTCTAAAAATGGTCAATGTAAGCTCTGGTGCAATTAGTCTCAGTGTTTCAAGTCCTCAAAGCACATGTGACTCTGCTAGGGGTTTTGAGTCCAAGATATTGGAGGTTGGCAGACTTGAATCAAGTTATTGTATTTAGAAAGAATATCTTTTCCATCACTGGAAGGGGCTGGAATAGTTTAAACCATACACATGGTTTAAACAGAAGACAAAGCTGCATGGAGATATAACCCAATGTTTCCCTAGAAAACCATAAAGAATTGTGGTGAGGGTTAGTTAATTTATGCCTTAGTAACAGTCTGCAACTACAGTGAGGTTTTTGAGGACAGCCTTGTAGCTAGGAGGTGAAATTCACATTGAAAGTGCATTTTTCTCATTTGTTAGTTTTTACGCTCTATTATATATTTTCTGTTACAATTTGGAGTGAAGAATCACAGAATAGAAAACTGCTGCATTTTAACAGGAGATGTTTGCTTTCAAAGAAGTAAAAGCTTACAGAAAGCCTTCGTAGAGTTTCAAAACTACTTTTGCTCCTATAGGACCGTAATATCTTTTATATTTCTTTATTGGATCGTCATCCTGGAGGCAAGTAGGTGCTGAACAAACCAGACCTCCCAGGTCCAACTGCAGTGCATTAAGTCTGGGTTTAAAAAATAGGAGATAGCTATTTGGTACTCAAAGATACTTACTTTAAACTTGTGGGGTTTGATTTGGGTGTTCGGGTTGGATTTTTGTTTTGTTTGTTTGTTTCAGTTTTGATTTGTTTGGTTTGTTTTTTTTTTTGTGGGGTGGAAGGTTATTATTTTCTTTCCACGCCTACTTCATGAGAAGAGAGAAACATGCAATGAAGAACAGAGAGATTACAATATTTTTTACAGAATTGATTATAGCTGGCTAAATGTTATGAAAAAAAATTATCTTCACTGGAATTTGGAAATAGACTGGTATCAACTGCTGTTCATTCACTGGAATTTGCAACTGGATTCATCTCAACCATACTGTCTTCTAGTTATATTTGCTTTCTAAGGACATTTGTATGATTCAATTACTATTGTGGCTATTCACTGACAATTTCGGAACAGCATGTGTAAGTATTGATGGAAACTGGGTATTAGATTCATACACATTAATATGTGCACACTCAACACTTTGGAAAAATAAATCAACACCATGTGACTCATCAAAGCAGTCATATCTAACAAAGCTCAAGAAATGACTGGGGAATGTTCCCAAAGAAGTGTTCCTGAGCAATTAGAAGTACTTAGAGAGGAAAAAGGATCTCATTGAATTCTTTTGCATAATAAACTCAAGGAAACCTCAGTCTGCCCATGGAGATCCCATAAGCAGAAAAAGGGCTAAACTTACTGACTAAACTATTCATTGTGAATTATTCCCTCTGCTCTAATGTCTGCACGGCATGGAAGCATGGTGCCAGCCCTGCTACACACTGTAATTTTACTCTTCTAGGAATAAAGTGGGAATATACTGCTGGGCATGCTAAGCACTCTGCAGAGGACATTATATATATTTTCAACATGTGACCTGCCTTTCATTTTTGTGTTGAAAATGGAGAGTTATCAACTTGCAGAGAGAAAATATTAGCCCAGAGCCAGTGAAACAAGATAATACTTTTTACTTTATTTCTGTAAAGCAGTATTTGCTGCAAAAACTATATAAGACTGAAATATAGAATTTGAGAAGTCAGAGGTCAGCATGGCAAAACCCAGCCAGAGAGATTTTACATTTTTGGGCTGACCATGAGTTAACAGTTACTGATTCCTTTAGCAATATCCTGCCTAATTGTTATTTTTCCTTGATTAAATTGTCCTTTATAAGGACATCTGTTCTGTTCCTTGCCAAGGTGTAAGATGCAATCATATCTTAGAATTTGTAAAGTACTTTGGACAACACAGTAATAAATATATTCTGATGATGAATCCTGCAAAGGAGATGTTGTCCTTTCCCCACCCAGCTTAGCACATCTCAAATATATTCCCTAATACAATGCTCACCCCTGTCCTGATGAAGTATTTCCTCTACAATTCACTCCTTTCCCCAGCCCAGATCCCTCAAGCTTGCACATCAGTGGGACAGCTGCACTGCTGTCAGATGCCAGGTTAGAGTCACCCCTGTGCCGCGGACCAAGATTATGGAGGGTGGCTGAATACTGGGGAAAGCATTTGCTGTCATTTATGAGCTGAGGAAAATTACCCCCTGAGCGATAATCTGAACTATCCTACTCAGGACAGCGCAGAAGCTGATAAAAAGACATGCCTTACATGAGGATAGTCACTGGAATTCCTCTCCCAGGAAGAAGAACTTGACCATACCAGATCTCAGAATCTAGAAGTATGTAAGACTGCTCTCCTGAGCTGTCTTGTACATGGGGCCAATTGCTGTCTGGAAGAAAGCACTGCAGAGGTGAAAAAATTCAGAGGGGAGAAAGTTTCCATAGCCTGGGAATGACAACTCAAATCCAGACAGCGTGATCTAATGAGGTCTTTTAATATGAGAGAGGTGTGTTTTGTAAAGGTTGGAAAAACAGTGACTTGAGTTGTAGAAATTGAATCTGAATGAGAAACTGTGAGGAGCAGGTATAGTGCTAATAGTCTCCAGCATCGTGCCACAGAGAAATAATTCTCTACTATGGTGGAGAAACAATGGCTCAAAGTGGTTGCATTTTTGCTATACTGGGCTTATGACCAGACATCTGGACAGTGATATGAGTGGATAGTCTGAGATGAAAGAACTGGACAGAAGGTAGCAACCAAAGATAAAGAGATAAATGCTAGGGAGCCATCAGCTTTTTGACAGTTGCTGAGAGTGAATTAAATCATAGAGGAGTAAAACCCAGCAGGAGATGGGGATGCATTGACAGAAAATGGGAAGGCAGAGAGAATACTGAAGAAATGATTGGAACATTTGTTGGAAAACAAAACAGCCAGGCATCAAGTTGTGGAAACCCATGGTGGGGAAAGGGAGAGTTGTGGGAGATGGGATGATTTGCTCTCATCTTCTAAGAGCTCCACATTCCCATGAATGTTCATAGCTTTTCATAAATTCACATGCAAAGCATAAGGAGCAGATTAAGCTGAACTGGAAGGGAACCACAATGCAGGGAGGTAATAATTAAAGGCAGTTGCCGGGCAGCTAAAGCGTATGGGACATTGATTATAAATAGACAGAGATAGGTTTGCCGAAGTGGCTAACACAATAGTGATCCTGAGGGAACAGACAGCAGCTGCAGGCAAGCCCAGGACAGGCAGGATACTATTCCCCCTGCCCCGCTCAACACAGGCACTAGCCACAGTCCATTTGTGAATCTTGACACAGGAAGGGGAGAGTGAAAAAAACATAAACGATAGACCTCTGAAGGCAATATAAGCTGTGTCTGCATACACGGTTTATGATATTGAAAATGACATCCTGGCTCACACTTCTTAACAACTTACCAGTATAACCATCAGGGCTTTGGCCATTATAGGGTAAAGCTAGCATCACCCTGGGTAGCATCAGAAGAGACTGCTACCAGGAGGACCACCACTATTATTACTAGCTGCAATAAAAAAAGCACTTCTTAAAATGTTTTTTCTACCTAATTGTCAAAACTGAATAATATTATCAGCTTTTTTATCCTTTGAGTATTTTTCTAATAAGAAAACGCAGAGATGCACTGCAAATAAAAGCAGAAGATTCGAGGATGCAAAGCAATCATGCAAAATGACTTTCATATCAGTTTGATAAGCAGCTGAAATTTAATAACTACATCTCTCCTATGGTGCTGGATGAAAGTTTAATACTTTATGCTCTTGCTTCTTTCTTCCGCATGATGCTTATTCAGAATCATAACTTTTCCTTTTATAGTCACAGCAATTCTAGGTGCGGTGGATTAATCGAAGCCTTTTGAGGCTCCAGTACAGTCCAGACTATAGTGACTTATAATCAAACCCTAGGAGAAGACTGTCAGGGGTCATAAGGGAAATGAGTGGAGATCCAAATGCAAAAGTAATATTTACCGAGGATAATGCACACAGATCTTACTGTCCCAGTAGGCAAGATGGAAGGCCAGTCTCTCAAAACCCAGTTCCAAGAAATGCTGGAAGCAAGAGAGCAAGAGAGAAAGAAGGTAAAAATGCCTCTCAGAATTTGGCCCACAGGTTTTAGCTGAAAATGTGATTCAAAACTAAAGGTTCAGAAGCTTTCCGAATGTGAGATGAGGAAAATTAAAACAATAAATAAATTCAGCCACAATAAATAATTATGACGCTGAGGGAAAAAAACCCACAAAACAAACAACAACAAAACAAACCCCCAAAAAACCAAAACCAAAACAAACCCCCCAAACAAAAAACGAACCAAACAAAAACACCCCAAAAACAAACAGCAAAAATGAAACACTCTCCTTCCCCTTCCCCCCAAAAAACCAAACAAGCAAAAAAAAAAAAACACCAAAAAAACAAAAAAAAACCAAAAAAAACCCCACAAAACAAAAACCAAAAAACCCAAAACAAAAAGCCAAAAAAAACCCGCAGCCATTCCTCATCATTTGTTAAACAATGCCGCGAGCATTCATTGCAGAGGTTTTTCCACCGGTGGGTGACACAGTCCCCAGCCCCGCGGCAACTGCTCTGCCTTGGGAGACCAGATGGGGCTAAAAACAGCTGCGGCGGGAACCTCTGAGCCCTGACCGGTCGGGTTTTCCAATGTGACCTCGTGCTGGGAACGGCCAAGTGGAAAGAGAGTCGTGGCCAGGCAGGTGCGGGGCAGGGCAGGGCAGGGCAGGCAGGGGGGTCGCGGCCAAGCAGGTGGGAGCAGAAGCAGCCAAGGAGCCAGGAGTGGGGGCAGGTGGGCAGGCAAGAGTGTCGGCCCGGGGCAGGGGCAGCAGCCAGGGCTCTCGCAGGCCGCGGGGCGCCGGGGCAGGGGCAGCGGCACCGCCTGCTCTGCGGCAGCAGCGCCCCCTCCTGCCGCCTCCGGGGGCGGCAGCCGCGCATCCCGCGCACCCCGCCGGCCGCGGGGGAGGCTCCGCCACACGCGGGAGGTGCTGAGCGTGGCTCGGGGATTGGGAATAACGGAGGTTCAAATCAAAAGAAGTAGGAGAGAGCCGTTCGCGGGCAGATGCTGGGAAGACTCCGGGTTCACTGGTGGACGGGTGCGTGCCTTCGGTTTCCAGCCTCTGTGTGTGAGTGTGCACTACAGACACAGATAATAAAAAGAATACAAATGGCTAAATGTTATGAAAAAATGTTATCTGATGTAGTCATCAGCTCTAACTGCAACACTTTAATAGGAATTGCAGCCCCAGATGTTGTCTTAAGAAAATGAATCAATTAGACAAATGAGGAATCCCTTACTAAATCATAACAGAAGAAAATGAAGTCCAGAAGCTGCAGACTATTGTATAAATGTCCTAATGGCATTCATTCTTCTCATATACCTGTCAGCTTTACTACAAGGTTTCTCATCGTTTAAGTTGTTGTTTACCTTCCTGAATACTGGTTTGATTTGAAAAAGCATTCTAAATGTTCAACACCTTTTACCCTGAAAATAATAATACATCAGCCTTTAGGAGTTGAACCCAGCAGAAACTGGTGTCACTATTCATAAAATAATTGAGTTTACACAAAAAGTGATTTCTGTAATAGCCCCCTTTTTACAAGTATGTACATTTTATTTAAAATTACTGACTCAAAAAGCAAGGTAGGAAAAATCACCTCCAACAACTTCCTGTAATTGCGAATTATTGTGAGGGAAACAGAAGGAAAAGATTTTGAAATTATGAGCCATTATGCTTGAGAGAGAGAGAGAGAGTAAGTGAGAGAGAGGGAGAGAGAGGCAGTGGGAAAAAAAGACATCTCGGCTTCATGAAACACAGCTGACAAGCTCGACTAAATTACCCCCGGACCATTACAAAAATCACTTAATTGCCAACCATTTTGTTAGGTCAATTGACTCTAATTGAAAAAATAACAAAAAGCTTATTATGCTGCAAATGCGGCCGTGGAAAATGAGTCTTCTGTTAGGAGGAAACAATAATTCTAAATTTCAGCTGCTGCTAACACTATAAAGTTCAGTGTTTTCTTCGGATAGAATGTACTGTGCAGGAGAAAGTGAATATGCTCCAATTGATTGATATTTCTTTTAATGCTGCCCCCTCTTTGCACACATCAACCGACCCACGCCACTCAGTTTTATTTCCCTTCCTTGTTGCCTCGTGGCTCTTCTTTCTGTGGCAAGGTCAATGACAGTGTTTGTTTCTAAGTGGTTGTGGTTCGGTGCTGTGAGGCTGCTGTGACTCCTCTTTTCAGCTTCTTCATAGTAGCTCCAGACCCAGGTGAGGGGTTAGGAGGGGCACCTTGCTAAAACCTCCTGGCCCCCTTCACTTTCCTCTTCCCCTCACATACTGCAATTTCCTTTAAAGCCTGATAAGAGAGAATTGTTTATGTATTTACACCAACTAAATACCTTAGAAACGACCCCCCCCCACCCTCCATGTGCATTAAAAAGCACAAACCCTGACCAGCACCTAGGCTTGTAATTAAAAACTCTGTCTATGCAGGGGAAAGCTTATTTATAATGATCAATTTTTTAGGAGTTGTGCACATGAGTTTATGCATTTCAAAAGAAGATAACGCAGCTAGAGCTCCACTATTGTCCCAATTACAGATTTGAATAGTGCAAGTTCATAATGGGATTGATTTTGCTCTGTGAAAAGTAATTATTTGTCCATAAAACCAGGAAACTGCAGAAATGAACTCAGATGGCAACAGCCTTTTGTTCAGCTTCTTTGCAAGAGAGAGGTAGGGAAATGGAAGAAAGTTCTCAGTAGCCACAATGCATGATTAAATATTTCCATAATCATGTCTGTATGTTTGCCTCTTGTATTGTGTTCAGAAAATTTCTTTTCTGGTTTTATCCTTTCAGGGAAGCTGCCTGACTGGGTTGCACTTTTACAAGGCCTAAAACTCTTGAGCTGACTACATTGAAATGATGAACAAAATACAATGCAACAGAGAAGGATGCTCCTTCACAGTATTTTAGAAAGAGAAGGAAAAAAAAGGAAAATGAAAAAGGACTTTGTGTATGTATATGTTTTTACCTTTCATAGCTCAGGTAGATCTTCCAGTGCTTTATAAAGCAGTGAGTTAAATACTGGTGGCGTGGTGTCTGTGTAGGCAAACGGCACAGCCATTATGTGCTCAGCATACATTTTTATTGTTTCTTTATATAGAACCCAATATCACTTACACAGAGGGGGATACAACAAATATATCAGACCATGAAGCACACATATGTGCTGTTTCTTTCTGAGCATCCGCAGCTGTATATAATCAATGGAACATTCCTTTGGAGTGCACCACAGGTCAGCAGGAACCTTGACACACCACTGAATTTATGAGTGATCACATTGTTTTAAATATGCATCACTCAGATTTCTACAGGTGTTTAAAGATTTGCCTCAACATTCTCTTTTATTATTTTTTGATCCTTTTATAAAAGAACGTGCACATGGAAAACAGAGATTGTATAATTAAAACTTCCATTTGGATGCTAAAATTGATATAATTCACCACAACTGACAACAGAGAATATTATATCATCTGTTTGAAAAAAAAAGGAGACTACTCTAAATGCAAAAAAAAAGAAAAAAAAAAGAAAATAAAAGAAAAATTCTTATTTGAAATATTGTTTGTAGTCAGAGACCAGAAAATGTTGTTGAATGTGGGGGTTGTTGTAAAGCATTAATAAAAAAAGAATAAAGAAAGAAATAAATTTTTATCCTTTAAAATACATGTCTGTAATTTTGTCTAAAACATCAATATCAAAAAATAAAAATAAAAAACACATTACAGAAACCCTATTTGAAATATGTGACTTAGAATAAAACAAGCATTATTAATTATCTTCTTCCTTTATAGTAGAAAAGATATAAAATTAAATAGATAAAATCTTAAGAGAAACCAATGTGCATGTATTGAGGAAAGACAATGAAGCTTCACAGACCGAATAGAACCAATTCCTTTCAAATAAGTGGGAAAGCCCTACAGAGAGAAATAAAAGTGAGGAATGGTGAATTCTGTAACACTTGCCAGACCAATGAGCTTCATCAATTAATCACAGCAAAATAATCACCACCTACATTAAAGAATAATACATGAAAAGGACAGGGCATAGCTTTAACTTATTCAGAAAGGGCTGACTCCCTAATCCCTCTGAGTCTTGACATGTTAACTGGGTAGCGACTAATTAGATGTCAAAAATTCATAAGCACTCTTTAATATTGCATATATCTGCGGCAGACATTTCAATATGAGAGTTGTATACACAGAAGTCACTATAGCATTAAAACACAGCAGGGTGGGAGAAATAAAAGGAAAACAATAAAAACAATGGCCCTTAAAAACCCAAGAGAATGCCTCCTTTGGAAGTGTGTACTTTCTTATTCAGAAAAGGTATCACCTTAATAAGAATTATAGGCAAAGAGGTTTCACTGTTCCATGCTGTGTGGACGAAAAGAGGGAGAAAAGACTGACTTATCAAAGGCACTGGCAGGTAAATAGTAATTTACTATGCATGCACAATGAACATTACACAGTGCCTTGACACAGGGCGATAATGAAAGACATGCTATTGTGGCATCCATCGAGGGAATTTTTTTCTTCATTCTTCCTTCCCTTGTCTCTCTTGAGCAAAGAAGCAGTGATGTTTCCTGGCAGCTGCCTCCTGTTTCAAGCCATTTCACATAATATAGGAAGAACCTGAAGTTTAGTGTATTAAGTGAGTTAGTTTGCTGGTTTGGCGATATATACATTGCTTGTGCATGAACTTATATTTCAGATGTAGTACTCTGCATTTTTATGGAACAAGCCTTTTCCTGTCTGAAGAATTATATGAACCTGACATATAAAACAAAGCAGTGAGATTAAAAACAATGCATCACATAATACACTGGTTTATGACTTGCATCCTTTAATTGTAGCTCTCAGGAATAAAAAGAGAGGAATGTTCTCTTGTTTATAATGCAGAATCGCCATTCTCTCTTTTGACTAGCAATGTGTACTTTACAGGGCTAGTAGTCTGTGGAGATTCCTCTATTTCTCCCTTTACCAAACAGCAAAGTTAAATCCCACTTTTTCAATGCTTCTAACTAGCTTACATCCAGCAAGCCTTTGAATTTAGCCTTTGTGCAGTATGGGAGACTGTGACTGTAATCCTCCCATAGCTTCTGCTACTGTTTAAATGTGCCATGGCTACAACTGAAATGTTTTAATTGTTTTAAAAGTGTAAGATCTTGTAACCCGATAACACAAGGTAAGCAGACTCCTGTAGATAAAAGTTATTGCATTTGTGCATCTCACCAGAGTAGCATCTAAAGAGACAATGTGGCTCTCCTTGTACATTGCAGTGTCTGTAATTATGATATTTGCATGTATCAGCTGATTAGTACTTTCATAAGCTGACATCTCTCACTGTGATGGCAACTTCTGGACTGATGTATTACAAGAATAAGAATGAGGTGTGATTTAATGACTGCTGACCATGTTAGAATGAACGGTCAATTGTTGTCTGGTTATACCTGGCCTTTCCTTTGAAAGTTGCTATGTTAATTTTGTTACAAAGGACCTTCTATGTTCAACACTGAAACTGTAATTAACTGCATACATTTGTCATTACTGCACTATTCACACCTCTTTCCTGCAATTGTAAATGTGTTACCTAACACTTATGTTTTTCCATGTCTCAAGTGTCCAGGGGTGTTTTGTGGGCACACACTTTATGGTTTTAGACTAGAATCAAAGTATTAAAGAGCAACAATTGATAAGTGCCTTCAGTCAGGAGGTGATGATCTGCAGTGCTGGTAGCAGTTTTAGACTCCTTTTCATCTCTCCTGTCATGTTCCTGCCTGCCTAATAACGGTGATGTTAAGTGTGATACCACTCTGAGTTCTGGCACACTTGGCCAGTGAGACAATTGAAAAGCATCTTGCACATTCTCTGCCTCCCTTTGCTAGAGCTCAAGAGCAGAGAAACTCACTTGAATGAGACCTAATTGATTGAGTCAAATATTCAGAAGGACTCCAAAGATGCTGGGATAGTTTCTCTGTCATCTGTGAGCACAGAGAACAGAGTGTTTGTTCAGTGTGACCCAGGATTGGTTTGGATGTTCAGGAGCAGAAGGGGCTTGCATACTCCATGCAAAGCACTTATCTACAAACCCCAATGAACTTGTACATACTATGGGTGTTTTGTTCATGTTTTCCTTACTAATTGAGGCTTCCTGATCAAAAGCTTTGATCAAACCCAGCATCCTACCCACATCATAAACTTTTCATAAATTATTCTTAATACCCAGTATTTATGTAATGAAAACCTTGAGCTTAGGAGCTCTTTGGTTGGGAATGGGAAGGGAAAGAGAGGGGAAAAAAAGGAAGCTACCTTAATTTGAAGACATACCTACTCTGACAAGTGCTGTTGAATACCTGTATCTTATTGGCAAAATTCACATGGCTTTTAGTGGGTTGAGTCCAGAAATTACGTGAGTTCAGTTCACCTAAGTAAACAGTTTAACTAAAGCCTCATTTAAAAGCTGAAAATAAATTGATGTAAGCATCCTTCGTTCACCTACACCACTCAGATCTGTCAAAGGACCACCAATACAAACTAAATACTCACTTATAAAAAGTCAGGTTTTCTAGAAGGATGTTCTATTTTTCTAAAAAACATGATTTTTTAGTAAGACTGTTTTATTGGATGAGTTTAAATCCAAAACAAATGTATAAAAAGAGACATGGTCCTACCTAAAGCCTGGCTGCTAAGAAAAGCTCCGCAAATCGAGTATAACTCATAAAGCCAATATATTGGGGCTGGTCATAGTGTGAACTTAAAATGGACTTTCAGAGCTACGGTGGGAAAAAAAAATAGAACCTTTGTTACTAATCAATAGCTGAGTATCCCTTTAGTCATGGCACACTGCTGTACACAGTCAACTTATAAGCTGACAAATTTGGAATTCTGTCTACCTAATGTTTTAAGGCTGAAAAATGAAGTCATGCCAAGTAAAGGTCATGTTCAGCAAATGTATGCAAGGCATTGTGGGTTGTTTTAAGGGACAAAAAGACATAACTGGGGAAAAGGTACGAACAAGTGGAGTTGTTATTCTCCTTAGACCAGACCAGGCTAGTAAGTCTGATGGAGAGTTAATAAAGGATGTGAATGTGTTCACAAAAAGAAGGGAACATGAGACAGAAAAGTGTCACGTTCAGTCAAGACTGGAAGAGTATCTGCTGATAAGCCTTTTTCACGGTTTCACACTCCTTGCAAACATCCAGACACATGGAAGAAGTAAAAAAAGAAGAAAAAAATAAGAGCAGAAAACCCATTGCACTACATGTTCCTTGAACCAGTGCAAATAAGCTAGTGGAAATGACCACTGGAAATAAGGTGTATCTGAGAATTCCTGAAGAAAAAGAAGCATCAGACTAGGCCACTTTTTGCTCTTTCTGCCATTCTGTACAAACACCCTCCTGGGCCAACATAGAGCTGACTGGTGCTACAACACTTCAGAAGCTCAAATTGTTGAGGAAGCTGAGAGGAACAAATGGGAATCGGCAGAATGCATCACCAAAAGGACAAATAACAGATGGACAAACATAATTCCAAAACAAATGCCAAATACTGGAAGGAACAACAGAGTTGGGTAACATACTGGAAGAGAGGCAAAATAGTTAGATTCAGAGGACCAGCACAAATGCCAAAAGGCCATCAGCAGGAGAGAAAAGGTGAAACTAGACAGGTAAAAGAGAAGTTGCTATAATAATTAAGTGTATTTTTAAGAGGAAATATTTTTATCTGTTAAGTTCTTGATTTCTCATCTTAAATATTTTGAAAGCACTCTATTTCTTCTACTGACTTAGGGCACAGTGCTCTGCATTCTGGGCTTCTATGTGGACACTTTGAGTCCAACAGGAAAGTACGAAATTTGCATGGCCAAACCAAATTTCAATCACATAGCCCTTCTGAATTCCTATGATGGCCACAGTAATGTGTTCATTGTGTAGATCAGCTGCAATCCAATGGGCACTACCTTGGGAGTATCCTGAACTGGCAGATCTTTAAACAAGTCTGATGAACATCCACCTTTGAGATTCATCGTGGAAATAAAATGCTGTTCATATAAATTTGTTAGAGTTGCTAATTGTAAGGTGCTCTCACTCAAAAATGCATTCAGGGCCCTGTTTAGCTGTGCTCCACATTGCTCCTATGGTCCTAAGCATTAATCATAGAACCAGTGTCCTTGTAATCAATTACTGGTATACCTTACAGTCACAAGCCAAACACCTGGTTGTGCAGAAGCATTCTAAAATAGAGTGTTAACCAAAATAGAGACTTAGAGAGTCTGGTCCTTTCTCTATCCATTCATGAGGTCAATTCTATTACTTATGTGGTTGAAAGCACAACAAATGCATATTGTTATAACTCTTCAGTCAAAGCTTATGTTGTTAAATTTCTGACTACTCTTGGTAGAGTGTGAAAACCTCAAAATGTCTTGTTTTACTTATTCTTGTTGCCAATGGTTTCTGAATGTCATTAAGGACAAGAAGTACATATGACAATACCTACATGATGATTTTATTTTTGCTTAAAAATGTGGTAATTTCTTCCTGACCCTGTCAACAACTATGAGTACTAATTTGCTAGCTCAATGACTCATCATCAGTTCAGTTTACATGTAACTAACAGAGGTCAGCCATGAGAAAAAATATTTGATTTCAATACCTAATTCAAGGAGGTGTGATATTTCTATGGGGGGTTTGACTGCTTAATGTAAATCCCTTTAATTGCAGAACCTGTCTGCTGAATAGTTCTAGGTTCACTGATTCACTTTAAATTAGATTTGAGAATCATTAAGTCAGCTTCCTGAAAAGGTCTGACCTATGGTGGCTGTGTACAGTACAAATGCAATATCGGACAAGGGGTTCTGGAGTTAGAGGTCATATATTTTCATTGGGTTCTGATGGCTGGGGTCAGGAGATGCTCTTTCTGAGTAATTCAGCACAGTTTCAGGCCTCAGCTGTGCTGCTGAGGGTCACTGTTCTTGGTCAGGTTGCCATGGGGAAGGGATAAGGGAAAAGTGGACTTTTGTGCTTCCTTCCATTTGACTGCACAGCTTGCTGCTTAGCACAGGGCACTTTGACGGGAAGTGGCTGTGAGGAAGCCCACACTTGTTCCAGTTCATCTATCACAACAAGAGTTATTCTGGAGTGAAAGGATACAACCTAAGGGATGCAGAAATTTTAAAAGATCAAAATCATGTGCATGCTCTCAGAGGAAAAAAACCTTCCATATAAAACACTGTAAAGCATGAAAAATGTGGTATTGGACTGTTTAGGGGTTTTGTTATGTTCTGTTTATGTTGTGACTTTCTTCCCCTTCAGCATTCAGCATAGCACATTTAAGTGGTAACCACAGAAGCCGTTAAGTGTGCAAATGCCAGGACTAGCAGGGGTGGATTTGGTGCTCATGCCTCCCTTCTTTGGAACTTGCACAAAGCCTTACACTTCAGGAAAGGAGCCACAGCCCCTGATCAGACCAGGATGCTGCTGATAATCTCTTTCTAGCAGTGGAAAGCTCCATGGATAGTGTAGGTCAGTGAGAAACAATAATCTATGTACATTCCTATCCCAATAGGAAGGAATCGTTTATTAAAAATAGATAGAGCTACTGATGAACTAATAAAGAGATAGGTGCTTTGGCACAGGTGAGCATAACTTCCACTAGCTTGCAAAAGCTGGGTTCTTAACTTGTCAACAAATTGGATGAATTGCATTCCCAATAATGCTGTAAGCTACTGAAGGTTTACGAGAACAGGAACATATATACTTCACTGACTCCCACTCTTTTGGCATCATACTCTGCACTTTGAAAACAGTGAATGACATATTTTATGTCTAGAAGAGGAAGAATATTCTCCTAGTTGTGATTAAAACACCCTACATAGGATGAGCAGGAAGAATTTTCAAAGGTGGGGTAGTGTTAACCACGAGTAACTACAGCAGTGAATAGATTCTGTTGTACTTAAATCCTGTCATGGCCAAATAGTTACTTGTGCTTGTCAGGAGGCTCTATTTGCTGGAGAAAAATTGAAACTTTTTCATCTTGATTTCAGAATCCTTCTTGTCTTTCTCTTATGGAGATGAATATTTTATTTTGGAATCTTCAGGTGAATCTGGAAATCACATTTTAGCTAAATGTTAGGAGCTAGCTTTCCACCTTGGAAACTATAAAGTAGGGACTTTTCAGCTAACTGAAAAGCAAAACTAGGTTGTGCCTCTCTGGAATGTTACAGTTATTGTGATTACCTTTACAAATGTACCACACTCCATTTCAACCTGTGTTTCCATGCTCTCAGAATTGGAAATATCTTCAGTCACTTAGAGGTTTGAACTGGATAGTGTTCAAACAGTGAACTGCAATGTTCCTGAATCCCACCATCTGCCTCTAGCCTCCAGGGCAGACAGCCACCCACAAATGGACCCAACAGTGAGCAGCTCAGAGCATCCTTTTTTCAGGGGGCTGTTGGGAAGCCAAGGCAGTCAGCACTGAGCTCATCAGTGAGGAAAGAAGGTTAAGGTTGCTCCCCATTCAGTGGCAGTATTTGCAGAACCTCCCCCAGGGTATGAAATTTTACTTTTAAAAGCAACACGTAAAATTTGGCTCTCCTTTGTAAGTGCACTAAAACTGCGCTCTTCTGAGGAGTAGATCCTAGTCCACATAGCAGACCTTACAATTCACTTTTCTAGTCCTTTCCTGTACCTAGTTGTGATGCCCTTAGAAGATATTGAATACCAGGAGATTTTAGAGGCATTTTAGAGTTCATTAAAAATATGAAAATGTATATTTTGATAGTAGTTTACTGATTTTAACTGAGTGACAAGATTTCTATTGAAATCATCTCAAATGATGCTTGTTTCATGTTCCTGAGATTAGTTACTGACATCACTGGAAACAGGATTGGGAGTTCTCTGTCCTGGATGAAAGCACAGGACTGGTTTAGCCTGTGACCTGCAACAAGGTCCAAAGTCACTGAGGCTTTTTTAACTTAATTTCCTGAGGATTGGAAAGCCTATAGGAGCATGACATTTATGTCTCTTGTTCCCCCTATCTCTCGTCTCTTTGGACTTGAGTAAGTTAAATCAGTATGGTAAAGTTCTCAGATATGTTAATACTTCACAAGTTTTGTGAGATTAATGAGCTCAGCAGTGTTGTTCTCTTGGCTAGCCAGCTCACACACCCTCGCTGGCCAAAAGGCACATGCAGACCTCAGGCATGTACTTGTCAAGTAATGACAAGATCTGGGAAGGCAACAATGCTAATGTGTATTTAGGAGAAAAGATCAGGGCACATCATGAAGAACTGGAAATATAGTAATATAGACACTAAGAGTAAAAAGGAGACAATCGTAAGTTCAGTGAGACTATAGAAGTACTAAGGATGTGTTTGTAGAAAATTGTACTCTGAAAGGCCATTATTCATGGAACAATTAATTTCATTTTGACAGGTAGTGCTTGAATCTACTGAGTGTCTCACCTGAGACCTTCTGGGGTTTTTATTGTGTTTCTTTTGTTTGTTTGTTTTTTTCTTTTTTTTTTTTTGTGTGTGTGTTTTTTTGTTTTGTTTTGCTTTGTTTTGTTTTGTTTGTTTTGGGGTTTTTGTTTGTTTGGTTGGTTTTGTTTGGCATTTTGTTTGTTTGTTTGTTTTCCTGGTACTTTTGTAATTTCAGTACAGGATTTGAGTGTTAACTTCAAATCCTGCACAGTTGCACTAACATCTTTTCCCTTTACAAGTCTAAGAGGTGGAGAAAGAAGCCCTACTGCACAGATTTGAATAGGTGGATAAGTACCAGTGAAAGTATTTGCATAAGGAAAAGAACTCCATTTTATAACTCAACATGAGAAGCATAGATTACTTTGCACATACTTATTATGATTAGTCCATAAGAATTCATTACTGGCATCTTACTGGAGAAATTAGTTATTTCTTTCTCAGTCAAAGATAACACATAAAACTTTGTGCAGCAGACAATTAAGATGGAGGTTATTTCCTAACACTAATGAAAGTTCTCCCTTAGAACCATTGCAAATTTCTATGGACCTCTAACCTGTCATTTTCTTCTGTTTAGTTCATTGTATTTTGCAACAAAGAACACTGTACCCGGCTGTGCATAGAAAAAGGAAAACCCTTTTTCCGACAAAAGATGCAAAACTCTTTTGTTACAAAAAATAGCACAACTTCAGAAAAAAAATTTCCTAATAGAGATCACTTGGGTATTTGACTGTTTTCAGCATGTAGAGGGTTAAGCCCAGCTGAGAATGCCAGACATACCTGTATTCATTCCATTTTGAATAAAGTGACAAATTCCTATTCTTGGTCACTGGAGCAAAAAATTAGCCCTGTGCTTCAGTGAAAGGTCAACATAGGAAGAAATAAACACGAGGTGAGAGGTCATGACCTGTGTCTAGAACAGCAAAAATGGCTGAATTGAAAAAAAAAATAAAATAAAAAAATTCTACTGTACCTTGTACTTCCATATAGTCAGGTCCCATTTGAAATGCAAAACACTCCTAGAGTGTTGTTCTGGAAAGAACAGATTGAAATGTATGTATGTTTATTTATTTATAGTCTATTTTTGTACAAGTCCATTGATTTGGTCTATTTTAAATGACTCCTGTATATACATATATATTCCTGTGATCTGGGGGAGAAGTTTAACTGATCAGGCCCAGAGGACTCTTGCTGTCTGTCTGCTGGTCACTTCTGCAGTGCTTGTTGCAGACCAAGAGACCCCTATAAAATGGACAGGAGCAAAAGCAGTCACCAGTGGGAATGAGAGCCTGAATCACACATTGAGAGCATTGGAATTAGGCGACAAAAATAGTATTTAACTCTACTGCTCATGTTTGTGCTCAGTCTCTGCAACAGACGGACTGAAACGCTAATCTCATCTGATGCTGGAGATCAGTTCTGTCTAGTCTGCAGGAAAGCTGTCTTCTGTGTCCTGGATAGATGCTGTGGACATGTGAGCAGGGGCAGAAAACAGCAGAGCAGAGAAAGCAAATAAAAGAATATTTATTTAGTCAAAACTGGTGTCCAGTGACACCTCATGCACTGGGAGCTGTGGAGAAGAAAGCAAAGCTTCTTCAGAGCTCAACACTTCTAGAAGAATTTGCTGCTATCAGCAGCCTGCAGATCCCTCTCAAATCACTTCTCAAGTGTCCTGCAGGCACAGGTCTGAGTCAAATATCAATGTCCACTTCTTTGGATTTTTTGATTCTTTTTGATTGCAGATTAAAAAAAAAAAAAAAAAAAAAAGAAAAAAAGGAAAAAAAGGCATTACACAAAAAGCCTTCTCTGACTGTGCATATGGTTGACAGAAGAGTGAGCTAGGAGAGAACAACTTTGCCAGAAATGGTTTTCTTTTTAAAAACCAGTACAAAATCAAGGTATTAAACCAAAGAACACCCCATGAACAATGTTATATCGATTTATAGAGTATTTGCCTTTCTGAAAATAAAATGTTCAAGGTGGTAGAAGACCCATTGTTAAATGTGCAATGCTGGGCAAAAGGATATGTTTTCTTTTCTTCTTCTCCTATAACCTGTCTGAGAAGGTTTTTTTATGTAGCATATCTTCATCATAAAATAACAATTCACTGCAACCAAAACTCTAAGCAGTAAAAGATTGATTTTGGCTAATTTCTTGTTTCCCGATATATTAGGAACAAATAGAATCAAAATAATGGAAACAACCTATTTCAACATTTTGAAATTTAAAATTCCCTTTTTCATTTAAAGGTATTTTGTATGCAATAAGGTAAGTATACTTACATGAGAGAAGAGAAAAATGCTGAAGATGAAATAAGAATTAAGATTCTGGAATGTATATCAACTTAGGTCCCTTCCAAAAGTTTGGATTCTTTATTTGCAAACTATATTCATTGGAGTATCACAAAATGTCTGCAGAAATGCAAGATGTATCCTGCAAAACTCTAGTTGTGAAAATTCCTAAATGACCCTGAATATGATGACCTCACAGAATTAGGATGTAAAAGATACCTTGAGCAAACCACGTCTTCATATTTCATTGTATGGCCTTATGCAAGGATGGTACAACTAAGCTTTCAAAAATATGTAATCGGGATTCTTTTTAAAATATTTTTTTTTAGCTTTGTTTTTCTCATTTTTGTCCCATGTGTTATCAATGCTTTGGTAGTTTGATCGTATTCTTTTATTCTGAAATGGATATTTGCCTTCTGTTTGCTTTATGTTCCTTTCTAGGACTTGCTTGTGTTTTTGGCTTAATATGTCTCATATTAACAGCAGAGTTTTACGGTGTTATGCCAGTTGGCACTTCATATTTCAGCAGGCTGAAGAGCAGTATGAGGTCTTGTGTAAAGAATACCCACCCAAATTAACCAGTTACAGTCCTTTAGCAACTGTTTCTATGTACTAGCTACTGTACATCATGAAACAGAATGGTTCTGATACACCCATGATGGCTATTCACTGGTCCCCAAAAGTGTGAAGCAAGTTAATTTCTGTTGCAGTTCAGAGAAGACAGTAGTTATACCAGTGAAACATATGTTAAAAACAGAAAAAATGGATGGTTGAATATTACATTACTACTTAACCTTAATTCGATTTGCTTGTTGTTGTGAGGTATATTGTTCTTTTCAAACCAAGACATAGGATTTATTCTAATGTTAGGAGAAACAAAAACAGTCATCCTATTTCCTCTTATTTCTGCATGGCAAGTGCAGATAAATGCAAATAAAATGTAAATAATTTTGTATGCTGAGACGGCCATGTCATTTCATAGAATTCTTCAGTGAAATTCAGATGAATGGGTTTCTCTGGGTGAGAAGAAGATATAGACTTGTATATCATCTGTATATTGATGTCTATCAAGTCTGTTTTGCTAAGACTACAGAGTGGATGACAGCATGTCTGTGTGACATCAATGCTCAGAGCATAGTGAGAAGACTGATGTTCATTTTTTACAAGACTGAGATGATGGAAACAGAGTAGAGGGCCAAGAAACCAGAATAATTGCTTTAGTTTACACTGATATGCCCAGTTCAGAAATCCTGGTGTCCATTTGCATGTGGAAGTAAGAAATTATTTTAGTTCCCAAACTGTCCAGAGCTCTGAGGTAGTGGCTTACATAAACAAATTATTTTCTCTTTACCTGTCAGCACTTGAATCCAAAGTAGACCTTGATAAGGTTGTCCAAGTTTTGACTCTTGGAAACTGAAATGTTTTCTCCTATGCTGTAGCTTGAGACAATATTGAAACCCCAGACAATGCAGCACATGGTTGGTTGTTCACATGACATTTCACGCCACGAACTTAGGACGCTTCTTCAGATCTTTCTTGCTGTGGCACAGGCTCAGTTCTCAGCATTTCAGAGACTTTCCCGCTGTGTGGCACTTCTTGACTAGAAGGAGGCTAATAGTGTTATACTAAGGACAGAGGAGCTTTTGTCAAGGAGCAAACCATGACTAGGGTTTTGGCTATCAGATAAGAGTCCAACTGCCACACTGTGTGTCTTGAGCTTCCCCTCAGTCCTGCCAGCCAGGACAGACTGCACTGGGGCTGCAGTTCTCCAGCACACACCCTCTCTGTTGCATCCACATAACAACTGATGTCTAAACCCCTCTGCTTTGGTACAACAAGATAGTAGTTGATCTCAAACCTATCCCTACAGAAAGGATTTCTCCATGCTTAAAGGGTATCAAAATAAGGTTTTAGATAAGAACAAATACTGAAAGCGTGAGTTAGTTCTTTTCTCTGCATTCAACAGTCTGACAGTTGTTCGTCACTGAAATCCTGAATAAGGTCATGTTATGTAAATAAAATGGCATTCTTTGCTTCAGTCATATTTATGTACGACTGATTTCATTGAGACTTGCAAGGAGATGTGTATGAGAGAAAGAATAAAGTTTCAGGGAAGCTCTGAGCTAATTTTCTAGTGGTGTGTTGTGGGTAGAAATATTCAGATAACACTTTTGCCCTGTTTTCATATGGTCAAAAGTCTATTACTTTGAAGACATACCAATGTCTTTGAACTGAATATGTCAATTTTTTCTTTTTTTTTTTTTCTTTTTTTTTTTTTTGTGTGAAATAAGAATTTCTTATGTAGGGAAAGAAAATTTATTTTTAATGGCAAAGTCTAGTTTTACTGAAGTTACCTACAAAAAAGAAGCCAAAGGTCACTGCACTGCTTGAACTCACATCACTTTTATCACCCTTCCACACCCATGTCCAAGATGCCTAGTGATGTTTAAATGTTAATATATTTAGTAAATTGATTCAACAGCTATTTATTTCAAATATTTCTGGACTTAAACAAAGAGAAAGACTGTAGAATACCTCACCAAAA
>VXAU01004367.1:193146-229814 GCA_013399695.1 Formicarius rufipectus | reverse complement strand
TTTTTTACATCTGCCTTGGATGATATGAAAAAAGGTGTCAGGGACATAATTACTAAATACATCTAAGATACAAACCCTTTTGTTGTTCTTTTAATCATTTGAGGGAAGAATATTAATTCACTGGAAGATTTTTGTCCTTTTCTACAAATAACAAGTAAAATTAACTAACAGCTCAATTATTTTGTTAATGAGGTAGCTCCCCTCCCCACTGGCATGAATTCAGTTAATTTTTTTTTCGTCAAATGTCTTCTATTCTACTATCAATCAAATATCTTTTCAGTGCATAATCAGGAAATCCTAATGGAAGGAAAAACAAGTTGGAGCTGATGACAACTACAGTGGCTTACTTATAACCACTGCCTGTCACACATGAAGCCATACTAGTGATTATAGGTTGACTAAGGAAATGAAAAAGTGAGTACTTTAAAAGCAAGGTAGTGATGGGGGAGCAAAAGTTGATTTTTTATGAATATTTAATTATTTATTTTATATAACTTAATTACAGCACATTTTAATTCATTGTTCCATCCAAAATGTGGTTTTAATGAGCATAGTTTCATAGCTTTTAAGAAAAAACACACCAAAATGGTGCCCTTAGTTACCTTCTTCATCCACGCTAAGCACTTTAATGAGTGCCTCCATTTTCAGAAGTGGTCTTTCCACTGACTTGAAGGTGCAAAAGCAGAATTATATGGTTTAAGTGGCAATAATAATTTTGAAGCAATAATTGACCAATAGTCAGTGTGAATAGTTCACAAGCAATTGACAGACTGATATTTGTTTGCTTAAACTAGTCTGTGAGTACCTGGAAATAAGAATTGTGAACAAATGCAACAAAAAAATCCCAACCAACCAAACAAAAAAACCACAACAAACCGAAAAAGAGAAACAATGGAGAAATAAATTTAAAAGCTATACTCACCAGCTAATTCACAATAAGTATTTTGATTGTTCATAACTCATGTCAAACAGTGCCTAGAATGGAATTTGTTCTCTGAAGGAAAATTACTTTAAAATGAAGTTGGCAGAAACACTCTGCACTAGTTTGTTTCCTGAGCAATGCATACATATATAATTTCCTGAAGCTTGTGCTGTAATGATTCTGTCTGCATGTGACATATGTATGGCTGGTGATAGCACGGTCACTACCTAGGAAGGACAATTGCTGAACACTGGCAACAAAAAATGTTTAAAAAATGGTGGTCAGTGCTGCTGTCTAGGCATTAAGAGGCATCCAAAGATGAAACTCCTGCCAAAGGCAAATGACAACTAATGTGGTCAGATTCTTGTAATTTATTTTAGCTGTTTTTTGATCTGCCCATCATTCTGAGCTCTGGTAACTTAAAATATCCCCATTCAAAACCACAGGAACTGAAGCTGACTATTTATGTCACTGCTGCTTACTGTAGTGAACTTGATAAATAGCAGAGCAGAACCCTACAACCTATTTAGTAAAAGACAATAGTTGCAAATCAACAATAGTCTACTCTGTACAGCTGTTAAAACTAATAATGAAAACAATGGCATGATCTTTGGTATCTAAACGCTACTAGAGACTAGAGCTGAGTCAAAATTCCCAATTTACATTTTAAATTACATCCCAATACTTCTGTAAAAAATTTCCATGTCATCTACTATTTGGCAAAGAAACCATTAGGAAAAACAACAAAAAAGAAATTTGTATTTCGAGTTGAGTTTTGTGTTTGGTCTTTCACAAACTGACAGACTGGCAAGAAGGGTGGGCCAAGACCAACAACATGAGATTCAACAAGACCAAGTGCTGAGTCCTGTGCTTTGGCCACAATAACCTCATGCAATGCCATGGACTGGGGCAGAGTGGCTGGAAAGATGCCCCATGGAAAAGGACCTGGAGTTGCTGGTTGACAGGCATCTGAAAATGAGCTAGCAGTGTGCTCAGGTGGCTAAGAAGGCCCATGTGTTCCTGGTCTGTATCAAAAATAGTGTGGCCAGTAGAACCAGGGCAGTGACTGTGCTCCTGTGCTGGGCACTCGTGAGGCCATACCTCAAGTGCTGCATTTAGTCCTGGGCCCCTCACATTGAAAGGGCCAGTGAGGTATTGAGTGTGTCCAGCAAAGGGCAAGAAAGCTTTTAAAAGGCCTAGAAAACATGCACTGTGAGGAATGGCTGAGGGTACTGTGGGTGTTTCACCTTGAGAAGAGGAGGCTCAGGGCACACTTCATTGCTCTCTACAACGTGCTGGAAGGAGTCTGTAATAGAGGTGGGGCCTCATCCCTTCTACCGTGCCTGCAGCAAGAGGACCAGAGGAAATGACCTAAAACTGAGACAGGGGAGATTCAGATTGAATAAGAAGAAAAAAGTTGTCACTGTTAGGGTCATCAGACATTGGAATAGGTTGTCCAGGAAGGTGGGAGAGTCACCATGCCTGGAGGTGTTGAATAGGCGTCTAGACCTGGTGCTGGGTGATATGGCTTAGTGGTTTAGAGGTCACAGTGGTAGGCCTGGGTTGACAGTTGGACTTGATGATCTTAAAGGTCTTTTCCAACCTTGATAGGTCTATGATTCCAGAGTTCTATGACATTGCAGGTTACTTGTGATTTGTTTTGCTTTTGTCATTTTTCCCATGGGAAAAGAAGAGAAAGAAGAAAGCATTTATGAAATTTTCTTTGCATTGTCACCCAATTTGCTCTCTGTTTTGCTACTTTGCAGTAAAACAAAATAATTAGAGAAATTAAAAGGGAGAAGAAAATCATTAGGTTTTCCTTAAAAACAGAGACAAAAGTATTGGTAACAAACCCAAAATTTTTAGTTAAGATTAAACATTTTATTGAATTTAGAATCAAAGCTGCAATTTTTGGTCTTAATTCTAACACAGTCCTTTTCCTAACACTGATTCTTATGGACTTTTGTGATATATTATCAAATGAAAAGAATCAACTAGATCTGAAGTTCTTCAGCTGCTTCCAGAAACTGCTTTCCAGAATGCTTACCTTAACATTCCCCTTTCTTGACCATTAATTTCTCATCCATAAGAAAATAAAAATAATAATAATAAAAAAGCAGAACATTTTCTTTATGCAGGAAAGCGACAAATGGGACAAAAAAAATCCAAACAAAAAACCTTTGCTTCATGGTTCATATCCAATATCTCTACAAATCCATTTATCCGAATTCACATTAGACATTTTGGCCTAGAACTGTCTAAGTATATCCTCTATATAAAGACATAATACTCTCTTTGTGCCTGCTAAAAAAGATATTTCTGTGCATCATACCTTTGTTCTACAGAAATGGTCTTCACCTTAACTTTATCTCAGAAAAAAAAGTTTGAGAAAATATTTTCCTTCCTGTGATTCTGTCTTTTCTTGAAAAAAGATCTAGCATGGACCTCGTATAATAAGGAATAAACGCTATTCATTTGTGAGTAAGGAAGTATGCAAAAAAGCAAGATATGTTTGCTGGAGATTTTGTGATACAATAAAAATTAAAGAAAGATTGTAATATCTCATTTAATTGTTCTATTAAAATCCATGATTGTTTGGAAAAAATTGCATTAATACAATGAGAATAATAATGGATTATTTATGGAATGCACACAGACCCAATTCTTGGTAGAAGGCCCACAAACAAATACAAACCCAGTTGTAGCATAACAATATCCCATTTTACAGCTGAAACAAGACAGGCTTCTTGTATATGTAGATTCAATAGCACAGTTAATGCAATTCTGTAGTAATGCCAGGCATGCAAAAAAAAAAGTTAAAAATAGCAAGAATAACATTTTTTTTTTTACATGATTCAGTAACCACAAATAAGCCATCATTACTGGCAAAGTGAATCAATCAGCCTCTGGCCACAAACTTCAAAGGAACTATCGGCAGGTAAAATCCACCCTAACAAACATAAAGCTGCCTCTCTTTCACCCACAATGAAAATATATATAATATGAAATGAAAGTGTCTGGTCCTCTTGCGGTGGGTTCTGTCTTCTGATGATTCAGTAGCTTAAACTTTAAAACCCCTCTAAAGAAAACCTTAAGATGAAAGCATAGACTTTTACATTGTTTCTCTGAATACATGAAAAGTTATTGAAAACACTTACAAACAATTTTATTACACATTCATTGCAGGGAAAATAATATCTGGAAAAAGCTTTAAGCTCTCCTCCACCATGTATTTTAATAGGGTTTGCTTCCATGAATGTTAAAATGAAGAAAGCTTGAGGAAATTCATGGCCCTTAGGTAAGATGGCAGGGTATTAAAAAAAATTGGTTTTGTAACAACAGGAAATTAGTGCTTTTCATTAAAATTGAGTTCAATATGTATTTCTTTCAGCAACATGACATATGGAAACTTTATTTCTCAGAGTAGCTTTCAGAGGTCTTTGGTCTCTTTTCATCAAACACTGATGAAAAGGATATGCTAAAGACAAGTGCAAATTCTTTAATAGGCACAACATAGTTTTGTATTTGTGATGAGATTAAACATATAATTTTGTCTGAGTTAAGGTTTTGAGGATTAGTCCTGTTTTCATGTTGAATTTTCACACTGCCTATCAAGGAGCTGTGAATAACGCATAACTTTGGTTTAGTTTGCACTTTTTCTTTCACTCATGCAGGATGTGTAACTGGATAAAAATAAGTAGTGTTGGCAGTGATAAATAATGGTAGTCATTGGTCATTGTTTTTCCTCACACACACAATTTAGAATTTGGATATTGTAGGATAGATTTAGAATAAGAAAATATTTTCAGGTAGATAACATACAAACTAACTGTACATGTTCATGATCTTTCTTATTGGAAAGTCATGCAGCTTTGCTGAACTCAGAAAGTTTACTCCACAGGATAGTTTGGCCCAATCCATAGACAATATCGTAATAGTTTTAAGAGTAGCTTCTAAAAAAGTTTGAAAAGACAGTTACTTTCTCTACTTCTGGGGTAAAATCATTGATATCCTAGAGTGTCTTTTTCTTATTCTTCTTGCCTTTTAAAAAATTATGGAAAGATGAAAGACTCCTCCACATAAACAAGAAATAAGGTTAGGTGCAGATACGCAGGGACAGGATGTTAATAGTGCAGGGCTGTGGACCCTTGAGAATAATCATTTTTCTCCGAGTGAAGATGAGGTGCCAGAGGTGGTTATGGTGTTTCCTCATAACTGTAATGAAAGGGTGAGATAAATATATATATACCTTACCAGGAGAAACAACCAGAATAAATTAATGAAGAAGTGGTGTTTGATCTAAAAGGTATAATAGGTAGTCTCTGATTTCCGTCAACGAGCCTAGATTTTAAGAACTTAGTAAAATTTTATCTTGATAAAATTATGTACAAAACCTATGAGCCCTAAAATGTGTGATTAATACATTCATTGGAACTGTAAAAACATATGAGACTAGAAAGATGGCAAAAATTAGGCATCTATGACCCTACAGCTTGTTTCCCTACTAGAATGACTTTAAAACTATAAGATCATCTAAATGTTTCATGTAAAGACCTTTTCCATTGTACCAGAAACAGCCTTGGGCTGGCTTTATTTATTTATCTATCTATTTATTTATTTATCTATTCATTTATCTATCTATCTATCTATCTATCTATCTATCTATCTATCTATCTATCTATCTATCTATCTATCTATCTATTTATTTATTTGCAGTAGTGGAAATATCATTTTATAACATGCAATATCAAACAGCTGTAATGGCAGACGTACTGGAGGCATCAGATCCAGAAACATCTCAGATGGATGACAGCCAAGTGAAAAGGAATTTCTTCCCCTCTCTCCTCCTAGCCTTTGTTGTCCTCTCCACCTTCTGCCATGGAAAAAGAATCAAGGGATTGGTGACGATTTTTCTGTTGTTATCATCAATGAATTGAAGCATCAGTAAGTGAGGAATCAAAGAAATGACATCCATTTGGGACCAAAAGACTAAAATTCTCAGCTTATCAACTTTGTAAGTTTATTGCAAGCTGATAAATTGACCCAAAAACCAGCACTATATTAGGGAATGCATTGGATCTAAGAATCAATTCCAAGTGAATTGCTTTTGTGTCTCAGTATTCTGTCAGTAAGGGCTTTCTTCTATCAATTACTGAAAATAGAGCTAGCACTGTTTATACTGCGTTTGCAGCACAAGTATTCTCATGCCACTATCCAATTCTGACATAGGTCCTTGCATACAAAATGATTTTTACTACTATTTCTAACCGTCCATAGGGTTATCAATGTGTTTATGGTAAAGCGATAGTGCTAGATTTCATGTCCAGTAAACCCCCAGTGAAACTCAAAGCTTAATGACATAATATAATGCAACTTGCAAGAGTCCTTGAGAATGGCCTCAGCTAATTACACGTACTTGTTGCTATAGCCAGAACTCCTCCAGATGTGGGTGCTTTCCACAGGTCTCTAGAAAAAGCAGAATTCAAGTTTACAATTGATTGTGGGTAAGGAGTTTCTGAATGTGATATGAAAACTAGTGATAAAATTCCAAAGGAACTCAGCTGGATGTTGGACCCAGCATGAAGTTGATAAAGCTCAGTTATTCAGAATTGACATAGCATGGCAAAGCTATGAAGACACTGCTTATTTCAGCTTTGGTTGCCAAGGTTAGGTGCTTGACAACTCAATCAAGAAAGGATGAGAATGGAAGAAGGAATCTGAATCATTGCCTTAAGATGAGAAAGATATTCAGAATGATTCCTTTGTTCCTTTCTTTCAATAGGAGGCTGTAGAGGGAGGAGAAAGGGAAGCCTAAAACCCCAATGTGGTGCACTAGCAAGAGACAGATTAATATACATTGGCATCAGCAAAGATTACAATGACCAAGCAAAAGTCCCATGAGAAATTTGGTCACTTCAGACACATCTCTTTCCTCTCTTCTGTGCAATATTTCTTCAATTTTTCTCCTCCTTCATATTCTTTCTTTTACTTTAGTCTACTAAATACCCACCTACAGAGTGCATATTTTCCATGTGCCGAGTATGCAACCTTTCTCTTAGGCAGTGATTTTCTCACTCAGCACTTCCTCCTCAAATTCTTTCAGTGTCAGGCTCCCACCCACCTCAGTGACTGAAGATAACTATCATCCTGCTATTCAAATCAATGCAAGTAGATACTTACCCTTTTCCCCCTTTTCTTACGTTTTGGTCTTAACTGGTTGCGGCAGGAGAATAAAGACAAGCAAATATGGGACCCACTGCCCTTGGAAGTGAGTTCAGCTGCCTTGGTAATGAACATGTCTGTTCATCTTCTGCCCAGTGAAACATCTGATCAACTCTTTTTGGAAGAAAATATCATCCATATATTTTCAATTATCTTTGAAAAAGTATGACCCATTTTTGGGCTCACCCTTGCAAAAATAAGTCTGGGTTTCTCAGATAGACATTCATCATTCAATCTGATACTATTACACTGAGGCTGAGAGCCCTTACAGAGAGCTGCTTACAGTACAATAGCTGTGGGGATTATTGCCAGAGGGGGCAACTGTGCAAACCATGATGGAGGAAATGTTAAACTGGCCTGGTAGAAGCTTGGTCCATTCTGGTATGAAGTAGTTTCTTGTTCTCATTAAGTGGAATGTGTAGATCTCTATTGCATGATTTTTCTTTATGCTTTCTGGGTTACCTACCAGCATAATGAAGCCTCACCATAAATGGAAGCCCAGAGATGAAATTCTCATTAGTTATCAACTGAGAGTTCCCTAAAATCCCTGTGTGTAACCAGTTTGATTGCTGAAAATATCAGGCTGTCTTATGTGATAAATGAGTATGGGGTATGAATTTGTTTTGTTTTTCCAATATGGACCATCTTCCTCCTATTTATTCTAAATTCTATGTGTACTACCTATTTAAATGGCGACATTTGAAATTTATACTTTTATACACACTGGCACAATCCAAGCTGCTATTTTTTGTGCTTTCTCACTTCTCTGATCCATGGTCTATCCAAACAGAGTGTACTGATGATGCTATTGGAAGTTGGAAAACTATTTTGCCACTGCAGGCTTTACATGGAAGTAAGTACAACTACTTACACCTAAGTATTATTTTTATTTGTACTATTATGCAGCAGTTGCTACTCTTGTGGAACCATTAAAAAGAGGCCATACATTTCAAACGATAACTGCAAAGCCCTAGGCACAAAATGGAAGATTAAGGGTGCTTTAATGTTTCCTTAACATTACTTCAGTGTATTCATACCCAAAGCATTATTTTCTAATCAAATGCAACATTGCAGAACATGAGAGTGTTCAAGTCCTATTTTCAGAGATACATTAGTGGGAAAAAGCAGCGGATTGCCCTGCTGCCCTATGAAGCCATCAAAAACTGATGGGCATTTTTTAGTCATCCACAGAATTGACACATTCTGGATCCCAGTACATTGAATAAATCTAATTATGACATTTTAATAAAATATGTTAAAGACATTTATTTGAGGCCAAAGTCTGGAAGCAGTGAAGAACATGTTCCAACAATAAAGCTCTTACACCTGGATGTTAACCTCTTCAATGCCCTATGGACATATGGATTCAGTCCAGAAAGGCAGCACCTCCAGTTGTCTGTGAATATCTGCAATATGTCCTCATATTACAGAGAAGTTAAATATGACACATTTAGTAAGTAGGGAAGCATATTGACTCCAAACACACAGAATTTACTGATGCTGCAAGATCAGTGAGCCAGGAGAAATAGTACAAAAATTGTTCACTTGCAGCTTGTTAGATGAGAAAATGGGCTTTGGATTTAGCCTGTTCATGTCCTTTATTATTCACTGTTCTCAAATACTTATGTGAGCAAAGCTATGTTCCTACAAACATCCACAAACAGCAGATTTGAGCACTTGCCAAAGGAATATAGTCAGAAAACAAAACCTGTTTTCTGATAAAACAGCATTCATTTTTGGAGAAAGCAACGGCTCGTAAAGAACAGACCATCAATATGGGAACAGATATAACATCATGTGACTGGTCACAACACTCTGTTAGTGAATCTTAACTACTGAATGATCAACTAAATGCTTCTGCTTTGGATTGTCCAAAGCTTAATCAAGCTGTCTGCAAACTAGGAGCAAGGATAAACTATGGTCTTCCCTGTGATGTTCCTTGGTAAAGGAATTCTATGAATCACTGTTGAACTAGACCAAGGCTCAGCCAGCGGAAATCCTGGATCGTCTTATACAAAAATTCAGTTGTCTCTGTGAGTCTGAATTACTCTGACAGAGTTTATTTTAATTATATAGACGTCATACCACAAACACATAATAATTCTAGGGTTTGAAAATATGGGGGTACAAGGTGGGGAATTTATATGGCAACAGATTTTTCCTATCATACTCAGTGCTAGAGGGAACTGAAATTTACAAATGAATATGCAATTAAAAATCCCACACAAAATGTAAAGAAAAAGATTTTTATTGTGCTTTTTCTGTGTCAATATCACAAAGTAATTACACAAAAGTATAGTGAATTTCACTGCCCTGCTGCTTTACAGAAAAATAATGTGACAATTTACCAACAATTATAATCTTTAAATTTATTTAATACTACTTAAGAGCAAAAGATGCCATCCGTAGGGTTATTTATTCAGTTTTTATAGAACAGCATTGCCTTCTGTTTCAGATGGACATTGCTGTACCTTTAAGCACAAAATATATATATATATTAATATTCTCAAAAAATGCGAAGCCTTGTTTGCAATCAATGCATATTCCCGTTTTGTGTAAGAATAACAGATGTTGATAGAAATAGCCATTGGGTTTGTAAAGAACCCATTTCATGTGTCAGAATAGTTGTGCCTTTTCTAGATGAAATGTCAAAAGCAGGCAGATATCTCAATGTGAAATGACCTTAAGAAAAACCCGACCTCGCCAAAGATGACCTTTTTCCAGCAAGAAACATTAAAATTACAACCATATTGATGCTTTAGCTTCAAAAACAATATGTATTTCTTTTTTAGTGCTTTTATGTCTTGGCATCCTATGTATTTTAAATAAAGATGTACACTAGTCCACTTTATACTGTTTCTGTTGAGCCGATTTATGGTCATGGATTTGTTTTATGAATGTATTCATACACAGGGAGATGCATAATAATATTTTCATAAATGTAGATATACATAGAGACACATACATAAATACAATTATATACATTCAAAAGGATCAAACAATATTATCCTAATTTCTCAAAGGATCTAACACTTTTTGTGTCCATATTACATTAGTAGAATGCATTACTTACTGTAACTGAATTAAATCTTTTCACAGTATCATCCTTTTCTGAATTTTTAACAGATCCCTATGGCTTCACTTTCTTCAAGAAAAACGTATGTTTTATCAAAGTGTTAATAAAACTGAAGTGTCCAAGGTTCTTAGAAAGTAACATTGGAAAAGTATTCACATATAATAGTGTATGTGTGTGCATGTGCCATGGCTGATTAGAGGCATGCAGTTTCTCCTTTAAACTAGGAAAGAAAACAAAACAGAAAGAAAAAAAAATCCACCCCAAAACAGACAATCAAAAAACCAAAAACATCCTTTGCTAAGTACTGGAGATGTAAAATTCCACTTTTTGCAATTGATGCAGAATCTCAGTCTTAACTTTTGATCTAAAGTTCACAGTGATTTGAAATTAAAAAGCTGAAGTTCCTATACACGGGAGATCTTCAGGAAGACACCAGATGTTCTGAAAGTTCTCGTTTGTGTACAGGATGATTGATGAAGTACACAGGGGTTTTGGAGGTCAACAGTGTTAAAAGTTTATTCAAATTCTGCCCACATAAACCAAGCCCTTTTCACAGCCCCTCCTTAGGTGGTCCATACCTCGTTCCCCAGTTCCCTCTTTCCCTACCCACAATCTGTGCTCCGTCCTTCCATGTACTGCTCCCACCTCTCTGGAAGACATTCTGTTGACTGAAGCACATCGGGAGTACTCAGCATATCCTCTCGAAAACCTGTACTGGGAAAGGACAAATACAATCCCAGGAGATGTTCTGTGAGATGGTTACAGAATGATCTTTTTCATCCTTTTCTTATGATCTCCTGGCATAGATAAAGAAAAGTTACCTCAGTTTCTTTCCATTTAGGTGATCTTTCTTGCACTTATTTCTCTTTTTTCTCCCTTCTCCAGCCCATTTCAAACAACTCTTTTCTTCTGAAGTGATGAGAACAAGTCACTAAAATGCCTACAATTTAAGATTTCTTTTCCTAGATTTGATTCTGAGAAGAAATTGCTACCCACAGATTTCATAGAAACATAGAATTGTTTAGGCTTGAAAATACTTTTAAGATCATCAAGTCTAACTGCTAACTGATCACTGCCAAGCCCACCACTAAACCATGTTTCAAAGTGTCACATCTACATCTTTTTAAAGTACTTCCAGGAATGGTGACTCCACCTCTTGCCTGAGTACTCTGTCCTGGTACTTAACAACCATTTCAGTGAAGAAAATTTTTCTAATTTCCAATCTAAACCCCCACTGGCATAATTAGGGTCATTTCCTCTTCTTAAGTGTCCTATCACTTAAGACTTGGGAAATGATACTGATCCCCACCTCATCACAACCTCCTTTCAAGTAGTTACAGAGCAATAAGGTACTCCCTGAGGCCCCTTTCCTCCAGGAACAACACCAGCTCCCTCAGCTGCTCCTCATCTAGTTTGTGCTCCAGACCTTTCACCAGCTTTGTTGCCCTTCTCTGGACATGCTCCATGACTTCAGTCTTGCAGTGAGTGGCAGAAAATTGAACAAGATCTGAAGTGTGGCCTCACCAGTGCCCAGTACAAGAGGACTATCACTGCTCTATTTCTGCTGGCCACACTGATATAAGCCAGAATGCTAGTGGCCTTCTTGGCCACCTGGGCACACTTCTGGCTCATGTTCAGCTGCTGTTGATCAACGGTCTTAATAAATTGCCATTATATCTCATACTACTTTTGTTACTACAGTGATAAACCATCAATGACTGCTATACTTGAATTACTCAACTTAATGAATTGTCCAATTTTTTAGTTCCCATTTCTCTCAGTCCTTTAACCCAACACAGAAAACATCCTTTATTGCCTTCTAGGGAAAGGAAAATTGCTTCAAATAAGTTTTATTTTATTGTTTCTCTGCATCCTTGAAGGTCTTTAATTTACTCAGCAATTTAGTTCTCACATATACACACATTCAGGTAACACACTTGTTTTGATTGAGACCACCCTTTCCAAATAATTACTTCAACATATCTAAGTAGAGTTTGTTAAAAGTGCTTGTTACAGGGAGAATTTAGACTCCTCAGTGAATAATCAATCCCAGAAAATATTAGAACAAAAAGACTTGCCTTCTGGCCAGGACAAAAAGCATGAGATCTTAGCATCCAGGGGAGCAGGCCTAGAGAAGATGGAAGAAAGCCGGGCAAGAAATTTGAGGCTACACTTGCATCCTTGCAGAACCATTTTGTTTTGTTTGTTTTCTAATGTCTTGTCTCTGATTGGATAAAAACATTTTTTCTTAAAAAATAATGGAAATCCAAGGAAAACTCAAGAGGACAATGAAGCATTTCTGTTGCAAACTTTAATGTGCCAGAACCACATGGTATGAGTACATATAACTCTGTGTCTTTACTCACCAGATCCTCATTACTTTTAGCTGACCACTTCCTTGCTACCCTTATCATTGCTGACTTGCCTTTCACCAACATGACTGATGGCCTGATCTGGCTAGGTTGTTCAGGAAGCCTTTCTTCTTTTAAGGGATGCCTTTTAAACCTAAATAAAGCCCTGTACTTCTCTGCTTAACCATAGTTTTATTCTCACCATTTTACTTTGTTTTTGTTCTCAATGATACACAAACCATCTGTGCCTCTAACACAATGTTCTTGAATAGCCTCCAGGCTGTTTCTGTGGTTTTAAAGTTTTTTAATTTGCCCTTCAGCCTGCTGTTAACCATTTTCCTCATAGTTTTAAAATCTGCCCTTTTAAAGTTTGTCACTTTTTTGCTCCTGAGGGGAAATTGTGTGTTGGGTTTGTGTGGCATGGTTTGGTAATGGGGGGACTGAATGGGTGGCTTTTGTCAGCAGTTACTAGAAGCTTTGCCCATGTCTGATGGAACCAATGCCAGACAGATTCAGGACAGACCAGACACTGTCAAGGACCAAGGGCACCAGCAACAATGGTAGAGTCTCTGGGATAATGTACTTAAGAAGGAGAAAAAATACCCAAACCTGTGCAACTGCAGCCAAAGAGAGAAGTGACAATCTGTGAGTATCATCTCTGCAGACACCCAGGACTGTGGAGAAGGAGGAGGAGAGGGTGTTCCAGGTGTCAGAGTAGAGATTCCCCTGTAACCCCTGGTGAAGACTATGGTGAAGCAGCCGTGCCCCTGCAACCCATGGAGGTCCACAGTAGAGCAAAGATCTGCCTTCAGTCTGTGGAGCACCCCACACTGGAGCAGGTGGATGTCTGAGGGAGGCTGTGACCCCATGGGAAAAACAGGCTGGAGAAGGCTCCTGGCAGAACCTGTGACTTCACAGAGAGGAGTCCCTACTGGAGCAGCTTTGCTGGCAGGACTTGTGACCCTGCGAGTGACCCATGCTGAAACAATCTGTTCCTGAGGAGCTGCACCCTGGGGAAAGGATCTCATGCTGCAGTAGTTAATGAAAAACTGAAACCCATGGGAAGGACCCACACTGGAGAATTTTGTGAGGGACTGTCTCCCATGGGTGTGTTTCCATGCTGAAGCAGGGGAAAAGTGTTGAAGAGTCTTTCTCCTGTGGAGGAAGGGGGAACAGAGACAATTGCCCATAGCACCGGTTCCCCATCCTCCTTCATCTGGAGGGGAAGAGGAGATAGAGAATTCAAGAGTGAAGTTTGAGCACAGGAAGAAGGTACAAGTGGGAGGAGGGTGTTTTTAAGATTTGATTTTCATTCTCATTATCCTACTCTGATCTGATTGGTGAAAAATTAATATAATTTCTCTAATATGAATCTGTTTTGCCCATAACGGTAATCAACGAGTGATTTCCCCTTATCTCAACTAATGAGCCTTTTCTTATATTTTCTGTCTTCTATGCAGTTGAGGAGGGGAGTGACAGAGCAGCTTTGGTGAGCAACAGAGCAACTTTGGTAAGCACCTGGCATTCAGTCAGGGTCAACCCACCACAAGTTACCATCTAGTATGTTATAAGACCTGATTGTCTGAGGATTGTTGTTAACCAATGGAGTTTAATTATCTGGAACTAAAAAGTCCTTGATTTTGAGATATTTAAAGTAATAAAGCAAATATTTAGGGCTCAATCCAATTTGATGAAGACTGCATCAAAATTTCCATGGGCTTTGTGATGACTCAATAGCTCACAGAAAATGCCTGCTTGCTAATACTAATTTTGCCTATCAACACTGATATCCTAGTAATGTTATCAGCTTAGAGGAGAAAGAATTTTTCATGTATACATTTAACCCAAAATCTGAGAGGTCCGAGTTCAGGTTTTATCCTGCCAGAGCTTCTTTAGTAGATTTTGAGCAAGCAATCGCTTTGTGGTTAAGCACACCACTTACCTGCGTGAGGTGAGTCCTGGAGTGAAATGTGCTCGCTGAACTTTGTTCGTCGTATTCAAGTGTCTGCCAGAAGTAGTCTCAGCTTACCCCAGCTCAGTTTGCCTGCAAAATCCAGCTGCCAGTCAGTAAGCAACATCTGGGCCTTACTGTGAAGGGCCATGGGAAAGATTGTAAGAAGAACTCTGTAGTCTATTCTTTTTCAGGTCAATAATTTCATGGCATAAATGAAAGTCAGAATTGGAAGTTGCCAGAGCAGGCCTAAAATAGAGCGACTTACAGAACAGCATATATTCAAATAGAAGACCTTCCTGCCATTTTTCCTTAGAAGAGAAATTTGGGTTTAGCCCAGAACTGACTTTGACAATTGCAGAATTGAGGTAGCCACAGAGGCTGTTCTCTACTGAACAGTGCAGAAGCAGCCCTTTCCATGGACAGGGGACAGTGTCAGCACCCTGGCTCTCCCAGATGTGTGAGTCTTCTCCAGAAACAGAAGTCATAAAGGTCCTTCTAACACAGGAGTTGGAGTGTGTTATAAAGAACTGAACCCTTCCCTTTCCTATTGTCTCAAAGTTTTGAAATTTGTAATAGCAGGTTTCGTAACTTTTTCCTGTTCTCTGTCGATATCTTTTGGTCCTTTATTCCTATGGAAATATTGTTTGGTTATGACAAGCTGATATTTCTAGTTATTGTTCTAGTTAACTCAAGAATGAGTTGACTAAGGTATCAGATTTAGGAAAAAACATGGCCCTCCAAACTCAAATCATTCAGGTGTCCTAAAAAGGACAATAGGAACACATACACATGAGTGAAAAAGAGTTTCCATCATAAATAAGAATTTTCAGACCAGATTTAGGATAAATAGGTCCTGCTAGTTCTTTGCCATTCAGTAGCAAAACAGTAAGATCCAGGAGTAAAAGAGTAAGTAGGAGGAAGTTGCTGTGCAAAGCCACCTGAGGACACATGGCAGACAGAGGTATGTTAAGGGGAGGTGTAGGAGTGCACAGGTGAGCAGTGATTCCAGAATGTATAGAAAATTGACCACTATTACATGATAAAGCATAAGCCATATGGAACCTCAAAACCTTGCTCTGTGCCTGGGATAAGGCAGCAAGCACCTGTGTTTTAACAACTATCTTTATTTAAGCAGAAGAGGGATAGAAAGGGAGAGATGAGGTGATGTGACAAGAGTTAGCTTCATTGTATAGGATTGCTGACAGAAGCAGTCTGCCTCTGTTTCAGTCCCTGGAGAAACTATATGTGGACGCAATTGATCCAATTTTCTGCTAAAAATCAGTATCAATCAATCCACTGTAGTCAATCTGTTTGTCATTTTCACTTGCTTTTGGTAGTTACTAGGGAAATTGGCTCAGTTTTCTTCTGAAAGTTCTTTTCATGAACCTTCCTTCCTATAAAAGTGTGTAGGAGAGAACCAGATTAATTGGGCATGAAATTCAGAGAGAGAAAATGAGAAAGGAAAGGAAGAAGCAAAGATAAAAAACTAAGGAGAAAAAAAAAAAAAAGAGGAAACAACTAAACCAGAGAAGACTATCTAAGGCAAATCCAAAAGAGGAGGTCTTTCCCAGACTATTTTGGCCTTGTTATGACTGCAGCCACAACAAAGACATTTGTAGACCCTTTTGGCTTGATATGCAGAGACAAATCCCATCCACTCCCAAGCAGCTGTTGTAATGATGTCCAGAACCTACTGGGGGATAGCAGTCAGGGATGAAGAGAAAGTTGGCCAGAAAGCAAAGATGGGATAGAAAAAAGAGAAGGAAGAGAAAGAGAACCTAAATATTATTAGTGAAGTAGGAAAAATTTCAGTCAAAAATAATCTAAAAAAAAAGTGAGAATACAGTTATTATAACCAATTCAGTATCAATATTTTTCTCAAACCCATACATAAATGAGTGAATAAGACTGGAAAACTATGATGAAGAACCTATTTTATAGTAATTTCCAGCATTTTTCCTATTAGGTTTTATGCCTACCATTCTGCTTAAGATCAAATGATTGAATATCTAATACGTGAAGAAGATGACTGCACTTAAGATGAGGAGAAACAAATCCTTAAGAGTATGTGGGAGAAAATGATGGGAGAAAGAAAATGCTAGATGTGGTATCAAGAGTAGGTGAAAACAGGCTCTGTACTCCTTTTTTGAAGGAAGACAGTAATTCACATGGTTGAACAGTGAGTTTCAGCTATTTTTCTATGCAATATTCTGAAGAAAGAAAACAACACTTTAATCTTCAACAGAAATTCCTTGAAAGGGCAGAGTTGTTGCACTGCAATCTCAAAAGAAAGAATCACCTTGTGTTATTTCTGTCTCTTTTTCAGGGCATACTTACTGTAGGTCTGTGTAAACAAACCAAGACATAAGTATGGAAAAAAATGTATTCCACATGACTGACCTCTTCTGCTCTATGAAGCCAAATTAGGAATTGATGGATATCTGTGGCTCCTGGCACAATAAGTCAGTGGTGTCAGAAGAAACCATTGATATTGAAAGAAGAAGCAACAATATTGTCACATGCTGGAGGAAGAATCAAGAAAACAACTGAAAAGGCAAGAAATGAAAACTTTGAACCTAGCAAATGCATACTAAAAGTACCATCACATTATTTCTATTACACCATGTCTTCCTCCTGCAGTTTTATATATTAGTACTTCCTTAGATTGGGATTTTTAATCTGTTCTGCTCCATTGCACAGTTATATCCACCCTGAACTGTTGAGAGTGTCTCTGGTTCCCTTAATATCTAGTGTAATTCTCCATTTTTTAAGACATAGCCAAACTTCTTCTCTAGTCTGTAACAAAGGATCATTTCATCCAATTGATTTATATTTTTCCACCCTGACTCTGTAGTCAGTTATATCAGACCTCTTTGGCCAAGCTCTCTCATTTTTACTTTTAAGGTGCTGATGTTAACGCGAAGACATTTTTATATTTCTATTTTACAGCTAACAGTGACGTCATCATTAGCCCCTTTTAGGTGAAACTCTGAGGACCTCTATTCTGAGAATCAAGTACTAGTGATGTGACCTTGGGTAAATTACACAATCTCCCTGGATTCCAGACTGGATTTTTATACTGCCAGGGTAACTCAGAAGAGGCTCCAGTGAAATGTGTGGAATTTCAGCAAAACAAAAGGAATTTGGAAAATATTTGGTCCCCTGTACTTCATTTTTCAAACTTCACATAGGTATAATCATCATAATTTTCTTCTACATTAAATTTATTTATAAAACATTGAAATCCTCCTGTGAAAAGTACTCTGCTGATACAAATTACTGTGGAGATTGTTGTTCCTGGAAAGCAACTTTCCCTGCCTCTTATGGTGTCCTAATAATAATGTCCTGGAAAGTCAGCACAATCCAAAATTGTGCCCTGATACCATCTCGTCACTAGTACCTGAGAATTTCCCTGAAGACAGAACAGCAGCAGTGCACTCAATACATTGAACTCTTTGGTTCTCCACGGTCACATATTCCTGCATCATGTGAGGTTCATGCTGGGCCAGACCAGATTTATCTTCTGTCATGTCCACTAGTAGTCAATCTTCAACCTTTAAAAAGAAATGACAGCATGGAGTGAAAATGCCTTAATGATTTCATGAAAGTAGAGAATAAAGTGCTTTCACTGTTAGAACTTTGAGAATAAAAGTGGTGGTTTCTTTGTTTAAACATAGGTAACTTTTTAGGGGAAAAGATTTTCTTCATTTCACTGGATGCACTGACAGTCATGTATACAAATTGGCAGATTGGGTTAAACTTCATTGTTGAAGGAGAAAGCTTGCTCTATATTTTTGAAGATAATGTGGACACAAGCTGGTCTGGTAGATGCAATTAGCCACAGAGATGGTTGAGATTGGCATTTGAACTTCTGTTTTCTTTTCTGGAAGAGTAACCAATTTTTCAAATGTACCAAAAAATACAAAAAAAAAAAAAAAAAAGAAAAAAAAGAAAAAGGAGAGGAAAAAAGGTAGAGGACTGGAAAAAACTTGGTAGATTTGATTTATATTAGCTCAAATGAAGTCACTCAAATACCTTTTAGCTGTGGAATCATACAGTGAGTACTTGGGAGCTGGGCTGAGGTTTTCCGTGTTTGTGTTTTTTATTATTCTCTCTTTTTTCTTTTTTTTTTTTTTCCTAAAGATACCTAAATTATATCCAAGTAAAGCTGAGCTGCATTTAAAAAAATGTGAACAGCAACCTTTCAAATTTATTCAGACTAATGAGCTAGTCTAAATTTTGAGAATACTAATTCACAGAAGTCGGTTCTGTGGTGGGAGAAACACAACAAGGTTGTCACAGCCTGTGAACAAAGTGAATTGGTTATATGACTGACAGTAAAGATTTCTTTTAACATCAGTAAAAGGAGGCTGAAGTGACAGGTAAAAGGACAGATGCAGAATTCTGCAGCACTCTGAGAGTTTGTGTACTATCACTAAGGGACAAGTTGACTTGATGCCAACTTAATAGGCTCAGCAGGGGCTGAGCAAAGGGATGGAGACTGTAAATGGGTGTAATAGGGCATCTATACTGTATCAACCTAAGCATGAAAACGATCTACCTGGTTTTGACTGAGGAAATTAATCACATTACCTTTAAAGTCAAGCTTGTCTTTTAATCTAGGACCTGCTCAGTTTACAATATTTCACAGGAAGCTTGCACATAATTTTAGTCACTCTTACTCATCTCCAAAATGAATTTAACATCATAACAAGGCAGCTTAGATTCAACATCCTCACTGAGAAAATGAAATACTGGAACAGAACTATAAATGGAGTCTTAAAACCAAAGAGGTGTAAGCAGGCATACAGCATTTAGCATGCTGTATAATCTACTAGCAAGGATGCTTGCATAAGGAAAGGTGAAGCTTCCGCACTTTTCTTGTGCCTGACAGGTCCAGTCTAATGAGCCTCTTAGAAAGTGTTGGCTATTGCATTCAGCACCAGATGAATTAAGATAGGAGATGTCTTACCATCAGAAATAATTCTACAGTGGGAAGAAATCCTGCTGTGCTGAAAGTTGACCTCTTGGACAAACACGTTGTAATAAAAAGTGCTATTTGCTACGAGTGCATTGAGAGTTTTAAATCATCAAACTAAAGTACCCCAGGCTCTGACAGTAAAATTTTCATTCAAAGAAGGGCTCAGCTTCACAACACAATAAATTATATATGACTAGGACATATAAAACATTTAAAGATATACAGAAATTCACTGTATTTGTGTTCAGTAGACGAGTTCAGCTCTTGAAGTACTTTTTTATGTCAATCTTGCCTATTCAGATGAAGGGGAGGGAGAGTGTTGTTTTTTTTTTTTTTTCAAAACAAGTAGAAGCAAAATGAACTGTCCATTTTCTACCAAGAATTTAATTGCTATATAGGAGTTTATTGTGTATGGTGCGCAACTGTAAGTGGAGAGTAGTAACGGTATGCACTTATATGGGGAGATTTCAGTGCCCATTGTAATAAAAAGATGCTGTCCAGAAATCTTTAGGAAAATCTTGTAATTAAAAAAAAATAATCACAATGGTTCACAGGGATGTTACTGAGTGGGATATGCAGAAATAAATGATTCCCCACTAGCTGTCACATGAACATGATGACCTCCTAGTGAGGCTGATTTCAGGCATAACTACCAAAGGTTGTGAACTGCTGGCCTCACTCAGTTGACACAAGACCACTGTCCCTGCATAGACCAGAACAAAAACATATTTTGTGATGCTTTCCCCCCCCAAAAAAAAAAAATCAGTTTATGTAATGCAGCAGCTTTGGGGCAATGTTCCTCACACGTCTCCAATAGCTACAAGTACCAGATCCCCCCTCAACATGCTAGTGTGGGCAAAAATAATTGCTGTTGAGAAGTCTTGAGTTTTTAGTAAAGTTAGGAGAAAAAGGTGAGGATATAAAAAGATGCATATCAGGGAAGGGTCAGAAATAATGTAAATGTGGGAGAGGAAAAACTGTTTGGGGCCAGTTCCCTTCACACTGGCAAAACTTTCCTGGAGAAAAACCAGTAAGACTTGGACAATAGACTCTTTTAGGGCATAGATGAGCTCATGACTTGATTATAAATCAAGGGCGAGGTCCCTCTCTGTTGCAAGTTCATGCATGACCTGTCTGCATAAGGAAAGACAGAGGAAACTTCTAACCAGCTCACATCATGTGATCCAGAAGCAGCCAGGACCATAGTGTGCTCTTCTGGGCAGGACACACTTACCACAATGTTCCCAGATGGAAATGTACCCAAACAGAAATGTTCAGATACTCTCTGACCCTCTTTGATGGAAGAAGGGAAATAGAGTAAGATGGTTTTGGACACCCTGCAGATGTAGGGTTAATGTTCACAATCCAAATTGTTAGTATATATGGAAATATATATGGAAAGCAGTATAAAATAAAGTAAAAAGACAGGAAATATATTCAGAGGGTAAGCTCTTTGACAGCAAGCAATGACTTTTCCCCTCTGACTGTACCATGCCCCCCACAATGATATGCAGCTTTAAATCAAATAGAAACCGGTCTAATAGACACTAACACGTAATCATTGTCTAACTATCTTAAAACTGGATTAATCTGCATTACAATAAATTACAAATGTAATTTATAGTTTTTCAAAAGGGGGCTGTGAGTGTAAGTGAAGGTGTGTCTGCACCAGGTGCATAATTAGAGCAGGAAGAGCTTTTACCAGTATGCAGGTCTGTCTTTCCACTCAGGCAAACCCTCAGGTGCTCACAAAACACCAACTTTCAGCTTCCTTAAGCTCATCTGAAAATTCTGGTTTTATTTTTAATCCACTGTATGTGTTATAAGTATATTGAGTATATTATCTAAATACCATCAATATAAGACTGGTTCTTCAATGCTTGTCCTGTTGGTTTTAGGATTTAGGCTCAGGTAAATTTACATCAATAGACCTTCATCACTGTACATTGGGAAGATCAGACTCCATTTCCCAGAGTAACACAGATTTTTAGGAATAAAGCCTGCCTAGTTGCCTTCATGGACCTAAACAAATCCTTGGCTGCTGCTTCTCCTCTTCCTCACGCCCTCTTTCTTATACATTTGGGACACTTTTCACCTTCTGAAGACAAGAAGCTTAAATCAAAACAGACTCAAAATATATTCAACAAATTTGAAAATAGCACTTTTTTTTTTTTTTTTTTTTTGAGAAAGAGGTTTAACTGCAGTGTCTAAGTATGCAGACAGATTCATTCATGTGTATATAACCGCTTGCCAAACCAGCATTCCAGGGCAGGTATTCAGTTAATCACAGTTTGCACAGGAACTTCAGCCAAACCCTCAGGTAGCTTTGTTATGTTTAAGTCTTTTATTTGCTATAATTCAGTATCCTCCACCTGTGTTCTCCAGAACATACCAAAATCAAACTGGGAGGCATGATAAGCAAACCAGCTATTTACTCCCTGATTTTTTTTCCTTCCATTCTCTCACATGAGGTTTAATATTGTGCCCAATCTATATAAAACATAGAACATCATAAATGGAGAGGGAGATATAGCACTGCCAAGAGACAGCGTTCAAAAATAAAACTTTATAGTACTATAAATTACTTTTTTCCTACTTAGTTCTTTCTTCTGGGGAAAAAGAAAAAAAAAAAAAAAAGAAAAAAGAAAAAGTCCGCAGCTGGGATTATGCACCCAAAACACCTAAGTTAGAATAAGTTGCAAAAAAAAATACTGATGATTAACACAATTTCAGTTAGGACTTCAATCTGTTTTCTGCACAATACAAATAATAGTATGTTCTGAAGGCAGAGAAGGATACAAGGCTCTTTACTGATCGCGTACCTCGTACCACAATAAATTGTAAGGATACAAAATTAATGAAAGATTTAGGAAAGCAGTGAAGTGTTCTAGAAGGATTATTTCACACACACACATACTCACTCACACATAGACAAAGAAAAGAATTAAGCTTGAAATCCACTCTGCTCACATTAAACCCAGATGTTTGGACTTGGTGCAAGGGGAGTGAGGAGCAGCTGCAGAGAGGAAATCCAATCTGAACCTACAGCCAAGCTGAATGTGAGACCTTCGTGTAGCTCCAGTACAACTCCCTTCAGAACTGAGGGGCAGAGGTAGATTGTTCTTGCAGCCTCTGACCGGCCACTGCCCTCCTCTCCATCATCGCTGGACCTTCTCTCTGCAGCTGCAGGCACCGTGTGGGTTTCAACAAATCTCATTCAGAATACACTACTCTGAACTGAATTCTTTCACCAAAATTAATTTCCCACAGATGCACTCAGAGTCAAACTTCATTAAAAAGAATGAAAAGTTGCTCCATAATAATTATCAGGAAGCAGATTGTTTATAAAATGTAATGAAGTATTTATCCAGTTTTTGTTTTGCTTCTGAATTTTAAGCAACACTAAAAAACATGTCTTGTATTTCTTTTGAAAGGTTCAGTGTCTCCAGTATAACACATTCCAGACTGACAGAAAAGGATAGGATATTTGTATACATAGATATAGGTGATATTGATATACAGCTGTAGACACACACACATATTGCATTGTTTACATAATTTATTTCTCAGCTGAATCTCTTAAGGGTCCTGATACAATGCAATAACTCCCTTATTCAGAATTCTGTACACGATTTCCAACAAGTACTTAAACATGCTTTAATTTTATTCTTGGAAATCTTAAAAGCATTTAGAAAGCTGTTACTCTCTCTTAGAAGAGGAGTCCACAATATGAATATGAATACTGGATTAACTCTTAAGGCGAATGCAACATGTTAATAATACAGCAGGTTCACACTGCTGGTTGCTTTTAATAACACAGCAATACACTGAAATTCTTGCTACATGACAGAAATTGTGTCCATGGTCCATATTTAGAAGCTACTTCCAGACTGCATCAACTCAAATTTTAGACAAAAAAAAAAAAAAAAAGCTTTATACTTCCATAGTGCCTCACATCTGAGGATCTTAAAGTACTTTAATTTTCCATAGTATTAACATAATACCATAGTCATCTCATATTCTCTTTTATTCATATTTGACTTCTTCCTTTCCTTTTGTCTTCTCTCTCTCATATCCACTACCTATATACAATCATTCCTGCTTCTTTTATCTATACCTGTATAGATTAATTCCTTTTGATATGTCCATACTGCACACACTTGTGTATCTAGAATGAGTTTCTACCTTCAGATTTATATCAAATAAAGAAAAACAATTTCTAGAATTAAAAGAAAAATGCATAAAACCCAGAAACACTGTTCTATATCTTAAATGTGTGTCTTTGTAGTTTAAAACATCAAACCTCATTATAGAACAATGGCTGTGATTGTTGGTAATTATGGCTTAGAAGAAAGATTTTAATTTTCCTGTTGCAAAAAGCTCCTTTTATATATATATATATTTTATTTTTTTTTTTTTTCCCCTCCTCAACTCAAGCTGTAATTGTTGAGGAGTCAAAGGGTGGGGAAATTCTGGAACCTGATTAGGGCGCAGAACTGACCATGGCACCAGTGTCATTCCCATTCCTCCACTGAGAAGAGTCTGATCATTCAGGATGCTGTCAGCTGGAGCTGGGGATTTAACTTAGAGAAGACCCTCTGTATCAGTAGGCACCTGCCCTTGGTCAGAGAAGTTAGACCAAATTCTGAAGGGCTAGTTGAGTGACCAGAAGTGAAATTCAGCTCAAAGGAAAAACTGACCATCTTCAGTGTAGGAATCTTAGGCAGATTGGCTTGAAAAGCAACTGTTATTCTCTGATGGTTATTATATAAGAATTCTTATGTTTTTCATGTAGGACTCTGAAAAATGAACTTGTGGATCAGGTGAATGTCTAACTGACTCAATACATTTGTGTACAAGAGCTAATTTAAAGAGACAGACTCTGTAATAAGTAGTTAGCAGTTGCAGAAAAAAATTCTTCCAGAAATAAAAATTTCCTCCTCTCTTAAATACTTACAGATAGGCTTACTCACAGATGCTACTTTTATATAAAAATCTGGTTTTTAGAGTAAGATTGCATTGGGATAGTCTTGTTAACTATATGCATACTTTATATACATCCTTTAAAAAAATAATTCCTTGGTCAAATATATCTATTGCGGCATTAGCTTCTACTATCTGATCAGGAGTGGTCAGCTTTCTGTTGTCTTTCCTCAAAAGTTTTGAATGCCTTTTTTTTTTCGTTGTCTTGTAAGAAGTAAGAACTACCAAATAATATCTAGCAGTAGCTATTTGCTTTTTGATGGTAGAAAATGTCAAACACTGTTACAGAGACAGTCAAGTCTTGTATCAATTGGTATGTAACATTTAATTCTTCATTAAAAACAAAACACCTAACAAAAATATAAACAAAACAAAACCTCAAAAAAACCCCAACAAAACCAAAAATAGTAAAAAGAAAGAATCCCTGGAGCCCAGAAAGTACCCATGGAATATGATGCCATTGAGAATCTTTTGCAAGAAGAGTCTTAAAATTTATCTTGAAATTAAAATGCCTTTGATGCTTGCTAAGCAAGGGGGAAGAGCAAGGAGACCTCAGATCAGAATGTATTTTAAAAAAGTATTAGGTTTTGTTGTGGGGTAAATTTAAAACCAGGAGAGGCCTATTTTTCTCATTCTGGTTTTCATATTAAAAATAGTGTTCCAAGAACAACTATTCTCATGAGGTTTTGGCTCAAGATGGCAGGAATCTTAGGAAAAAACAGATGATCTCACAAGACCTCCGACATCCAAAGCACAAAAAAATCTCACAAGTCAGTTTGTGCCACATGACACTACTTAGGGCCAAAAATCTGCTGTGAACAATCTAAAGAAATATTGGGCTACTGAACCAAAATTAAAAATTCCTGAGCTCTTTTACTCTCAAACTTAAAGACTAAACACAAATATGACCACAAGATGTGTGTAGTCTCTTCAGAGTACCTCTCACATCTGTCATTGATGACCAACTCTCGTATCTATTGCTGCTCACCTAATGACTGAAAAACAAGCATTCAAAGAAAGAATATGGCAAAAGAAAAGTCCTATTACAAAGAGACTAGTATATTTTCATATCCCAATAGTTTTCAGCATCAAGTTACAAATGATGATACAAATTACCTAGACCTTTATTGTGACAAGATGTGTGGGGAAGAAAGAGGGAAGAAGACAGCTTCACAGTAGATATATAATGTGGTAGAACTGCTTCTGAACAGCAATTTTGCCCAGCTTAGAATACTACTGTCTTCAGTTTTGTGGTCAGCAAAGTCTGATAGAATTCACAAATACCTTTAATTTGCACACACACAACATCATGCACACATATGGATCCTGTTTGAACTGTGTGAATATTTATATGTCTACTTTCAAAAGTAAGGTACTTGACATCTAATTATGTTGGTCTGAGAATTATATAATGCCATTAAAGGCTTTCAGCACTATGTTCTCTGGACCAGAACTTTTATAGGTGTAAGCTGGTGTATACACATTTATTTCAGTGACTATTTTGTACCAGCTTTGAGCCTGATCTTATGTATTTATTGTACATAATTGTATTCTCTGATTTTCTAAAAATAACACCCTATGATTGAGAGATGCTGTCAGTTTAGGAACAGGATTTTCTGTAACATTTTGAAATTTTACTAAAGTGAGAAAATAGAACATGGAGTACTTTTTGCCAGATTTTTAAGTTATGAGTAGAGAGAGGATCATAGAAGAAAATAGTATATCAACTCGTGAGTGCAAGACAGATATTTATGACATGATTTGCTTTAGCCTTGTAGAATGAAAGTGGGAGTAATAAAATGTGTGCAGAGGAGTGTGCAAACTGTTGCATCCTCGGAATTCATTGAAGATGATGTGAAAAAGTTGTTTGGATGCTTTATTATGTGTGGATGTCCTATAAAAAATGCTAGTTTGGAAGTAAAAGAGGCCAGAGATAAAGATAAGCATGATGGGGTTGACAGTCCAATTAAACTTGAAAACCTCTTTTTATGTTGCACATTAAAAGTCATGTTCGAACCAATAAACAGAAAGAATAAACAGTATCATTGTATGTGTATTATGCACTCATAAAAGTAGTACACAAGACTTGATTGTAGTATTTCAGTGGTGTATTATTATATGTATTATTATAAGAGATATAACTGTATTGCAGAAGAGGCTTGGGATAAGATAACTTTCAGGTTCACACATGCCTTTTGATAAGTCAATAGAGTCTCTAATTTTCTCAATTCAGCCTTATTAGGAGCACTTCATTCTCTTAAATATATTACAAAAGAAAAACAGATTAAGGTGAAGAAAGGTCAATAAAGAACAAATAGATCCCTCCAGTGCTTGAAGGAAAAATTCATTTGAGCCCCTGGGGACGACTCTATTTTGACCCTGGGTTGTCCAGTACCCTTTTTCTCTTGTGACCTATGCAGAGCTCATTTGGTTTCTCTCAGGAGGTGCTTGGTCTGTGCTTTTCTCCTGGACCACCTAAGTCATTGGCACTGTTCCTCCAGAAGGAGTCAAAAGGGTAGTTTGAGAAGGACTCGGGCTGAAAGTGGTTGAATTAATGAGGGAAGCATTCAACAGGACACAGGCAAAATTGTGTGCAAAGTTATACCCCTTTGAATTATTTCAGGCAGGTTGAAGCCAACACATGAGATATGTAGCTGGAAAAACTCATGACTTAGCAGATTAATCAATGAAGCAAATGATACCTACTTCCATGTTATTCACCTGAAGGAACAGATGCCTCTAACTCTGACTATCATTACAACCTTTTCTTGCTCAAGTGACTTTAAAAGCACAGAGGGTGATTTCTTTGTATGGCACAGTACAATTTTTCAGTGAACCTAATGTGAGACACAAGAAGAGACAATTTAGATTATTTTCTAGATGCAGATGTCTTCTGTGCAGCAAGATGGGAGGAGCATCTTCATTCTCCCTCTGTTACCCCGTCATTACCCTGAGATGCCAAACACCACAAGTTTAAGGGAGACAGAATGTGATGCGTAATCAGATCTCTCTCTGTTATTAGGGCCTTTTTGACCCACCTCAGTTAGGTGGGAGATACACTAAACTAGGGTACTAGAAAGGCTATGTAAATGAGCTGTTTTGCACATGGAGTCAATGGATTAATGTAGTCAATTTTTATACCTACTCCTCACCTGATATTCTCAGAAAACATTTTTCTCCCCAGAGAAAAATATTAGCAAATCAACTTTTCCCACTGTTTACAATTTTCTTGTGAAATTCTTCTATCAATATCAAAACTACTCTTAGTCTTTTAGTAGGAATGGGAAAATTTAAACAAAAAGCAATCTTAAAAAGAAATAAATAAATTTGCCATTCAACAGAAATCCATTATCTGAGAGAAAAAAAAACAACCAACAAACAAACACAAAACCTCTGCATTAGTCTCTTAACTGACTGCATTCTTCAGCCATTATATGACTATTATGATTAATGCTTTTGTTATTATTAGTCTTAGTTGTTTCAAACAAGGAAACACTTCCTAAAGCAACACTATAGAACAATATTTCATTCAATTAAAATCATTACAATCTCTTAAAAGACATCTTATATGGGGAAAATATGAAAGAAATTAGAGCACTGACAAGGCTCACCCTGAATTTTAAAGCCCATCTGACTGTTGTGCAACACAGAAGAACATTGTGTTGTATGCAGCATTTTCACTCTACACAGTGGTTTAAAAATATTGTGGTTTAGTGTTTTTATTCCATTAAAAATTTCATACAATGTCATGGACATTAATTGAAGTGGATGTGAGTGAAATGTAACCCTTGCATTTTATTATGTGAATTTAACTCAGGGAAAGGAGAAGGGGGGAGGGGGAAAGAGGCAGCTCAACAAATTGACGTGGATTTATTTTCTTCTTTTATATTAGGTTACCCAGAATGAAAAGGCACCCAATGGATGTTAGATACAATAGCTAGAGAGTTTAATATGATTTCTGCTGCAAGAAAAACTAGACTAGATAAAAAAATCCATATCTTAATGATAGGTAAATAATCCTTTAGTATCTCAGATGTACACGCTATAGGCAGGAACTCTCTGTTCATGAAAACTCTTTTATTCTTGTATGCTATTACTGCAGAGATATTGCTATATTGGTAGATGTATTCCTGCACTGATAAATAGACTGCATAAACAATATGCCCCCCATAAGCAAGATAATGCTAGTACATTCTAGCAATAATAGCTCCTCTGCAGGAGGCCAGATTTTCCCCTTTTTCTAAATGCTAACAAGAACCATTCTAAGGTTATCCAAGTAATGAAAAACAGGGGTAAAGTAAGTGTGGTGCATAGAAGTCTCTTTCCCCCATCTTTTATATCTCAGGTGATAATGTTGCAGATTCCTTTATCCCCGTGTACTCTGTTGGCATGTGTGCGTGCGTGTGCCTTTGTGCATGTGTATAAGACATTTAATAAATAAATGCTTGCACTTCCCCAGTGTCAATAAAGTTTTAGCTGCCTGTGAGATCCCTGCATATATTGGATAGCTACTTCATTTCAAAGATTCTGATGAAGTCCATAATCCACGGGAACATAACACAAGTCCCTGCATGAGGTACGGTAGGGTAAGCTGCTAAGAATCACTCACAGCTCTGCATGGAGCCACATAGTTCTCTTTGATAAGTTGCCCGACCTGAGAAAGCTGAAGATATGTCCATTATTGTGAAGACTGTTGAAAGAGTATTGGATTATTAGTCTGGCCAGTGACAAGACCTTGGAGATTGATTTAGGTAAAGCATTGGTGATCATGCTTTTAAAGAAGAAGCCTCTTGATTTTCAGATTATTAAAAGACACAGATTTTTGAATGATAGGCTTTTAGCATCAGAATTTACATCTTCTCCATAACAGTTATTTGGTTTCTGGAGGATATAAACACAGACACAACATGCTGATGTAAAGAGCACCCCATGCTCAGCATCTTTCTCTGCTCATGCACATGCAACTGCACCAAGATTACCCTGGCCTAGGGATACTTCCACTTTGTGCAAGCTGACAATGGGACAGTCAAAGTAATTGACATTGTTTTGCTTCACCTTTCTTTGTTCTGGAGCAGATGGGTAGACTCATTACTGCTTTGTGTTTGCACTATGCAGGTGACTGGTAGGTCTGGATTTTTCCTGGGATTTGAGGCATGCTTTATTAAGCAGAGTGTAGCATATCTAATCGTGCTCCAAGAACAGCAAAATTTCATCATGTGGGAAAATTATTGTTTCCTGCTGAGTAGGGTCTCACTTTTCTCAAGAATCAAGCAGAAAGAAGAAGAAGTTGGTGCAGAAAACAGCCCCTGGGTATTGCTTTGGGAATGTTTTGCTTTAGTAGCACCCACATTGTTATCTATCTGCCTCTCCTCTCTCAGAAACCACAGTTACAAACCTAACAATGCATTAGCTTAGAGGTTTTTAAAGGAAATGAGTCTTGTTTTCCTTAAGTAGGCTCCATTCACTGCCTATAAAGGAATAGAGGTTGAGATGAAGAATGTAGGCAAATGAGTCCTTTTATGTACCATCATTCACAACACAATGCAAATTCATTTTTATAACATTCATCATATAGAGTCTATCCAAAAAGGTTTTACTGTGTTAAATAATGTATTTTTAGAAAAAAAAAATTAATAACAAAATGGAGAGGAAATACAGAAATTCTAAACCAAATCCTTTCAATTTTTATTTTTTCTTTTTAGTTTTAGGTTACATATAGAAAAAGATAGATAGGCAGGTAGGTGGAGAAATGGGAGTCTCTTCCAAGTGTCTGCAGGTAAGAGAAGGGGAAGGCTTTTTCACCCAGGAATGGCAAATGCAACAGCATCAAACAGCACTACCAGAAAAGAGACACAGAGGAAGACAAAGGGACAAGTGGAAAAACAGGGACAAGAATCCATTTGGACTTGATTAAATTTCACCCAGTGAAAAGAAGTTTTAACCTCTAGGGTTAGACACCAAGGAATTTGGAAGAACGTAATAGGTAATGCAAAACTGACTTTCACATGAACTTCCAATAAGTTTTCATGAGAAATCCCAAACTGAGGCTGAGCTTACCATAAAGCGTAACCAGATTCATAAAATTTTTCATTCAGACAAATCTAAGTTCCCTTCTGTGCATCTCATTACCCTGTAAAACAAGTTACAGAGGGTTTGATATCCCTGCTTGAATGGTTCTACACCAATTAAGCTTCAGAGGTACAACTGCCTTGTTCTCCTATTCGTCAAGTTTTGACAACATTTCCCTTTTCAAAACATTAGCATCATGCAGAAAAAAATTTATATTTTACCTCAAAAAGGACTTTAGGAATCCAAAACTAGTTCTGACATTGAGTAAAAATTTAGTTGTTTTCAAGTTCTCCATGAAGTGAAATAATTTCAGGACAGTAAGTAATAATTTCAGAACATTCACAATATAGTGTTTCCTAAAATTTAATGTAGATACATTTAATATCTGAATTTTAAAAAGTGGGGCATTTTTATTCATGTGAAAAGACCAAGTATATCATTCAAAAAATGTAGGAATGGGATGTTTTGGCATCATCAGAAGAGTTTCCTCTTTTTTTTCCCTAAATGAGATTATAGCAAAAAGTGTCCAATTTCACAAAGCTTTTAATTTTTGACAGAATCTTACATTTCAAAAGAACACAGTTCTATTGCATTCTCTTCAGCCTGATATAAGCCAATGGTGTATTTCCAAATATTATTATTAATACAAAAAAAAAAAAATCAGATCTAGTTGTGCACTTTTACCCATGATTTTCCTACTTTTGCTTCTTCCTGCGACTTTCCTCTCCTTACTTTTTGGCAGTGGCAGCAGTGGTGAGATGCCTTTTCTTGTAGGACACCTTTGGGTTTAGTGCTGCTGCTCAGCCCAGTGGATTCTTTGGACATGCAGGGCTGTTGTGCTGATGGGAAAGCTGAGTGAGGTGTTTGTAGTTCATTGAGAATGAAGTAGATGTAGGCTTTTGGGAAGTGAGATGAACATTTCTCTTCTTTCGTTGTTGCAGTCATTAACAATCCTCAGGATGAAATTCTCCCCTGGGGATGTAAGTGGGACTTTGTTTCAGAGAGGGAAGAGGAAGAAAAACACGAGGTCGGATATGGTCTAGTGCTTCTAATGAGGATTCTGTGTCTTCTGCATCCGTCAGCTTCCTTACCTGCCTAGTCCCTGTCTGGTGGTCAGCAGGATTTGAGGGTTGCTATAGGCATTACAGTTTATTGTTTTGGCTCACCTGATGAGAAAAGCCCTTAGCAGGAAAACTGTGTAAGTCCTGTGGCTCATCAGAGACTGTATGACTTTAGACAGGGACAATTGTATAAACAGCTACCCCAAAGCAAGCGTCACTGTCCTCCACAGTCATTGAGAGCAGTTGTTCTTGGCCATTTCCTCTGTTCATTCATTTTTTTCTCCTCTTTTTCAAGCTTTTATTTCACTTTCACATCAGAAGGATCAGATTTGTGTATTTCAGGTCTTTAAGGCCAACATATGGGCTTTAGTATATATAAAACACTGCAAACTGGAAGAGAAGAATAAGGAAGTGAGGTGGTGATGACAGTGACAAGGATGCATTTGGTAGGAGGCACAGAAGGTAAAAGGGCTAGATTTCTTGAAATGTTTGCTAAATAACAATATTATTACTCTACAGTCTGGAAGGAAGTATCACTTCAGATTCCTGATTTCTAAACAGTCAATTACATTTCATGAGATTTTCTTTTGCAATATATTAGTAATATTATGCCTCTTCATTCTACAAGAAATTATGCAACATTTTCTCTATGTAAAAATAAATTGTCACTGGAGTTCAAAGTAGCACCTAAAAATTCTGGCTTCATGCAGTAGCAAAAAAAAAATGTAGCTGTCATATAATGAAAATTATATTCTAGAGCAGTGACAAATCAAATACACGAGTACAGCTACACATTGCTGGGAATCCACAATTTCAAGTGGCAGAGATCATGCAAGGAACACAGATCCCAGAAGAACTCCACAGGTTTCAAACCCTGAATAAAACTCTGAATAACTTTAGAAGCATTAGTTCCTGGTACTGCTGATTTTGCAACTGAGTGGCCTCAAAGCTATAAGAGAAACTAGACCTTGTACACTGGTTCTAGGTACTATCTCTTCAGCACATCATTACTGAAAAGAGAAGTTGCATAGGAACTGAAATTCTAGTATTCTAGTCACTGCCTGTGGCACATCACTTGCAAATTTCAATGGCAAGACATTGTATTCTTGGAATTTGGAAAAAGAAGTAATAAATGCAGAGGCAAAAATTGTTTCATTTAGGTCATTAGGTTACTCACAATATATAATAACATAAAATATTACAATACTCACATGACACCCACACATTTCTGTGAATATATGTTCTATGCATTCCTGATGCATTCTTGTTAGCATTTGAACATTCCTGGGCTCTTGTACCTGCTGCCCTCAATTACTTCAACAAGGAATATCTCTTTCTTGGCTCTGTTACCACTTCTACATGTTGGAAAGGAGGGGAAAAATGTCACTGTACAACTAAATGGGAGTTCTGAGATGTTTTCATTTACTGAAGGCTGGAAAATGTCAGAAATCTCTGCCTCTTGAAAGTACTAAAGAACACAGTTGTTGAAATTGTTATCAAATTTTTAGATATTTAAATTTCACAGCCAAAAACTTTATTTATTTTGAAACAGAGTTGACTCATGCAGTGTACACATGGCTGGAGTGAGCAACTCCTGGGTTATCCTCTTCTTTCCATCTCTGGCTCACTGGTTGGTCTTGAACAAAGCTTTCTGTCAGGTTTGTGAAAGCTTCTGTCCCAGTTTCATCACCTGTGAAACAAGATAGACTGATAAACACTTCTCCAAAGCAGTTCACTGGGCTTGGTGGGATTCTCTGGTTGATGCTTGCAAATGTAAATGAATTTTGTGAGTGTTAAAAGTTCTTATGTTATCAAGTCATGACTTTACATACAGTTCAGGAACCTTATACACAGATCTCAGGGCAGACATCATCCTGGGAAATAGAAGGGCTGGAGGAAAAATTGAAGCAAGGAGGAAAGGATGCTTGAATGGGGAAAAGAAATTACTTGTGGGGGGACGGCACCATGAGAGCTTCTGCTATCAACAGTCTTTCACAAAATAATCTTCCATGCTGCCATTTCAGCTAGAAACAAGTTGCAACTTCAGACAAGCACTCACAGAACTCGGGCTTGAAGAAAACAGGAAATAACACACAATTTTTGTGGGAAAAGTTCTAGCTGTTGGGAGTACTACTCACTTCATGGTGAAGAAGACACGGTGGAGTATGGGAGAACCAAAGGGTCCTGTGTGGGAGTCCTCCAAGGGAAAAAAAACCCCTTTACAGTCTGTTTTGTTTGCATCATTCTCCTTTTGAATCATGAGGTTGATTACACTTGACTTCAGCACTTTACTAACCCATGATAAAGATGCAGCTTGAAATCCCCTCAGCACTTCCTTTGACTGTTTTTTTTTTAGCATATGGGGATAGACAAAATCCCAATCTGCCCAAATATATTCTTTTTTGAGGAGTTAGACACCTACCCTCTCTAGAATTGAGAAGATGCTGCCAGACTGTCACTGTCCCCTCTGAATAACGTGTAATTTTCCACAAGTCCCTCCCACTCTGGAAATGTAATGCCTAAAATAAAAACTTCTGCCTGACCTACCTGTCAGGGCACCGAAGCTCAAAGGATAGAGACTGACAATAGTTAAATGTGTTTTATCCGTTGTGGTGAGTATAATTTTAGTGAACCAACACCAACAGCCAAGTCTCTCATTGCTCCTTTCCAGGTGCTCTAATCTCTACTTGCTTAGAGAGCAACCCTTCACACTTACCTGGGTTCTTGAGGTAAAGAAAGGAAATATAAAAAGCCAGAGTGTTCCCGTAGATTTACTATGGGAGAACAGACATTTCCTTTTTTTGCTGAAAATAAAGGTCCATTTGGAAAAGTCTCTTTAACAGTGAGGTGTGCACAGTGGATGGAAATTTTTGATGGTTTCAGTGGGAATTAAGCACCTCTTAAAATTGCATTCATAAAACTGTAATCAGCTAAAACTGCATAGGATGTACACTTAACCTTGGAAATTTCCCTTTATATATATCACCTGAGGAAAAGATTAATCTTGAATTTGAGACATGTGCCTCTCTCATTTGTAACCATGATGATAATGTTTAATATCCAAGGAGGAATTGAATATCTTGCCATTTTAAATAAAGAATTATAAAATGTTCTAACAAATACCTTCTGCTTTGCTAAAAGAAAATGTCGTTCTTATAGAACAGAAGTGAAATAAAACCAGATCAAGAATAAGGATTTCAGATGTGGCAGAGAGCAGAGCATGCTAATAATCTGGGATATGACAAGAGAGCTGCATGATCTTATAGCAGTAAGTTCATGGTGATGACAACTCTAGTTCAGGCTCCTAAACAATCTTCAGTGGAAATCTGATTTCTTTTTCTCACAGCTTTTTGCTTTTACCTTCCAAGTAAAATTTTTCAAGTCTTTATTTAAAATCTTACATTAAAACAGAATTAAGAGTAAAATATAAAAGTAGGCCTGTATCCATTGTTCTGCAACATTGTCATCTGTGCATTTGTCATGAATGGAAAGGATTTAAAAAACCAGTGCACCTAGCCCCACAGACTAACTGCCCTGGTCCTCTGATCTTTTAGGCTGTGGCTCAGATCAGAATCCAAGTGTTAGAAAGGAGGTTTTAGGCTAGAGAAACAGGCATTCTTCTTAAAACTGTATAATTTTCTGCTCTGAAACATGGTCATCCCAAAATCCTTAAATCTGAAAAAAGAAATTACTTGTTCTATCCAGACTTGATACCCATCCTTCGGCATATTATGCATATAAAGCCTATGATCTTGGAAAAATCTGTCACAGAGATGGACCTGAACTACAGGTTACATTAAATACAGAAACAGAATGCTCAGCAGTCCTGCAGGTCTGCTCCTGAGAATTCCCTGAAAATCTACTCTGAGTTCAGCAACATGGAAGCTGGTCAGTGAATCTGATTTAGTTGTTTGACCATCTAACTGCATAAGTACTGGACTGTTCAGGACTCAAGAGGGTCCAGGCAAAGCTTTTCTAAGTTTCTGGAGAAGATTTCCTAAACTCCCTCTTTAGTGTGTATGGTTCTGGTCTGTTTGAAGAAGTTCCTAATTAGACCAATATCAATGATAGTTTTAGGGGGCATAAGACAAATTTTATATTTTTTTATAGGATCCAAGAAGAATATCATGAAGTGCTGAAAATGTTCATGTGCATGACTGGACAAAGACGTTTGATCTTTTCGACTGTCTAATTGGATAGAAATTTTTTCTATAGTTTGAGACAGAGGAATGAAAATATGAAGTTGTTCAAGGGCTTTTCTGTTCTGCATAACTTTTATATTTTGTTGGCCTTTGTCATTTATGACACATTGACCACAATTCTTAGTCTTATTGGATTTTTTTTTTCCAAGTGTCATTTTAGGACTATACTAGATGTTTTCTTTTCAATAAAGTTATCTCTTAGTTCTTCTTTTTCGGTCACCTTTACATAGAAAGAGCCTGATATATTACTCTATTCTCTCTCATTAAATTTGTGACTTTGTTTTGTGGCTTGAGTACAATACTGAGACATGCAAACATGTATATGAACTTGATATCAATGCTGACACCACTTAGGAGTTCTTTATTGATAGATTTACTTGTTTGAAATGTTGTCTATTTTTGGTTTGGTTAATTTGTTTGTTGTTGTTTTCCTTGCTTTTTAAGCTAGAGATTAACATAAATTTGATGTATTCAAAATGCAGCAAACATTAGTATAAGGAGGTAAAATTGCCAATGAATGTACCTTATTAAGTGAGCTGTGTTTTACTCCTTTTCTGTCACAAGAATTTAAGCAAGTCACTAAACTTCTACATGAACATTTCAATGCTTTCTACATTACATATCAATAAAATTAATTATTTGGTCACAGAGTTAAATCTAACATTCATTATGTGTTTCAAATATCTTTGAGGCCCTTGAACATAAAATGAATTTTTATGGATAAGTAGTAGCACAGTATTACCAGATTCTTGTAGCAGGAATGAGCAAACATCACTCCCTCCCAAAAAAACCAAGTCCTAATCCTTGTCAGATTTTAAGATGTCCAGAAAACAAAACATACATATTA
>VXAU01004367.1:140909-193124 GCA_013399695.1 Formicarius rufipectus | reverse complement strand
AAAAAAAAAAAAAGGAAAAACCCTGAAAGCTAAGCATGTGAAAAAAGCTGGAGTGAAGTGCCAATTTATTTAACAATTCTGTTAAATATCTCTTTGTGATTTGGGGTTTAGAGAGTGTTGGGGTTTGTTGCTGTTGTTATTTTTTAGAGTTTATATAGTGTGGAGAAAAATTTAAGAATATGGCAGTCTTATGAACCCTTGTCCTTCCATTGCAAAAGTGTAACTACCCTCTGGTAATCACAGCACTTCATACCTGTATGAATAACATGAGGAAAATAATGTATTTTTAGACACCTTTTAATGCTACTCCATAATTAAAGTAATTTGTAGCATATATTAAATATTATTACATTGGTATTGTGTTCTGATTTTTAATGATTTTTGAAAAGAACCACTAATAACAGAAAAATAACACCATGTTAATTAACAGCATCAATTCAGAGTGAAGTTAATGGCACTGTTCGCATTACTAATGCAAGCAGAATTTGGCCCTTAGGAAGTCATTTCAGATGGTAGTTACATGTTTGTCTCTAAAATACCACTACTAGGTTCTTGTGGGTGACTGGAAGACTCAGTTATAGCTGGAAAACATTTCTACCCTATTGAAACAGTAGAAAGAGGGGTTGCACCAGTGACCTCGAGGGTGGAAAACCAAGGCAGAACAGAAATATCTGGAAAGGGAAATTAAGCCTCAGAGAGTAATCAAACAAATCAGTGAGACTTGAGGAATAAGGAAGAGTCAGACCAGGTGGATAAAATCTAGGGCTAAAGGTTACAGCAGAGACCAAAGCCCAGGTTAAGCCACCCTTCCTCATATCCCTGCTCTCCAATTAACATCAATTCAAAATTGAGACAATAATGAAGTTGATTACTCAAAGTGATGCTTTATCTTTATCTGAAAGCTCTCAGGCTTTCATTTTAGTGCATTCCCCAGCTTTTACCTGTATTCTCAGTTCAGTGTGACTCTTTCAGCCCATGATCCTGAGTGAGCCTTCTTCAAAACAGAGCTTCAGAAACAAGAGCAATTGTCACCTCACCTGCTTCTTTTTGCTACTGGAAAAGTCAGCTCTATCCATTCATTATTGAGCTCCACTATAATTTGTAACAGGGGATAAAGGGAGTGAAGGGAAATAATTTGTTTTATATTAGAAGATATTTTAGACTACTGTTACTACAGCATAGAAGGAACAAATACTGTTTTCAGTGTACTTATTTAAAAGCCTAAATACTGAGCTTGCCCCTTACTATAAAGCATTGTAATCATTGTAATGATTCCTCAGTGGTGTAGCAGATCCATGCAGTCACAAGCCCAAAATAATCTTAAAAAAAAAGAACCTGTGTTCCTTAAAAGGATTTTTCTTCTTTTTTCCATCCTGTATACTTTCTAAATTGTGCAACACTGTAAGTTCTGAATCCCAAATGGGTACTCCCAGCTGGCAAACAATCATTATCAAAGTAAATAGGCTACTTTTAGAATATTATCTAGCTAAGGATTTTGAAGTCTTTCAGTAACATTAATTAAATAATTCTTTCAACAAGTCACCCGAGGTACTATTATCAGTCCCACCTTTTAGTTGAGTAAACTGGGCCTGCCTTGCCCAACGTCAGATAGCAAGCCAGTGAAAGCAATGAGCAAAGAATAATGCCAGAATTCTTCATGCCTTTCAACACTTCAGCTCCCAACCATTCCTTTGTCACTGTGCCATGCAACATTTCTCAGGCCAAGAGTGCCTGAGGGGAACTTTGTCTTTAATACACTGGAAATTCAAAATAACCCACTGCAATTTGGACATAAATATTTTGAGGCCAATGTATGAGTACTTTCAATAAAACAGTAACTTCACAAAAAACTGCCCATCAAGTTCTCCTTCAGTAAGGGATGAAAGAGTTCTTAACACACTGTGTTCCTATGTTTTACCTTAATGCTTTGGAACAGAAACTGTTTGGGGCATCCCTAGAGGTGACGGATGCCTTCAGCCATTCACAAACAGTGGCAATCCTCACCTTCAAGATGAGTAGGTGGCTACATTCCTGAGCCATGGATTTCCCAGGAATTGTTTGTCAGCTGATGATTTCCAGAAACTGATAGTGATAGCTAATTTTCCTCACTCCAGCCTCTGTGAAACCACCAAAAATCAGTGGACCACATGAAACAGGTCTGTGGACCCCTCAAGTGGAACTGGATATTTGTCTAGTTAACTGCTTATGAATTTTATTTTTTTCAAATATATGTAGTAATTCTAGAATAAGTTTGGCAATTTCATAGAAATGTTTTTTTATTGCTCTTCCCCTTTTGCACATCATCAGTAGTGCAGATCTCCCCTCTATGATCTGGTATGTACATGTTTAAGGGTATAAACTGTGAGTATGTGTTGACAACAAATATTAAATATATACTTTTTTGATGTTAAGTTGACATATGAAATTAAAAAAGAAAACCCTTATAAAGGAGTGTTCATGATAGATATGAATGTAATTCTTGGCCTAATTTCTGAAGTCTACAGAACTTTTCAAGTTTTCTTCCTGCTATTAAAATATCATGCCTTTTTACTGCTATATGATCTTCTCATTCCCCAAAAGATATTTTTATCTTGCTAAGTTAATCCCTACAAAAGTAAACTACTTCCTGAACCCATTTCACTGTTCTTTCCAATCAAGATTCTTACGTAGATAAGCTTTTTAAAAAGAGATAGAATAGTAGCCCTGTAGCCTCATGCTCCCACCAAGCATCTTTTCCACAGGGAATGATAGAAATATTTTTGCTGAATATCTTCATGGGTGAATTGTTTAATAAAGTTCCCTGGTCCATATTTGCTCTCCAAATAAGATGCAGAAAGATGCTTCCTGCTTATAAACAAAACAAACAGAAATAATACTAAAAAAAAAAAAAAAAAAGAAACCCATCACCTAAAAAACCCCACAAAGAATAACAAGAAGGTATGTTAACCAGAAAATAAATGAAGGTCAAGAAGATATAACCCTCTGATGTTGGAAAACTGGTAACAATGGATGAGAAGAAGGCCGAGGTACTCAACAACATTTTTGCTCAGTCTTCAATCCCAGCTTCTTCCACACATTTCAAGTGTGAGAACTGCAAGATGGGACCTGCGGGACCAAAGTGCCTCCTACTGTAAGGAAAGATCAGGTTCATGACCACCCAAGAACTTGAATGTACATAAGTCTGTGGGTCCTGATGAGATGCATACCAGAGTCCTGAGAGGATTGGCTGATGTAGTTGGCCAGCCACTCTCCATAATAATTGAAAAGTCATGGCAGTCAGGTGAAGTCTCAGGTGACTGGAGAAAGGGAAACACTGTATTGATCATTACAAAGGGTAGAAAGGAGAACAGTTGGGAACAACCAACCTGTCAGCCTCATCTCTGTACCTGAGAAGATCACGGAACAAATCCTCCAAGAAGCTCTGCTAAAGCACACAGAGGACAGGGAGGTGATTTGAGACAGCCAACATGGCTTCACCAAAGCCAACTGACCAACCTAATTACCTTCTATTATCCCGGTTGGGATATATTTTGAGCCTTGTTGGATGTTGTGTTGGTAGTTCTGAGGTCACAGCGGTATGGGTTTAGCCTCCTAGGTTAGGTTTTCAGTCCATGAACCTAGGAGAAAGGTGTGCTCCCCGCCATGTGGTCACTGAGCCCTTAGGGAAAGGACACAGAGACCACACAGCCTGAAGAGCGTGCAAACAGAGAGACTTTATTTGGAAAGACAGGGGTTTTTATAGACCTTGGAGGGAGTTCAAATCCTCCAATGAGGGGAAAGGAGAGTGTCTGGCTGTGGGCCAATAGGGATGAGGGAATTTACATTCAGGTGGGGGAAGGGTTTCAGGTAACAAGGTGGACCCCGCCCCTCTGCTCACGGAGGGGGGTTTCTGGGAAGACACAGAGGATTCCTGGGAGGAGACAGGGGATTCTGGGGGGAAACACATGGAGAATTCTGGGAAGGGGAACACATGGCAAAGGTAAACATACATTTTAAACAACATTAAAGCATCAGTTCAAGGTATCAACATTCTCTGGCTGATTCTCTTCTTCTGCCCATCTTTGGTAGGACTCTTTCCATGTTGTATATGGGAAATCCATTCTCACATTCTATGATGGAGTGACTGCATTAGTGGCCAAGGGAAAGCTTGCAGATGTCATGTATCTTGGACTTCTGTAAAGCCTCTGGCATGGTCCAACCACAACATCCTTCTCTCCAAATTGAAGAGAGATGGATTTGACAGGTGGACTGTTAGGTGGATAAGAAAGTGATTGGATGGTCACATCCAGAGGGTAGTGGTCAGTGGCTCTGAGTCTTGATAGACATCAGGGACAAATAGTGTCCCTTAGGAGTACATATTGGAAAAAAATCTAGATAATATCTCCGTTAATGACACAGATTATGTGATTGAGTGCACCCTCAGCAAATTGGCAAATAACACAAGCTGAGTGGTGTGGTTGACACACCTGAGGAACAGGATGTTATCCAGAGGGACCTGGACTTACTTGAGGAGTGGGTCTATTTGGCATCTCATGAGGTTTAACAAGACCAAGTGCAAGATGCTGGACCTGGTTTTTGGCAACTCCTGGTGTCAGCAGAGGCTGGGGGATGCTTTTCAGGGACAGCCCTGACAAGAAGGACTTGGAGGTGGTGGTGGAAGAGAGATTGGACATGAGCCAGAAATTTGCCTTTGCAGACCATAAAGTCAGTTGTATCCTGGACTGCAGCAAAAGCAGCAAAGTCAGCAGGTCAAAGGAGAGGGTTCTGCCCCTCCACTCTGCTGTGATGAGAATCCACCTGGGTGGTCCCCAGCACAGAAAGAACACAGACCTGTTGGAGCAAGTCCAGAGAAGAGACACCAAAGCAATTAGATGAATGGAGCAACTCTCCTATAAGGAAAGGCTGAGAGATTTGGGATTGTTCAGCCTGAAGAGAAAAAGATTTGTTGTGATGTAATTGGAACATTCCAGTACCTAAAGGGATCCTACAGGAAAGATGGAGAGAGACCATTTACAAGAGCATGTAGTGACAGGACAAGGGGGAATAGCTTCAAACTGAAAGAGAGTAGTTTTAAATTAGATATAAGGAAGAAATTCTTTACTATGAGGATGGTGAGGCACCAGAACAAGTTGCCTAGAGAGACTGTAGATGCCCTGTCACAACTGGGATGGGGAGTGTTCAAGGCCAGGTTGGATGGTGCTATGATGAACCTGATCTAGCGAAATGTGTCCATGCCTATGGTAGGGGTGTTGGAACTAGATTAAGTTTCCTTCAAACCCAAAACATTCCATGGTTATGTGATACCTTTTACAACTTTTGGATTCCAATGGAATGGACAGTGATCCAAAATATAAGGAGACACTAATTCAAGCTCTGCAAAAACAGAGTGCTGGATCTTCAGCTGCATGCATGCTAACTAGAATGCTTGTGGACTTTCCCACAAACCAGAATAGGAACACTGTAGCTCAACCTCTGCCAAACAAAATGCTCCTCAGCAAAATGCCCTCAGATCACTGCCTTGTCTCCTGGCTTCCTCTCAGTTTTGCTGCTTTATATTTTGCTTCTCTCTTAATGAACCAGATTCTTGAGTCACCATCTGGAAGTGACTACACATTCTACCCATCTTTCCCCCTAGAGGCTGAGAATAAGGATGTGTCCACCAACTACAGTGAAGACTACATGAGATATATGAGAGTTAAACTGTTTCAGTCTAAGCCCCTCCAGTGTGCTACCAGCCTGCAAAGAGAGAGGAAGAGACTGTTAAATTTTTCCAGTAATCTGATGAGAAGAGAGAGAGACAGACAGAGAGAGTGCACTTGCTTAATTTTCTAGCCAGCAGCTACAACAGTGCTTCTATTACGAGATATGAAAAGAGACAAAGAGATATAATAGCTATAGATTGGCTTTGTTGGCCAGAAGTTCTAACTGTGCTGGGGGGATGAGGAGGTACAGAGGCATGCTCTCAAGGGATATTTTTTTACTTTAATATCATCGTTTTGGTGCATCTCTTGCTGCACATTCACTTAACACTGACTGAAAATAAAGGTTTTAACATATCACACTGCCTGACCAGATAGCTGAAATGAAAGCTGGAAAAAGTGCATTGACCTTGTGTTATTCTCCTTTGCATTGACTTTGCAAGATACAGACTCAAATTTTGTTGGCCTAATGTTTTGAGCAGAAACTTTCCTTCAACAGATATATTTGTTTCATCTTTTCTTTGCTCTGTTTTTCCCCTTTATTAAGGAAGATGGGAATGTGCCATCTTCCTTTATAGTCTGCCTAGTCCACTGTCATTAGATTATTTCTCAAACTTGTCAAATTTCTTCTTGTACTACTTCATTCTGAACAAGAAACCACACATCACATATCTCTCTCTCATTCATTCTTAAGGCTGAAGCAGTACTGTCTCCCTAAAGCACAAGTATGTGAGAGTTACACATTTTCACATTTCTCATCCATGTTATATCCAAGATCATTCCCCCCACCCCCTTACAGCCTCCCTCTTCTTCTCCTGACTGCTTGCCTGGATAAAAATAAAAATGCCTGGAGCAAATCCTTTCATAACCTTATATATTGGGGTGGTTAGACCAGAGCTCCTAACATGAGAGAACACATTTCCAGGAATGGGTGTGTGCCTGAGAGCAAGAAACTAGACAGGACTGGGTATCCTGTGAACAGTCCTGTTTTTGTGAGCTAAATAACTTCCATTTTTATTTCCATGATGATTTGACCTTTGGAGAAAGATTCTCTTACAAATTTATATGACACCAAATAATAATTGTCTCAGAGGTATTTTCCCTTCCTGCAGACATGTACATAGAAAAGAGAGTTATTATAAATGAAAAACATGCAGACAAAAAGGAACACAGATGAAAACATTATTTTCTGAAATTTTCATGTGATTTTGTGCAAGTCAGGATTTTATTGTTCCTCAGTCTACCCAGCTAAAATGTTAAAGTTACTGACATCTACAGTGTTACAACAGTGGGACTTTACTAATTAGATGAGTGTGCCAAATATAATGGCCATGTATGATTTCATTGCTATGCTGCACAACTTGGAGAGCTTCACTGTTACAGCCACTACAAAATTTAAATCTTGCTAGATAGAGACTCTAAATGTTTTATTTTCTCAGGGTTAGGTTCACTGAGTGGTTTGGGGCAAATCAATCCAAATTTTAAGCGTTGCAAAGATCCTTAACATCTCACTCATCTGCTGCCAAAGTCTGAGTCTTTAATTACATATACAGTATTTGACTTCTACACTAAGAGCAATTGAAAACTTCATCCAGCATGCCAGATAACCAACTGATTTGGGCATTGTTCTTGAATGTGGTGAAAAAAAGACCAAAAAGAAAAAAAAAAACCCCAACACTTCAACCCCTGCCCCAGATCAAAGATGAAAAAGATTTTAAAACTGTTTCCTGACTTTTTTGAAAGCAGTCTGAGGGCAAGGGCTTAGGCTGAACGTATATTTGTTTCTATACACATGAATCCTCATGAGGAGACCCTAACCTAGAGCTGTGTACCCAGGTCTGCCATGATTAGAAATCTCAAGAAACTCCTGGTCCCTGAGAGAAGAAATCAGCTTCTTGTTTGGTATGTGCTCTATGAGATTCCTAAAGCCTCCTGCTTTTCAAGGATTCATATGTAGGTTCTTCACTCCTTGCATTTCATGTGTTGCTTGCAACACTTGGGACTGAAAATTTCACAAAGCTACTAGGCACCTAAAAATTGCATGCTGCATGACCTAAGTTCTTTTATGGATCCAGGCCTCAGTTCACTACATATTCCCATGTTAGGACTAAGCTCATCCTCACGTACCTGGGCTCACTGCTAACAGCCTATGACATACAGCTGAGGTCATTCTAATTCCCTCTAGTACAAGGTAAGGGATACACATGCAGGAAGTAGTTCATTATGGTATTATAATCATGCCCTGCTTATACCCCAAAGTCATTCACTTCCATTAAAGGCCAGGAGAGCGACTGTGAACTGAATCCCAAAATGAGTAAGTAGCACTGTTTGGAAAGAAGGTCGATGAGGTCATGATGGTATTCATGGTGATGGCAGCCCTCATGAATTCAGCTATTATTTTTTATTTCATTGCCTTTCCAGAAATCTTTCTGAGTTTTAAATAATTACAACCTGTGACATTATTTGTTTAGGACTTTGTTTCATTAACCAACATACATTCCTACCCCTTCCTTGTTTTCCCTAAATTCAAATATTTGGTATTACATACAGGCTAAGCAGTTGGGCTAAGTGAGATTAGCAAAACAAGTGGCTCTAAGAGAATGTCAGTTTACAGTTATCTTTTTGTACTGTCAATGCAGTAATGACTGCAAGGACTGTCCAATAATATCATTACTATTTTCTTTGTTAACTCAGAAAAAGACATATATATCAATCCTGAAGGATACTGCCTGCAGGCTGTGAAAACAGAGAAGACAATCACATGAATAAGGAAATACTATAAGCATTTTGATACTTACCTGTTTTTTATGTGAGTTATTTTCATTGCACAAAATTTTTCCAGGATGTGCTGCTCAGAGGCAATCCTAGTGGCTGCACATGCCAAAGGGTACTCCCAGTTGATCCTAAACTGGGAACTAACCAGTTACCCTTCAGGTCATCAAGTGAAAAGAAGCACTAAAGAACCAGAATAATAAATCCAAACAGCCTCTACTCACCTGCTTAAGTTCAGTTCAGGCTTCTTGATCAGGATATAAATTAAGGTAGATCAGAATTCTTTCCTGGACTACTTGTCAAGTACGAAAGAAGAAAAACAAACTGATCTTAAAATCAGATTTTCTTCCTTTGGTGTAAAAGAGAAATAAATAGAGAATTGTTTTTTTAAGAAAGGAGATATGCTTGGAAAGACTGTAAAAATTTTTATCTTCACTGATTCTTTCTTCATGAGCCATTCAGTAAAAGAGAAGACTAAAGCAAATGAAGTAATTGAAATTACTATTAACAGTTATAGTCAAAAATGGGAAAGTAAAATCAAACATGTCACTTCCCTCCTGGCAAAACACACATTTTTTAGACAAAGATAGATTTCAAATACCTTGATAGTTGCAATACAGTGTTTCCCCAAGGGAAGCTAAAAGGTCAGTTCCTAGGTATGGAGGCCATAAGAACATTGTACTGTTTAGCTTAACTGTCAGATCTGTATGTAGGTAGACAAACTAATCACTGTTAAAAAAAGCAGTGGCACACAAGATCTGTTCAGTGCACTGCTAAATGATGCACTGTGTAAAGTGAAAAGGAACCTTATCCAGGCACACAACAGTCAGAGACCTAGAAAAAAGAATCTCAAAGATTGATTTGACCAATATTGATCAGATTCAGCAATGAACATAGATAGGAGTAAACTTTTTGCAGATTCTAGCTGGCACTGCAGTCAAGCCTTGTGGTTAGTGTACTTATTTTATACAGGATTTAATGTTTATGGCTGTAAGTGGTCAAGACCCCAATTTTATGTCTGGTGGAACCTGGTACAACACAATGTCCTAATACCATGCCTGGGCACTTGTTCAGTACCATCTGTTAAACAGAAGTGTTCCCTGACAGCCTGCCATTTAACTATTAGACTAATCCAACACTGCTTAACTGATGAGTGCTGACAGGATCACAGTATAAACTGATATAATTAAGTTATTATTGTTAATATTATTGGGTTTATTATTACTCTACCACCCTCTATTCCCAATCACAGATAGAGTCCTATTGTGATGGACACTGTAGAAACATGACATAAAATAATAACCATAACTCAAGGGCATTACAGAGGAAATAAGCAGAAATTAGATAGGCATTTAAAATACTCTAATTAGTGCCAACAAAAATGGTGTGGTACTTGTTTGCCACTAAAATAGTCAGCATTTGCCAACAATAAACTCACTGTATTATTCAACATGATCCTAAACAGTTAGAGTATGAAATTATCAGGGTTACTGTAATTTGGGGAAGCAGGTCCTGTTATACCATCCAACTATTTCTGTTCCCCACATGTAGCCCCTCTCTTTTCTAATTCAGCCCAAGCTATTTGAATTAATGGACCAAACACCAGATACAGCAAAGATGAAACTCATCAGGGCAAATTCACAAACTATAAAGAACAAAACAAGATCTGGGACAGTGTGCTCCTTCTCATTTTAAATCAAAATAAATCACAAAATGTTCCAACTTGACTGTAAGAAAGTGATTCTGTATCATACAGTGATACAAGTCAGAAAGTCCAACGTGCCACCAGTTTATTACAGCATAAGTAATAAGAAGAGCAAGTCATAACAGAAGCAAAAATGGAACCCTTTTATATGGGTTGATTCTTCAGTTTTTTTGAAGACTTTTTTTGGTTTTGGTTTAAATCCTTGCTTTGGGACACACACAAACAGTTTAGCATTCTGAAATCTGTTTTGCTGAAAATTGAGACAGGAAAAGGGAAACTTACATCTTTAATTACTATCCTATTGTTGGTAGAATTTATAAATTATGATATTGTTACCTGAAGGCTTTCTGACAGACTGCATCATTTCTCCTCAGTCTGGCTCTAATCCCAGCTTCTATTTTTTCTTTTAAATCCTGGAATGCAGACAAAAAAAGGGTTTTCCTTCAATAAACCAACTGTCTGAACCCAGATTACTCTGCTGTGTCACATACAGGATCTAGCATTAATCTCCTCAGCTTTTAAACAACAATATAAAATATCTACAGTATTTTCTAGTCTCTTTTCAGGTAATGGAGTCTATTTCATAAAATGATCTTTAAAAACCAAAGCAGAGCTCAAACTGGGATTGAAACAATTGATTTGCCTGGATATTGTGCCCACCACTGGTTAGCTTTTTAAACCCTAGGCAGTAATGAGCCAAGGTTTGCCTGCCCAACCTTGTTAGATGGAAAATTAAAGACCTGTTATTTATTAGTTGAGAAATGCATTGCAAAAAACGTACTTGTCATAAGTCACTTCCTATACCAATGCTTTGAGAAAAGCAAAAGACCTAAAAATTAATGAATGGAAATATAAACAGTAAAAAAAAAATAAAATGGTTTTCAGTGGCAGGTAGATAAGTAAATCTAAGCTTTTGTTGAGGCAATCTCCTTCCAGTTCATTATTTGCTGTCCTATGCAGTCACCTATCTGCATCACAGTGAAGTAAATTCCTCTGCAAAATGCATCTCCACTACCTTGGATAAACCACAAGAATCAGCAGCCAGTGAGCTGAAGGAGTGTGCAGAGTACGCAGCTGTGGCTCCACTGTCAGAGGAGCTGTGTGAGACTTCCCAGAGGCTGTCAGGAGATGTTACACTTCAGCTTTGAAAGTGATTGTGTCCATCTATACACTATAAGCGATATTGGGTTTGGTTAGACAAAATGTATAAACCACATATGCTCAAAGGTGTTCACACCTTTCACTCAGCAAACAACTCACTTCACTTGAACTCGGTATTAGGGGAATACATAAACCTGCAGTTCTGTTGGAGATGTCTTCATTCGGATGAGCCAAAGTGAATGACATAATCACTGAAGGTAACGTGCTGCAAGCCTAAATGTACCAATTTCTGAAGGCAGGCCAAATTCCCTGTTGATTATTTCCATTCCTCTTGGATGAAATTCCTGCCTGACTTTAAACTGGAGTCCATATCTTTCATCATCTAAAACTCTCATTCTTGATAATACTGTGGAAAAACATTCAGACAGCTTATTTATCAGGGCAATCAACAGTATCATCTAATTTAATTCAGCAAATAGGTACAACATAAAAAATAAGAAATAATTCTTCCAAATATTTGCTGCAATTCTTCTCTGTACATAGAACTGAAAATATTACGGGTATAAAGCCCTTTTTTATTGGTAACAATTCTATGGTGCAATAAAAAAACTATGCAGTATTGCCCAGATTTTATGCTCTGATCTTTGCTTTCCTGTATTCAGATTTTTAGGTTGGATGAAATCAAACTTCTTTGAAAGTACTAAGGAACCATACCAGTTAGACAGAAACAGAATCTGAACCTCACATTTACAGCATCATTTGAAAATCAATGCAGAGGAAATTAACTCCATGACTTTACAATTACAAAGACCAAACAGACTACTTCAGAAAAAGTTAGTCCCCTAGGGAAAAATGAATGTAACTGTCTCCAGCTATATAGAAGACACCAGACTCAGGAGGTCTGAGGGTTTTTTTCCTTCTTTTTTATGGCCTTTGCTGATACAAGCAGAGAGATGGGAATTTGGAATTCCCTGGGCCCCCATGGAACTCAAATTTATCCATATTCTTGTAATGCAGTTTCTCTGTATAAATGTACTAACCTCCCACTAAGAAAATTAGCTCTTTAATCACTTGAATCCAAATAAAGCATTGTTATATCCTAAAGGCACTAAAGTTCTGCACTTTTAAAAGTGTCTGAACATTTCCCAAACACAACTACAGTGGGGGGAAGCTCTTTTATTTAATTTTCTGTAATTAAAGAGCAAGTCAGGTAGAAACCAAAGCTGTATTTGGATTATTGCTTGCTAGAAGCAGAAGGTTTGCTTTTCACAATTCTTATTAGATGTAAAAATAACAAGGAAAAACAACAAAAAATTGAAGAATCTGCAGTGTTATGCCCCATGAAGGAAACAGTCTAGATTGAGGCAGCAAAAGATATCTTATACTCTTTCCATGAGCAGTGATTTATGCAACTTCTGGTTACAAGTTTACATTTTCAGGTTTGCTGTGAATGCTTGGATTTTTCCCAGAATAACCTGAATCAAATTCTTCCCTCATTTACAGTTAGAATGTACTGATCTAAGCAAAAAATTAGGCATGTAAAAGTGAAGTGTGAAAGGAATAACTTGGAAGCACCTTAAGTGACCTTCCTCAACATTTAAGAGCCTCAGAAGAACTTACCATAAAATCATCTTTCTAACATCTCTCTTAAAATAGGCATCCTACTCAGAGAAGCATACCATAGAGAGTGTCCATTGTCCTGTTATATTGATATGAAACAACTAATGAAGGAACTGTCTCTTTTGATAGGTCTCTCACAAGTTTGGATGGTGACAGAATTCATCACAGCATGTTTCCCTACTCTCAATTTGACTAATTCCCTTGAACTTCATACTCAGGAACTCTCCTTGCTCTTAAAGTAGAACACTTCATCTTTTGAGCCTGCTACATGAAAAACTTCTGCTTCTAGTCAGACGACACAAAGGATTTATGGAACTTTGTTAACTTTAAGGCAGGCTGGTCTCTGGCTGAATATCTGCATGCATGCTGCACAGACAACCCTACAAGTTGCCTCAGTTGTGAACTGCTAAGTTATGTTCTTACCTGGCACCTGGACTGCACTATGATGAGAAATATAATTTATAAACATGTCTGGCAACATTTTCAATGATAAAGACACAAGAATGGTACTAAATAGACCTGTTCACTTCTTAGTTCAGCTCATGAATGCCACTGCACCTTTGTGTGATGCTACAAACTGGAATGGTCTAACTTATTTGAAAGTAGAGTGGCACATACAGGCAAGATTTTTGAGTGAGGCTCTTACAGGTTACTACAATATAAATATTCAGTGGGGATAATAATAAGAAATGTAGATTGTATGTTCACATCTTCACAGTGGAATCTGTATAATTGTAATCTACCCCAGTAGATGCGTGCATTTTTGGCCCTCGGGTTTTCACCTGATTTCAGAAAGGCTTATATATCATGTGAGAAACATCAAAAGGATCTGGTCACTCTGGATGGAGGTCAAGAGTCATACCCTATTTCCATATTGCAAAAACACTCACTTGCACCCTATGTACCCCAAAAATAGACATTAATATCAAATAAAGCCACTAGAAAGAATGTCCCTAGCTTCACCGGGGTCTGGATGGATACCTTGAAGGAGCAGCAGGCAGTCACTGCATGGATTGTTCTTAAATGTTACAGTCACAAACAGATGTGTCTTGAACACAAAGGAATAAAAGTGTAACTATATACATACTGCACTCACAAACACACACTCTTGGATCTACCTGCCACAATATATACCTTCTTCCTTAACCTTCAAGATTGAACACTAATTTCATAATCTGCCTTTAGTTAAACTTCCACTACTGATTCTGGCACTCATACAAATATAAAAAAGTCAAATAGAAGGAGTAGAAATTCTAATTAGCCCCTGTCACAATTAATGCTGCTGCTGTAAGAATTCACAGTATGCAAAGCAGGTTCAAGCTGCCTTAAGTGTCAAGCCCTGCTATGATTGAAAGAAATTGACAATTCTTGGGTTAAAAGGCAAGAAAAGCACACTATCTTCTCCATTTTACAGATAGCATCTTTTTGCTTAGTCAGGCTTAAATTGCCCATTACAATGAGACAAATAGAAAGGTGAAGGGTTATCTTAATAAGTGACGATTGTAGTAACAATAACATCATAAATACCTTTTGCACTATAGGAAAAGTATATTTTACTATATTCAGACTTAAAAATAAATAAGTAGCTAAATCAAATGAAACTGCAACTTATAAATGTCACAGAAGTAAATGTAACATAGAGTTAATTCCATGATGACTGAGGATTCTAGGCACTTCATCATTTGCTGATGCTGATTGGTTGCTGCAGATATGAATCAAAAGTAATTTTGGAATTCAAAGTGGAACCCTCCCCCCCCAAAAAAAAAAAATAGAATTTTTGTAGTTGCCTTTTTACAATAACTTCCCAAAGAACAACTTGGTGCACATATTGTGAAAAAAACCCAGTCTTTATTATATTCACTTATGCATTATCCTTTCACTCAAAGTACTGAACACAGAATACTGGTTTTCATGAACTTTAGTTAAACTTTTTTTACAACACTCAAAGAGAGAGAAAAAAAGTCTCCTGATCATTTGTACAATTCCATGAAGTCTGAGTGCAAGCAGGAATTAGTACTGGTAAATAAACACTTTCATCCAAGCCCAGGATGCTACATTTTCCTGACCATTCATAGAAATTCTTTAATTTCTGCAGTGAAAACAGGAACTGATTTGGGACATTATCCTTAAAAAGAATTGATGTTCACAACTTTGTCACCAGCAGCTGTAGTTACCCTGTACAAGGTTTTCTGGGATATAAGTGTTAGAACTTCATCACCACTGAGACTGTACAAGATGACATCCTCCATTTTGGAAAGTGAGCATCTGGATTGCTGAATATAGAACCAATTGGTGAGCTGAAAGACACTCCAATCTGTTACTCTTGTATTTATAGAAGCATTAAATCAACTGTTGAATATGAGCTTAACATATGGCTTCAGAAGAAGATTGACAAACCACTGATATTTTACAGAGGGACCTTTGAAGTCTTGCTGTAAGCTTCAGTGTTCTCAAATTCATGAACCTGTACCACGTGCCTGACAAAACTATTTCTCCTGATTGACACCACTGTCAGAGTCCTGTCTTAATTGGTCAGACCTGCAGGGGAAGCCATACAACAGACTGGAACAAATTACAGTGATCTGAAGTGTATTTTGGGGGAAAACAGAGAGTGACACCATTCCTCCCCCTGCAGACTTCCCAATATATTATACTGAAATAGGAGAGCAGAATTCTTTGCATTAGATGCTTTTACAGGTACTGCCCAGAGCACTTACAGCCTGTGGGTTAATTATGGAACCACAACTTCTGCCATAACCTACCTGCACTAATACTTCTCTCTTGTCCCCTCTAGCACACTTCTATCCTAGGTAAATTGGAACATCGATACACTAACCAAAAATATCTACATAGCCATTATTGTACAAAGATCCAAAGTGTTCATAAAAAAATCAACACAGATGAATTTTCTTAATAAGTGGCTAAAACATCCTCGGCATTTCTGGAGCTACTTTGCTGCTCAAGGGTTTTCAATATGATGCTCTGATGATAGAAGAACCACTTCTATCAAATATTAAGCTACTGTAAATTTACTATAATTGAATAATTTGCCTCTTAGCTTTGGTTCACTAAAACTGTAGCAAGGTTCTCATCTCTAAGCAATCGTTCCACAGTCTGTTTCAATATATGTCATGTCAGACAAGGCTCATATATAGTACCATTTGAGATTAGTAATTCCAAAGCCAAGGAACCTTGTAAAAGATCTGGATGATTGGCCATAAAGTATGTAAGTATTTAGTCAAATTAAATTGCTATTAGGGTTTTCAGCTCCATATTTAAACACAAAATAGTTGAATAAATCTTTGCTACTTTAGAGAAGTACTATCTATGAATTCAAATGAATGAAGCAAATTCCACAGGGATTTTCAGGAAAAGGAATTGGAGAAATATTTGTAATTTTCAGTGGCCACTTCTGTGACTAAATGATTTGTAGAGGTTCTTCCATCCCTGGAAAAGACAATGGTAACTGGATAGTAACTCTGTAAGATCCCTTTCTTCATGAACCTGATCTTGATGTTGAATAGGTTTTTGGTCTAGTTCGATAAGACAGAATAGTGCCCAGTATGTAAGTTGTTGAAGAACATAAGCATGTCAAATAATTTCCTACAGACTCTCTAATCTCAGGGAGTTTTCAGGTGCATTGTTGTTCTCCTCTGTAACCAGTTTCTGATGAAACCTCAAAGCTGGATACTAACTAATGGTAGTACCCTCTTATCCTGATTATTTATTTATTATTTTTAGGGATTTGTGTGTGGTTTTGTTTTGTAATTTTGTGTCAACATCTTTATGTAAAGGAAGTGGCATATGATGTTTCTGAGGTACTTCCATCAATTCATATGAAACTCCCATGTCTATAGTAAGTTATTTCTAATTTCAGAGGTAAGTGTAGGCATTGTGTTGATCCTATAATTTATTTACCTTAAAGATATCAGTGACCAGAAAGAACAAACTGTATCTCTCACAGGGAATCACTCTAGTTCTTGGAAATAACTAACAGAACTATGAATGTAAGATTTGATCTATATCAGAAAAACAACTTCTTGAATGCTATTGAACAATTAATCAAACACAACATAATACTATTAAAAAAATAATTACTTTTGCAATATTTAAGATCTGTCTGCAAAGAGATGTACTAAAAATTTAGTGGAAACTTCTTCAGCCTAAATGAAAGTATTGGAAATAGTCTGCTAAAGGTCACTTCTAGTTCAGTTTTCAAGACCAAAATTATTTAGTGGGTTTTGAGTCAGTGTGATATGTGATTAAATTTGGGTTGTAATAGTGAATATTTTGTCCATAGCTACAATAACAGTAACAGTGTGTGTTTTATCTAATTGCTCTTAGGCTATAACAGGGACAGTAAATAACAAGAGTATTGAAGCAACTTTTCCACTTGCTGCCATTCATTGCTTGGCATCATTAGGATGAAAGAATAAAGGGCATTGGAAACCACTAATAAATAGATTTTTTCAGATGAATTTCTCACTACAATATGGAAAGAAGGGGATAAAAATGTCAGAAAGACTGTGTGGTATTTACCTGCATATGTATACAACATGTCCTTCCAAGAGGTCATTTTAGAGTCTGAGGTGCTGGGGAAGGAAAAAAATTCTTTTTTCTCCCAGGTGTACTCATAAAACACATGGAATTCCTGCAACTATCCAAAAGGGATTTGTATCTTTAGTATGAATGAAGGTTATTGCAGAACAGCTCCACAAATATTAACTTGGAGTTTTAAATTAATTCATTGTGAAGGTCTGCATATCCTGTATCTGTGTATCCAAAAGCACTGGCACGAGAATTGACCAAAACCAGCAAATTCATGATGGATATTGGGAACAAATTTGGAAAAATCACAGCTCAATTGGTTAAAAAGTGAATTAACACATATTTAAAAAAAAAAATTGGAATGCATTTCTTTTTCCAGTTAAAAAACTGACTGTCCAATCAAAGATCACAATTTAAATACTGAGATGCAATCCAGCTGTATTCATGATAATGTTTTCTTGTGCCAGATACATAAACTTTAAACATTTTCCTACTCTTGGGATGCAAAGGAGTTTATTTCCACTCTCTATCTCTTTTTATTTATCAGAATTGCTGTATTTATCTTCTAATCCTTTCAGTCTGAGGGTTAAGTGAAACTTATCCTACTACTGACATGTCAGGTCGAACAGAGTACTGCTGAGGAGTGGAGAAAGTTGCCAATTATCCAAATTGCCTTTTTATTAGATTACAATTTTCTGACTGCTGTTCAGTGATGTTAGGAAGTTACCAGGTTATTTGATTTGCTTTATAAAAATATTTTTACATTTATCCATTAAAACTCTGCTTCTCATTTACTGCAGTTTCTCTTAGTTCATTCCTCGCTTCCTTTTTGTTTGTTTTTGTTTGTTTGTTTGTTTGTTTGTTTATTTGCCATCAGAACCTTTCAGGTCCTAAAGTGCACTAAGTCAATGAAGCAGTTAGTCTTGTCTTAAGCAATTTTGATCTAATCAAGAACTGCTCTCTACCACTGGCTGCAGTTGTTCTTCTATCATGGTAACATTATGACTTTTTTTCTTTTGAAATAGCACATATGCTTCTATGCACTGAGAAAAGTCTAAAAAAAAAAAAGCAGCCAAAGGCCAAAATCTGCTGCCAGTGATGTAAAGCTGGAATCACAGCCTCTGACTACAGTGAAGCATCGCCAGTTACATGCTAAGGTTTCTGAGAGCAGACCTTGGTGATACATGTGATATCCTTGTGATAGGACACAAGGTCCTGCTGACAAGGCCTTTTCTCAGAAAGCTTTCTGCAGAAGGATTGGAATACAGCCTCACATTACCAACAACAATAAACCCAGCACAGTAATCCTACACTGACAAGTTCTCTTCTCATGCCTCTTCAGAGAATTCTGAAGCAACTGAAGTTGTTGGATTCTTTTTCCTCTGTATTTGGAAGTCCAAAAGGTTAGAGAATTCATGTCAAATTTGACATTCCTATCTTGGTAAAGACTGAAAAAGAATAAAATCTTTTGGACCCTGGCCTTTGGATCTCTTCTTCTACTTCCTTCCTTTTGGAATAATGCAGGACAGAGCACTGTCTGTGTCTGTGTCTAAGAGCGCAGAGCATGTACTGTAAAGCTCCCCTGAAGTTTGCATGTGTGGATCTCAAAGATCCTGATTCAGGTCTCTACTCTGAGAAATCTTGTGGTTGTATTGCAAAAGGAACATCAAGGATTGATATAGGATTCAGCATTGGATTACTGGAATTGTGATCTGGAAATTTCTAATTGAGCTAGTATGGAAGTGCTGCACTTTAAAGACCTCGAGGGATTCAGCAGCATCTTCCACGTACTTATTTATTTATCTGTTTATAGATCATCCCAGATATTATTTAGCAAAGACTGCATATATCCAGGGACTGTCTCCTGTGGATCTGGACTTCCTCCTATCAGTCAAATACCAACATCTTGAGAAAATGGCTTGATTTCCTTGTGAGTGTTTTTGTACTGACACATGGGCAACAATTAAATATTTCCCCATTTTAAAAGAGCTTTATATGATTAGATTTCTGTTTGTTCTTCACATACTTTGAGATCTTTAGAGAAGAGAAAAATTGTTAAAGTATTATGTGTCTGTGTTATCAAATAACAAAATATGACAGGAACCATGCAAGTAAATGCAAAGAAATTTCCAGTATGTCTACAAGGAAATGTCTTATATGAAACTGTATTTACATTCTTGGGAAGACTCTCAGATCAGACCTAGGATTAGCCCCTCAAACACAGGGTGAAATAATAGCAAACTTCAGACTTTTTTTTTACCTCCTGCTGTTGAAAAACTGATTAAATTGAAACGCTGTTATTTAAACAATTAGTTCTCTCTGGACTTTGAATATCTGCTTACATTAGAATAATATAATAGAATCACAGAATGATTTTGATCAGAAAGTATCTACAGGGTTCACCCAGAGTTCACCTGACCCATGCTCAAAACAAGGCTAACAGATGAGCTTTCAGGCCAACTTTGTATAAGGGCAAAACCATCCCAGGTTTAATTGTGTATACCTGGGGTTCCCTTTGATTCAATTTAATTTTCATCCTTTGAGAATTTTGAATACTTCTATTTTCATTCCTGGACCAAAATCCCAACAAAAAACTGTCTTTTGAGTCATTTCACATGATCGACTGAGTATTCTGAGAAGGCAAGAGGAAAGAATAATGGACTTTAGTACACATTATAAGATTTAAAGGCTTATGTTTTTTGCATTTTTTCAAATGACCATCATGTTTTAGTAGAGACCATTATAAAAGTAAAATGTCAAATGTTTAAATCATCCATATAAAAGATTTGATTCTGCCACAAAGTGAAGTTATAATATTCAATTCCATTTTGATGTGGTGCAAAAAGGCCATTGGGAATGGATACTATTCAGCAGTCTTGAGTATTTCAGTTCTTTCAGCACTGAAAAGGGTTAATTGACTATTATGCAAAGTTTTTGAGAGAATGCCATTCTTCTATGTCAAATCCTATTTTCATTGCACTCAGCCTTATTTTAATGACATAGAACTGGACAAATGGGGAAAAACACCCATGGCACAATTTCTACCAATGAATATTTCAGCAGGTGCCTCTTGGCTAAAAGTCTAGATAAAAGCCTTGCTCCAGGCAAATTAAGAGTGGAAGAAAAGACTTCTAAGTACTGGGAGCTTATGAGAAAACAATGAGCATAGAACCCCAGACATGATCCTTTCAATCAAAAATCTAGATATCACAGCAAAAGACAATTACAGTGGCTCCTTCCCTGTGTTATAGTCTCTATTTTGCTACTGTGTACAGCAAAAGTTTCCAGCTAGGAGAAGTGCTTAGTCTCCTCTTTCATTTTAGATATTTATTTGTATCTGTTAACAACATAATTTCCTATTTTTTAGAGTACAAAAATATTTTGTATAGGACTCCTTGTAAACACTTGGTGTTGGTTTTTACCTTTAAACTCCTTTGAGATGCTTTATTCAGGGAACTAAGGAAAGGATTGTGTTGCTGTAACACATTGACATTATAAAATAAATCCTGATAGGAGCTAAAAAGTGGGCTTAAGCCTGCGAATGTGTAGCCCTGGGTAGCCTTTCTTCTCTTGGTTTTCCTTTGAACTCTGGCTTTGAGGAGCTTCTGAGTGCTGCTGAAAAGCACAAAGTGGGATCAGAACTAGGATAGCAAAGGAAAACTGGCACAGAGAAAGGAGAACTGAAAGGGGCATGAGTTAAAGCAGTGGGGTTCTCAGGCAAAACAAAAGGGAAAGGCACAGAAGAGTGTCAGCACCATAAATACTGTGGGGCAAAGAATGGTGAAGTTGGGAAAGACTGGGCATGCAGTTAGAACTTTTGAGTAAAATAAAATAATCCAATTCTCAGTTCCAGGATTTCCCCTAAGCTTGCAACTGCTCTCAATTGTCTCCCTGTGTCTTGTCTTGCAATGCAGTCTACAATTTTGAAGGCCATGATAAAGTCCACATCCCCCAGCAGGCTGGGCATACACTGCACTCCAACTGTGCCTCAACTCTACAGACAGAATGACACCTGCTTTCCTCTTGTGATTTGATATGCAGACATTATGCCTTCCTATTGATTTCAAAGATGGCTCCATTAAGAAAAGCATAAATTGGAGGAAAACAATGAAGAGATTAGCTGAAACAAAATGAGTTTCTTGGCAGACTTAAAATGTTGAAACCAAATCTTCTACTATCTTTACCAGGAGTAATGAGAAATATATCTTTTTTGCCATATATGTTTGCACCATTTTTTTCCCCCATTTATTTACTTTTCTTGTCTTCTTGTTATTTGTTTACATTGGTCACTTTTCTGTCCATTAAAATTCGCCCAGACATATTCCATGTCACTTCTTGTTTTCATATTTTCCTTTTCAGCTCTGTCCTTTTCATTAATTTTTTAGCACCTTTTCCCTTTCTGTTTTCATCCTAATAGGAATTATTTTATTTCATCCTAGAAGAAATTATTTCAAAGATAATAGTCTTTTATTCCCATAAAAAAGACCCAAGAATTGTCTTCTTAAAACTGTCTTGAAGGAAAATAAATTTTCACTCAAATTTTCGGCTATCAAAATTTCTGCAGTTTGTTTTGTTGAAATATGTCAGCAATCTAAAATGTTTCCTCAAATGACAAATCTTCTCACAAAAATTGTTATTCTACCAAAAAGCCATTGTTTTAGATAAAAGATATTTGAGCATGACATCTTTGACCAACTCTATATAGTACTCTTTCCACATCTCCGTACCTGAGTTCTTCCCCTTACTTTCTACTTCTACAGTACTCTTGGTATTCTCTGTGTTGTCACATGCATCTGCAATCCCACCATCCCTGCATCTGCTACTTTTCTGTGATGTCCTCTCTGCATTGATCTGCCACTGCAGTAGAGTTGGATAAGAATGGCTGCCTTAAAAGAGAAGGATCATGCATTCTTGTTTGATGTCAGTGAGTATATGCCTGTTTTTCTGTATATCACATTAACTATGTGTTACCAAAGTCAAAAACTGCACAGAACATCCACTGAAACCTGTCAGCAGTACTTGAATTCTTAAAGAGCAAAGCTGATTTACAGAGGTGCTAAGGCAGAGTCAGCTTTGAAGGAAACTTAATTATTCTGGAAGCTAATGAAGTCAGCATCATTTAGATGGACATTTGACACTACATAGCTGTAAGAGTCAAAACAGTCATTAGTATTTTACTTTTAACAGAAATCAGGATTATACCATCATTTTCAACCAAACATAACTAGGAGCTAACCCACTGAGAGACAGAAGAGTAGCTGTTCTTAAATTTTAATTTGTTCAAAATGGTATTCTTGCTATTGTTAGTATTCCACAAAAGAATCACTGAAGCTTCAACTCATCAGACCAAGCTAAGGAGTGTCTATTTTGCCCTCCTCAGTAGTGCTCTTCAATTAAGTCTTTGTGAAAGTGAACCATAAAGTCTCCAGCAGCATGGAAAACAACTGATGTTTGTTTGTTAGTGTTATCAATAGCTTCTGCAATTATTTCCATAATAAATGGCCCTGGGTATGAGGGAAGTATAGTAAGGAATAAAATAAACATTACTAAACTTTGATTGATTTGAAAAGTATGAATTTTTATAGGTGTTTTTCAGAAATTCTTTTATTTTTAATAAGGCTCTAAATACTTAGTCAGAAGCTTGACCTTTAGCAGGAGTAGTAACCTTGTTAACTTGATAATATGAATAGCAACACAAGAATGGAGTTAAACAGTTCTGTGTTTGACAGGTATCATTTGACATCCAGCTATTTCACTGACAAACTATAGACTGTAGTGTTATAATAAGAACTTCAGTCACTCCTCACGACCACTCAGTCTACAGATCCACTCTTATGCCATCAGCAATCATGGATTCCATGACTAATATTGCTAATATGTTCAAATAGAAGCATACCTGGAAATCAAACAATGTGATGTACAGTACATCCCTTAGAGCATGGTGCAAGTCTATGTGTATTCTTTGACTCAACCAAAATTCACTACCCTCTGGCTATGAAACACTTCTCAAGTCTACACCATCACCATATACTTTATGGTCTATACTGAGGTAAGCCAGAATTCATATATCAATTTGAATGAGAGCAATCAGCAAAGAGATAACATAGAGCAAGCTTCTGAGGGTGAATATGTTGTTGACTGTGTGGAGACCAGCTGTAATCAGAATTAAGACCTTAGCCAGTGAGACCTCAGGCAAAGCAAAGTCAGCAAATGATTTATGATGGAATTGCATGTATGACATACGTCAAGTTAACATTACAGTTTAGTTGTTCTGCAGCTGTAATCACACAGAGCTTCCATTCTAGGACCAGTAAGGGAAGCTGCATAATATACAACTATTCATTTAGTTCAATCTTTCATGATTACTGCTTCTGTGGCAGTTCCACAGAGTTCCTCAAGGCACAAAATAACAAGTGATGATTCTTGGGATAGAAAAAGGATCCCAGATTTGTACAATTTTTTGGGTGCAAAAGAAACCTTAGATTTGTGACTAAACTACCTTACCCATAATAAAGCAGAATATTTTCAAAAAATAATGCAGCTGGTCTTTCAGGTCCAGGTAGTGAATGTAGATTATGAGGGTTCAGCTGCACAGAAAGGATTCCAAGCTAAGTTTTCCATACATGTGCCTCACTAAGTTTGTAGTTACATGCCTAAGTTTTCAGGTATTTAATATCCTCTGGATACCAAGCAATTTCCATAATAAACTTTGAACAGGCACTTTTGTGACTCCTACAAGGTAGTTAACTGGAACTTTAATTTATTTAAAAACAAACAGAAAAACCACCAACAAAACCACCCAAACAAAAAAGAAAACATCCAAACAAACCCCTCCTGAAATTAGAAATATTTATTTTTTTAACTACAAATTGAGTTGCTTTATTGTACAGTTTTTCTAAAGAGCCTTGACAGTTCAGGAGTTAAAAGCTCCATGCTTTGCTGCCAGGTGTCCCTGCAGATGCTGCTGGGACTAAATACAGGGAGTAGTCACATTATCTTCTGGCTGTCTGGAATGGGGCAGGCAGCCTAATTGGAGAACAAGCCTAGTGAAAAGAAAGTGTTAACAAGCCTAATTGTCAGCACCAGCCTGGCTAACTACAAGGTGAGAGGATATAAACCAGAAGCAGAGAAAGTAAAAAGAAATGCTTAAATGAGTCTGGTAAGGTTATTTCTCAACTTTTCTTTTGCCCCAATTTCTTCTTCCAGGGATGTAGGCTGAGGGAAGCATGTATTGCTGGGGAGTGGAGAGCCTTAGCTGAGAAATCAAGATTTGCCTTGAGATGTTTCAGTTTGAATAAAACCTGATCTTTTCCTCCTCAGGCAGCTGGCAAGTACTTGATCTTAAACCCCACTTGTGCCCCTTGCATTCCTAACATGAGTCAGCAACAGAGACTAAAACTGGTGACTAATAATAATGGCACTGGAAAAACTGACTGAGAAGAATTTTCATTAATGCTTTCTCGTTATCTCTTCCCCTAACATTCTGATTGTACAAATCAGCTCTTACTCAGCCCTGAGTTTGGTGAAATGCATGACATAACTGCTTTCCATCTTACTACCTCTAGCTAAGCTGCAGAAACAGAGTATCACAGCTCATATAGGTAGAAAATTTTCTCTTCAAATGAAATTAGGTGAAACTTTATGCAAGCTCTTTACTGCATCTCTTAAATTACAAAACAGTTCCAACACTCGAGCATAACCATTCTGTAGGTAAGCAGTAAAGGACCAATTACATTTATGGAGATAGAAAAGATCTTTGATGTTTTATATGTGGCCCATCCAACAAAGTTCCAACTCCTCATGTGGCAGAGGGGCCCACAGCAGTGCAGAGTCCATTTTACTACTGCCTATTCCACACTGTGACTTAAAAGAAGGCTCTGAGTTCTTGATGAACCAATGTTTCTTGTTCTGGCCTGCAGTATGCTAATAGTGCATTAGCCAATAAATCTAGCCATCTCAAGGTAATTTCATTTATTTACCTCAAAACACCTAGCTGCTTCTTTTGCTCATCCTATTTCTGGTATCCCTTTAGTTCAAATGAGACTGCTTCAGCTGGACCTGAGAGCTGGGGCTTCCCATTTTTAGTGAGTTGATACAACAGTAGCAACTTAGGACCATGCAGGGTCAGGCACTTTACCTACAAGGGATCACCATCTCAGCCCCTTCGCAGCACTGTACCAAGCTGTAATAGCCACTCATAGGTCACTTACATGCAGAAGCAGTAAAATGAATGTTCAGGCAGATTTTTTGCTCACAGAGCTGTTCATTACCTCCTCAGAGGCAAAATCATCAGAGCAGTTTTGGTATAGACGTTGCTTTTTGGACCTCATTGCTTTAGAGTTTTTCGTCTTTGGTGCTAATCCCTGTCACATGTATTTTCACACAATAATTCTCTCTTTCTTGGTACTTTCTTGACTGTGCTAAACAACTTGCTTTCCCCCTTCCTCCCCAATATGCTGCCTTGTGTTTAGCTCTTAAATAACTCTCTTCCATTTCTGTTCACACTGCAGTTGAACAAAGGTGTTCCATGGATCTTGGAAAAAGATCATTAGAACTCAACACAGTATATCAGACTGGGGTTCCTCAAAGTCAATGAGAGCTCACCAAAAACTTCAAACTAAAATTTTCTTAGCTCTATTGGTTGCACTTTTTGTAGTATATAGCAGAAATGTACAAATGCCCATCTTGCAGAGATTAAAACTACACCTTTTCACTCTTTCTTGACTCATTGTCAGGAAAGGCAGAGCTGTTTTGGTCAAGTGCTCAGTGTCTGTTGTGATGAGCGAGGACTGATTGGCACATGCAGAGTGTAAACTTCTTTTGAATAGGAGTAGTTGGAGAAGAAGAAAGCAAGCAGAACTGTTGAAAGATGCCAGTTATTAGAGCTGGACAAATTTCTGCTATTAAATAATGTAATTATTCCCCAAACTGTACTTAATTATCAGGTACACAGATAAATCGGCATTTTTATTCCTTTTTTAAATATTGAAAATTAATTGAAAAAAGCTTTTAAGAAAGATAATTAAACAAATATGCTGTGAAACAAGGGCATGTGCAATTTCATTTTATGTGTAAATTACATGTAGGCCCAAAGGGGATGCAGTCTTATTATACAGTTTGTTCCTCCATTAGCATTTCAATAGAAAGACTTTTCCTCTTGGTTTAGAGGAAAACAAGGAAAGCAAGAGATATATGCTGAAGCTACACATAGATAGACGGCCTGGAAAAGCTCTGTTATTCCTCCTCTCAACACCCAAAAAAGGAACGAAAGAGGATAAGGTTGTGCTCTCTGTAGATGAGAGGAGATTGCAGAAGTGTGAAGTGCAACTGATTTCATTCTGTAGTAGACTGGACTGTAACTTGAATCAGGTCTTAAGTCTTGATACTGAAATGTTAGTTCCCTGCAGGAATCTGTTCATGGCAGGACCTCAGTATAGAGTACAAAACCCAGCAGAAACAGTTATATTCAATCTTTATGCTTTTCTAGCACCTACCTTCTTCAGACAAATAAATGCAGAAGTCAGAGAACTGTAGCTTCTAATCCAAAATGTTTAAACAGTACAGAGCAGTTGCATTTATAGAAAATCTGAAAAAGCTTCTGAGGTTTTCAGCTTCAGCTCTTCCCTTCTCAGGGAGAAGTTCCTGACATCTTCCCCAACCAACTGTGGTGTGTTTAGCCACATAATCATTATCTGTTTGTGGTTTTGTGCATTTGAGCTTCAAATATATAGACTATTATCTAAAGAAACAAGCCATGTTATTAATTTTAAGTTCACACTGTCAGAGAGGCATACTTTGTATGTATCATCATGGAGAACTTATTTAGATCCATGTTGTTTATAAACTTTCTTAATATTTGAATAAGTAAACTCAAGGGAAATTTTGTGCTACTGTTGCCCATATGACTTGGATATACTCTTTGTGAAACTGACTATTGTACTGAAAAATGTAGTAATATAATTGCCACTGTGTATGTAGGTACCTGATAAACACCACAATACCATAAGTCACTCTTTAAAGCTTAGCACAATACAGTGCAAATTGAGTAGATGGTGAACAGACTGAAAGGAGTGTATTGACAGATCTGACAGGCCAGGTGTTAATATGAAGCATCAAATTATTTCTAGTATTAATTCAAGATCATGTCTATAAGTCTAAAGATATTAATATTTTTATCAATGATCTGGAAATAAAGAAAATTATATCCTGGGATACATTAGGAACACTGTGTCCAGAAGGTCAAGGGAGGTAGTCCTCAGCCTCTACTCTGCCCTGGCGATGCTGCATCTGGAGTGCTGTGTCCAGTTCTGGGCTCCTCAGTTCAAGAAAGACAAGGAGATACTGGAGAGGGTGCAGTGGAGAGGTACAATGATGGTGAGAGGAGTGGAGCATCTTTCTTATGAGGAAAGGTGCAGGGAACTGGGTCTACTCAACCTGGAGAAAAGATGACTGAGAGGGGATCTTATATTTGCATGCAAATATCTTAAGGACAGTTGCCCAGGAGATGGGGCTAGACTCTTTTTAGCAGTGCCCAGTGACTAGATAAGGGTCAACAGGAGCAAAATGAAACACAGAAAGTTCCATCTGTATAAGAGAAAAAACTTTGTTACTATGAGGATGCAGAGAACTGAACAGGTTGCCCAGCAAAGCTGTGGAGTTTTGCTTCTCTGGAGTAATTCACAATCTGTCCAAACATTAGCGTTTGCAACCTGCTGTAGGGGAACCTGTTTTAGCAAGGAAGTTGGACTAAATATCTCCAGAGGTCCCTTCCAACCCCAGCATTCTGGGATTCTGTGAAAAACAATTACTGCTGAGAAAAGTGGCAATATTTGCCATAATGATCAGGAGAGGACAAAGCAATGTGGGTTTACTCAATTTAACATAGCAAAGTGTGCTGTAATCTTGAACAAGCAACATCTCTCAGAAATGGACAGTGTAATCTGATTCTAGTTTCTCAGGAAGAGATATAAGAGTCAGAGTGGAAAAGTAAGTAAAATTGAAAATGAGAAAATTGTTTTGAACAGAGAAACTTTATTTAACTAAAAGCTGTTTGAGAACTGCCCTGAATTACCTTCCTGGAAGATGATTCCACCTGTCAATGAACATTTAAATATAGCATTGTAGATCAAAACCACAACAAATGACTGCCAAGTGAAGCCAGATAAACTGAAACTAGGAAGATAGAATAATATTTAGCAGTCAGGGTAGCTGACCAGAATAAAAAACTAGCAAAAGTAAATGAAGGATATCAATTTTTCTGAATCAAGGCAAGATGACTCTCTGCATTAATTCAAACAGGTCATTTTGATTAATAAAAAGATAATTAAAAGAAAATATATTGCCTGAAATGTAGGACAGGTCAGGCTAGATGAGCTGCTTGGCTCTTTCAGGCCCTAGTATGTTGAAATATGTGAATTATTTTTATATTTTTTTCATACAAACAAATATGAAGTTTTCTATGCTTCTCCACTGGAGAAAAGAATTTTCCAAGTCGCTGTAAAGAATACTGCTACTTTACAGAAATGAAAGACAGATCTAAATATAATTACTACACCCTTACAAGTGTTTTGTATTTTGCATAGAAGGCTAAACAATAGTTAGGTAATTGTTGACTGCTGTTTACTACAATAATCATCACTGTCACCTTCATTCTCTTCCACTCACATTGTATCTACCTGTTGTCTTTCACTGTATGTTTGGATTAGGTGAGACAGGAATCTTTGCTCTTTTTTTTCCTCTAAAATGCAAACGTGATCTCTGCCAGGAACCTCTTGCTATATAGTTATGAATATATAAGGTATAAGTAAACAAGAATAAGCAATACGTAAGTACTTTCACCTAGTGAGGGTGGCAGAGGGGTCGAACTAGATGATCTTCAAGGTCCCTTACAACCCTAACCAGTCCATGACTCTATGATTAATAGAGGATATAATTAGGTGTGAGGTCTCTTTTATACATTGCCTGAGATGTTACTCCCTTTCCAGTGCTTTACTCTGCAGCCAGAAAGTGAACGATCCAAACATTCCATTATATGTTTGAGCCACAAAAAGCTATTCAACTCATAATCCTCAAGTCTCCAGATTATCCTAATATTATTTAGTATGTTTGGCCCTTTCTAGAAATACCTGTACTCTCCAAGCTTTGTCATTTGTATCATTTATGCAATAACTTAAACTGTGATAAAGTAATACATCACTATGTCCTGTCAAAAGGAAAAAGTGGCAGTAATGATGCTTGTAACGACAATAATGATGCCATAAGTTTCCTCCTTCCCAAAGCATATAAAAGAGCTTCATAAGAAAGCAGAACTTCAGTGATACCTTCATCTTTCTATGCTGCTGCAATTTAATGATTTTTTTTCAATATAAAAATGCAGCATATTTTTGTCACTGTTGTAATAGACTTGTCCACAGTTCTCTTCAACTAATTTGAGTGTATAAAGGTGATATAACTGAATGTATATCAACTGGCATATGTCGTGCTTTCCATTCTCTAGGGAGTAAATTTCACCCTTTATTTCAAAGGATTTGTGACTTTAAAAGTATAAAGTTTCAGTATTTTTATCTATGAACTCACCATTTGTAACCAGCATTCCTTCTCAACACTGATGTAATTTAAAGATGTAATATTTTTTGCATCTAATGAATGACTAAATGAAGTCATAAACCTTTTTTAGATGAATCATCCACTTGCTTTGTAGGTGTTTTCTTCATGAAACTCTTCATTGATCCAGGCTCCCTCTTTGTCTCCTCTCTGGAGAAGGATCAGCTGTAAAGACCTCAAATCTGTTTTCCCACAGATACCTTTCTGTGGGCTTCTGGAAGACGACAAAGAGAGTAGATATACCCCCTTGATTCACTAAAAGGTCCAAAATTATTTCCTCCATTCGCCCTCTTTCAAAAAAGTCACGGAGGAACTTTGAGTCAGAAGCTATAGGTTTGATTACTGACTATTTCTACTTAGACCTTAGAATCTGTTCTGTACATTTCCTGTCTCTTGCATGCTCCAAAGATATTTTTTTCAACCACTGCTGGTTTGCACTCCACTCCAACCAATACATTTTTCTCTTCTTTATATAATCACTGTACATTGAAAACTATCAGAAAATTATATTAAAAATATAATTCTGAATGCACAATCCACTAGTTTATTAATAAAAGACAAACAGCACTTGCACTAAAAGACATGTTTTATTTAGAGCTAATTGGCTGTCTCACAAATGAGACCTTTCCTGAAATGTGTACTCAAAGATTTATATCCCAGCTGGTTAAAGAAAAGGTCTAGTGAAGTCTCAACACCTTTTCAATATGTATTTAGCTAATTCTTTTATTTGTGTTTGAATGAGTTCCCAACCTCCTGCTCCAGTAACTCTTGCCTCTTACAGTGGTTCTAGTACTTGTCCTTTCTCAAAATCACATTAAATGTTATGGTAGGTAGGAAATAGCCAGTCTAGTTTAAACGAAATTAAATACATTTACAGGTATCAAATAGGAAAACCACAAACCTTCACACTGAAACTTAGTCATGGCATACCACATGGCCTACCATTTATGTTGTATCATCACTGGGTTTTTTTTTGTATACTAGATCACGAGCCTCATGATTTTGTCTGGTTTTGTCCATTGCTTATAATTCCTCAAGGCAGATATGAACACCCTGCCTACCTTACTAAACAGCCTACTACTTTCCGAATATCCTAAGCTGTGTGTCAACAGGCCATCTGATGTAAGGGCAAGGTGCAGTCTGGACTCCCCACTGCCTAGATTAGCACCTCTGCAGACTGTGTTGTGGTTCCCACGTGGAGTACACCTATGCACTTCTTTTGAAGGGAGAATGAGGAAGGAGATTGTTTCTTCTGAGTACTTCCCCAGTTGTGGAGCCCCAGGACACACCCCAGAAGATAGCACTGTCAGTAGTAGTGACTGAGCCTCTCATGGCAGGTAGCTGTATATCAATGGAGAAGAATATACTGAATTGTTGACTACAACATTTTCTCTCAGCCCTGCATCTTAACTCTTCCCAATTATTCTTGTTTAAATTTAAAGCATAGTATATATAAAAACCTTAATTTCAACATTTGAGTTTGGAAAAAAAAATAAATTTTGAGTAGTCAACAGGTTATTTTATTTCAGTGATTTTCAACGTTTTGGATGTGCTGATTTTGGCTAGGGTACAGTTAATTGTCTTCACAATGAATGGTATGGGTCTGCTTTGGATTTATGCTGAACACAGGGTTGATAATATTGAGGTGTTTCTGTTATTGCTGAGCAGTGTTTGCACAGAGCCAAGGCCTTTCCTGTTTTTCATACTGCTATGCTGGCAAGGAAGCTGGTGGTGCATGGGAGGCTGAGAGAAGCCACATATGGACAGGTGACCCAAACTGACGAAAGGGATATTCCAGACCATGTAACAAGGTATATGAAGTATATAAATTGGGTGGAATAAGAAGGGGGACATTTATAGTGATGGCATTTATCTTACCAAGTAACTGTGTGATGGGGCCCTGCTCTCCTGGAGATGACTGAACATTTGCCTGTCCATGGGAAACAGTGAATTAATTTCTTGTTTTTCTTTTCTTGTGTGCATGGCTTTTGCTTTCTCTATTAAACTGTCTTTATGTCAACCCATGAGTTTTCCAGCTTTTACCCTTCTGATTCTCTCCCTGATCCCACTGATGGGCAAGTGACTGTGTGGGGCTCGTCTGCTGGCTGGGGTTAAACTGCAACAGAATAACATGCAACAAAACTGTGAACAGGGTTATCTTCATGATCAGGTTGCTAAAGAGTGAGAATGTGACTTTGAGGCCAGTTCTTGTCAACATGTACAATTCATCTATTTATTTTAAAATAAAAATTCAGAGCAAAACATCATTTAAAAACAAATATGATATATGATGGTATTAAATCTGAAAAGAAGAATAGAACTTGTCTCCAGATATATATGTATACACAGAGTTGATGTCTATAGTCTTTTCAGTGAAGAATCTGCCAGTCTATGCCAGGCTATTAATTATAAATAGATCTTAACCAAAGGATGTATGTTGTGTCTAGTTTTAAAAGCATATGAGGTTCAGATATTTATGGGCAGAAGTTTCCACACACTGCATGAGCAAGACAAAGCACTTTCAAACTGACTCTTGACACTTGCGATATGCATGCATGTCTCAGTTACACAGTAGTCAGAGGGGCAGGCATGCAGAGAAAGAATATTTTATAAGTCGATATCAGTAAACTTCAAAAGCAGGCCCAATGATGGAAGGGAAAGCTGTTCATAAGGTACAGTGAGCAAGAGCACACCTTTAAAAGCTTGGCAAGCAAAAGCCAGAATGTGATAGATGCTGTAATTCAGAACAGAGAGGCCAATGCAGCAGAGATATTGCTGGAGTGATGTACTGCCTGTTTGTGCTGCCAAGGTCTCTGTGTGAATAAGATGAAGTTTGAAGATCACATTTCTAGGATATAGTTCAGCAATCAGTTCTGGATCCTAGGCCAGATTAAACTGCCAAATAAGTAAGTGATCTCTAGGACTATTTTAATTTGAGTTTATTCTGTGCAGCACCCTAATAAAAATTAATTTATGTTTTTATTTTATGTTTTTACAAGACACACAACTCTCTTTTGCCCCTTGAAACACTTAGTGTGAAAGATCCTTTTATGAATGTTCCCAGAGTGAAGTTACAGGTTGATTTAAAGGCATACAACTGAGAAGAACACAATCCAGAAGAAAAGCTGGTTATGTGCAGTGTAGGGAGTGAATCAGGAAAATGTCCCTTTCGGTGGCATTACCAATAGCAGCAAGTCACCAAATAGCAAGGTTTCCTAAGGTTTCTAAGTATGGTCCAATTGAAAATTTATCTACAAATATTAGAGGAGATAACAAAATATATCAAGCATTTTTAAAGGTGTAATCACTGCAGCCCATTAGAAATCTTGGTAATCATAATCCCCAAGAGAATGGATTCACATCATTCTGATGCAGGAAGACTGAAGTTACTTGCCTGCTGAAGGTTTCTTGGTACAATAAGTTCACTTTTTCTTCAGGTGGGGGCATTCTATGTGCCACTGAATATAATCAAAACATTATCAGTTTTAAGGACAGTATCATTGTTATATGAAGAACACCAGATGGATGAGTACCGTTACATTAATTTTCATAAAAACCCCATTTCAGATGGCATTACTGGAAAGATTTTGTTGATTCATTTAGTGGTTTTTCTGTGGTTTTTATTTTTTGTTTTATTTCTCTCTTCATCCAGCTTCTCATTTGTACTCAGTGCAGAAGTCATTTCATCTAGTTGTGCTTGGTGACATCATGATATAAGTGGAACAAATCACCAAGAGATTCATCCCCTTCTAAGACTAGTGGGATGAATCATGCTCTGGAGGTGTCTGTCTCTCTTCACTGAATACAGAGGCAGCTGAGATAATTGGCTTAGACTAGATGCCTAATTTTTAAATGATTAATGTTAGATGAGGTGAATCTTACCTTAAGAGGGTATTTTTAAGGGCAGTCAGTGTGTATACAAATGTAATTAGTAATGTCATTATGAAAGTCCTTCACTTAATCAGAGATATTCAAATGTGGTGCTTCTCAATGATAATCAGCATTCAAAATCAAATACCTTTTCAGTATGCCAAATACTCATTGCAGGAAAGTATGGACTTGGATCCAGTGTCCTCTCTTGCAACACCTTATTTACAGATGAAAAGACCTTTGTGTTCCACTACATCTTGTGGTGCCTTAATTATAGCCATCAGTCCATCTTCCATGCTGCAGTGTGATATCCACAACTATTTTATGTTCCCAAACATGCAACTTTGTAGAAAGTAAATTGCTGTATTCTGCAGCTGTGTTAGAAAAGACGTTCCAGTATTATGAGTGATATAACTCATTCATCCTCTGTTCAAGTTAATGCATTGAAATCGTTTCTGTAAATAAGGTGTAGTCCAAGGGCATTTTGAGGAAAATAAATAACTAATTTTCACTAAAAACAACCTAAAATTTGTAAGAGTGTTAAGTACTTGCAAACATTAGGCCAGGACCCAAAAGGATGTCAGTTTGTCCACGTCCCATGATGTACACTGTGTATTAACTCAAAATCTGAATACTTCTACCAAGATTTCTATCCATTTATTTTGCTAAGGGCAAATCAAGTACACACATACTTGAGAACTAAGAAGGCTTTCATTTTTCTTTTGATTCAATTTATTCAATTTATTCTATTACTGAATAGTGCCAAAGGTAATTTTGAAGTGATCAGGTTAAAATTTATGTGAGCTAAAACAAAGAGGTGGCTTAATTGAATAAGCACACTTAACTCATTAACCCTGTGCCACTGGGACTAATCAGTATGAACCCAGGGCCACTAATAATCACAGAGGCAGCAAAGTTCTGCTTATTGCTCTTGCACAGAAATAAAGAGGGGTAAAAGCAGGCAAAGGGAAAATAGAGGTGGCCTGCAGGTATTCCTGGAGTAAGAGGGGAGACGAGCACAACATGAAGTAATTAGTGGTTAGTTTTCTGAAAGAAAATCCTGCATTTAAAACAAAGCTGTTTTTCCCTCCCACTCTGAAGAGAAGTTATTAGTTAGAAAGTGGAGCAGACAGCTGCTTCTTTCATTGTCATGAATTAAGGGAATGTGAGAAAGGTTGGGTAGTTTCAAACAAGAATGAGGAAACAGAGCAGATCAAAGACCAGTGACCCCATCTGACCTGGCTTAATATAAGGAGGCACTGGAAAAGGCTGGTATTTCAGGAGCCTCTGTTTCCACCATTGCTCAGGAGGCAGGAAGGTGGGGGCTGAGGGAAGCAATGGGTCATCTGTAACTATTTGGAACTCTCAATGTAGTGTTTAGTGAGCTGGGAATAAGTATATCTGCTCCTTTAAATGCCAGTGTGACCAAATCAGTTCTTAATCCGAGCAAGGCAGAGAAGGCCTGACAGAGATCATCCCCTCTGTTAAAGATGGAAACATTTCATGAAACCTTTGATAAGTTCTTCAAAGCTGAAAAAGGATTTTCATCTCACTGATATGATACCCACGGTTTGCAAAATAATTTGAGAGCACTGGGAAGAAAAATACTATTTAAAGGGTACATTTGAATATCTTCTATAGTCAGAGGAGTATTTGGTGCATGTAAGAATGCTGAATGCTTACGATGACATCATTATCTCCTCACTGTCCAAGGACCTGAATGACACTAGTGCTCATGTACTAAGCAAGATGTCATCAATACCACTGCAAAACGTACATACTTGCCAAAACCACATCACCCTAAACAGACTGAATGTTCTACTTTGGGTTCTTGGAGGCCTCAGTAATCCATGATATCTGGACTTCCACATGTGTGCTGTACATAGGAATAGGCCATATGAATCCTAGAAAAAAAGCAAAACCTTACTGCTTATCACTGAATCCACTACAATCCTATATTCTGTGATAATTAGCTGCAACTGTTAATTTACTAATCACACATTTAACTAATAACATTTTGTTGACTCAAATATTTTTCTTGGAAACAAAGTTTCAAGAAATTTGACTTTGAAATATTTTGGGAAAAGAATTTTAAGTTAGCTATGTTCTACATTTTCTAAGAGAAATTGCAGCTTTCCAGAATGTATGCTAAGAATTATTTTATATCAAGATTAATTGAACATTTTAGATGTTTAAAGCAAAGCCTTTTGACTGAACAAATTTTTTTCCCAGTTTTTTTTTAACAAAAAATAATCATGATTTTCAGTATTCATCTGGAGTCAGGATTGTAAAATCAGAGCCACACCACAAGAGATTGCACTGTTCAAGATCAGTGCTGATGTACAGTCAGCTGTGCCATGTTATCCCTGGTTGTGGTTTGGTCTGAAAGACTCCCCGTAAGGAAGTTTGTATAGCATGAATATGAGACTTATTATAGCATACCATCAGATTGAAGTTTATTTGGTTGGGGGGTTTTGTCCTAATTGTTCAAGACCCATCTCCCCTGTTGCAAAAAGAGATGCTTACTTCTTTCCCATCTCTGGTTCTGGAGCTACAGCTAATGTAGGTTGAGAGAGGGTCAAATTAACAGCAAGGATGCTGCTACTATTGGTGCTGCTGAAACCCAGGAAAAGGATAGGCTGGCATCTAGTGTTTCAGATGCTGGGGTGGGGAATTTGCTTTAGGTGGGACAAACCCTATAAATCACAATGCCTTGTGATTGATTTAAACTAGGAATAAAAGATAAACTGAACTAAGGAATAAAACAAATGTATTATGTTCCTCTTCTGCTTGCTCTTAACTAAACAAACTTATTTCCTTTCAACATTCTTCATGGGTAAAAATCTTTTCAATCTGCCAGTGTATTCCTGAAGTGTGCATACTTCAGTGTACTCCCAAAGCTTGAGAAGTAAAATCAAAGAATTATCTTCTGTGCCTTACACAGCGTAGATGCCCCAGAAAATTATCTCTCTGTGATGGCATCACATTAATAATTTTTGTTTAGATAACAATTATTAATATAATAAGAATATTCAGGAATTAAATATCATTTCCTACCCAACCTCAGCCTGATTATTCAAAGCTTTTATCTTACTTAACACAAACTTGATTAAATACAGCTTTTCCTGCATTGATCATGACTCTCTGTGACAGCAACACATCTCTGGTATAATGGATGAGGAATAGCAAGGGTAAGACTGATTAGTTCAGGAAACAGAGATCACTTGGTGAGTGGCCCATGAGTTCCCATCCTTTCCTCTGAGAATGGTTGCAAATGCTTCATCTTCTAAGTTCTGTTCCCAGTGGCTTGCTAATAAAGACAGTTAAATGATAGTGTTTTTAGATAATACTTGAGATAACGCGGCACCAAGAAAGGAACATAGATTACAGTACAGAATCTGAAAGGTCCTCAGGTTTCATTTTTTCAAATGGTTACATTATATATGTTTAGCTTGATTAGAAGCAGAATGGTGTGTCTTGGATACTTGAGAACTCCATATTCTGGAGAAGGAAAGACAAAAGAGAAATAAGCTTATATTTAGGGAGGAAAAAGTCCATCTGTTTTTATATTTTATATAGAATATGTAACTGTAGAACCTTTAATGGTCATTAGCAACTGAAAATATAGAGTATTACTATTTACTGAGAGATGTACATTACTGACAATTTCAGAGATTTTTAGATGTTATATCTAAATGAATTAATGCATGTCTGCAAAGTGAGTCCAGGTAGAGACAGTTGTGCTTTAAATTTTTAACCGAAAACATGCCATTATATATTATTTTAATATTGAAAAATGCCATGTACTTCCTTCAAAAAAACTATTTTTTATTTTAAGACTGGCATGTTTAAAGAGATTCAGCTGTGGCCAGTGTCAGTGAGTGTGCTAATAGGATGGTTGACAGCTCCTGTGGAACATTTTCAGCACAGATGCATTATTGGTTCATGAAGCATTCCCTCAAATATTATGAGTGACAACAAACCTGGAAATGGTGCAAGACAGGCATTTCCAATCTATAAAGACAGCTCACGTTTGAATCCTCCAACACTGGACCATTATGCAATCAACCAGTACTCCATCTGTACTGTAACCTCTTGTCATAGAACTACATTGTCTTCCTGGGAAGTGAAGTACATAACGTGTTCCTAGGACCAAAATAGACTGCCTTGAAACTGTAGGTTGGGGGTTTTTTTTATGCCTGTCATATATTAAGACAGAACCTAGTGGGTTAACAATTTTCCTTGGTTTATATGCCTTTGGGATACACTGGACTTATTGAGAAGAATACCCAGAGGTTAAATCTGAGTGGGTTTCTCAATTTTCTTTAATTAATTCTAATATTAACGTGGTAACAGACTATACTAAGCTTTTGAAGGAATGGCAGACATTCTGCTCCGTAGTTGTTCTTAGTGTTGACTGAATCTCTGGCATTTAATCTCCACTAAAGAAACCCCAGTAGGTGCTTTATGCTTCTTCAGTACTTATTTTTCATCTCCCACCCTTCTGTTTTCCTGACAGTAAAACTTGTTAATGCTATAAAACTCACCTGGTTTGTGAGACTGTAATGGGAATAGTTTTCCTCAAATGGCAAGCCAAAGTTGCAACATTAAAGCAAGCCTTGAATTGGTATGGTGTGGCAGTTGAGCACCCTAAGGCAGCTTTAGGAGGATTTGTGCCACCTATTGCTTCGCATTACACAAGTGCCTTTAGGCACTTCAGTAAGGCAACTATCTTAGGGATTGAATTCATTTACCTCAGATTCTTTTTGGAGTTGGTGAGAGACCAAGACACCTTAGGAGGCAGTCAATTTCAGGGTGTTGTCACCTTACTTAAGGTGCTGCAGTGCCTCACTGCTTCAGCTATGCACTGAACAGGTGGAATCACCGCTTTCCTCCAGGCTGTAGTGTAGATCGCAAAACTAGGCATGAGCTGGTAAGACTCAGATACCAACAGTATCTTGCACCTTTGCACATTTACATTTCTCTGCCTTGTTCAGCCTCCATCTGTCCTTTCAACATTCAACATCAAGGATCTTTAAAGAAACACCTCTCTCTGATGTCTTTATCCACCACAGTAAGAGTGGGAGAGGCAGAGACTACATATATATAGTCTGTCCTCATGGCAGATGTATTTGCTCCTGAGAAAGTACTAAGGTGAGAAAGTACTAAGGTAATAAAGTACAAAGGTCACCCATAGAACCAAAAATAACAGTAATGGAGGTTGGGATCATTGGAGTTTAGATTGTCCAAACCCCATCTCAGAGCAGGATCGACTAGAACAAGTTGCCCAGATCTATATCCATTTGGAGTTTCAATATCTCCAAAGACGGAGACTACACTACCCCTCTGGGTAACTGCTTCTAATGTTTGATCACCCTCAAGGTAGAAAAGCTACTTCTTATGTGTCAATGTAATTTCCTGTTTTGTAATTAGTGCTTAGGATTTTCACCATATAATTCCAGCTCAGTCTCCCAGAAAATTTTTCAAGAAGCAATAATATGCATGAAGAATTTACCCACAAGTTTGTCCATAAATCTATTTGCGTACAGCTTTATAAACAATTATTTTTGTCTGGGACTGGTTGATTGTTCTGAATCAGGTTGGTTGGTCCCTCACTATCCCATTTAAGCTACTGATGTGGACAGAAAGGGCATTGTGTGCCGAGTATAAGAGGGGCAGATGATCCCTGTAGGTTTCCTAAATAAAGTCACAGCCATGCCTTTGTTTGTATATTTTTGGGGGTAGTACAACTTTCAGGTCTGGAGGCTGATTCATCCCTTGAAGAATCTGTCTTCTGGCAAGAAAACCCCTTGCCTTATAGATACAGATATGAGGCAGAGGAGAGACATGTTTTGGTAGGGTCGTTTTCTTTGTTCCCCATGGGAGCAAAGATTGGGATCTTCAGTTCTTGCTTCCTGTTCTATGTGCTCCTGATTTTTCAGTGTTAATTCTAAGCAGGATTATGGGTTGACAACAGGTGAATTCTTTTAAATTCAGTAGGGACTATCTCACAAAACAAAATAAAATCTGAGTCTGAGAGTTGGTTATTTGTATTAGAGGACAGTGTGCCAGTGTGCTCTTGTGTTGGAGACAGAGTAGGTGGTTACAGCTCTGGACCAGAGCCAAGGGTGTGGTGCTTAGCTCTGGCAAGGTTAAATGAGGAGAGCAGTGGTTCTCAGCCTGGAGGATAGGTGTGTGCCTGAGGTTTCTGAGAAGCTGTTTGGCATAACTTGGAGGAAGATTTTGAACCATTTCAGGCTGGCAGAGTTTTAATTCAGGAAAGGAATTGAGACCACTAGTAAATGAGTTTGTGGGTGAATGGATGATATACTTGTGGTAAAAGGGCAATGGTAGACAGATTGGAAGAAGATTGATTGACTAGGCCTTCTTAGAAAAAAATTGTAAGAGCCATGGCAGATTAATTACTGTTTTCTCATCCCCTTTTCATTTTTAAGAAACCATTTGCTCCCCTGCCATTTTTGTATCCACTTCATACCTTTTTTGGGGAAAAGACAGGGGGAAAAGGAACTTATAAGGTCTGTTTGAAAAATAAGCATTGAAAAATAAACGTGTGATTTAATAATCTAATATCATCTATGTACCATAGACAGAGGGAAACAGTACAGTCCATGGAATCCAGTGTGATTTACAGCCAACTTAGGGTCATGTCTCCTGAGGGTTCTATTACACTCAGAGAACAATTAAGATGCTTTAAAGATTGCCTGCCTCTTTATTCTTCCAGTAAATTGCTGAAAGGTTCATACAAGACTGAATGTGGTTGAAAAGGCATTTTCAGCTTTCTAAGTTTTTAGGGTGTTTTTTGGTGTTCTTTTGGTATTTTTATTTTTTCTTAATCGAGGACTGAAGACTTGGAAAAACCATGAATCTATAATAAAATGATGGGATAAAAAAGAAAAAGGGTTTATAAATACCATCAAGGTGGTGGATAACATCAGTGTATTTTAAATAGATAATGTATGTTTTTAGAAGTGGCATTTACAATTTCAAGGCAAGTTATATCTCTAAGCTTAGTTCCATACATATTTTCCTTTAGATAATTTTTATTGGAAGGAATGTGGTTAATGTTTTACAGCAAATATACAGCTTTTCCTTCACTTTCTTTCCTTTTTTGTGCCCAGAAACTCATATTCTATGGTATTCTAAAAGAACTCTAACTTTTTCTTTCCCTTTAAAAGCCCTGTTCAAGAGACTTTAAAACACATAGACACCTGAATGTCTGTATTGTTATTTACTGTATTTGTTTACCACTTGGCAGTTTGCATTCTTGTCCCTTATTTCTTATTCATGGTTTGAGTTTGAGGAGTAGAACAAGATGAAAGAACAATATGAAATTGTTATATTGACTTTACATATGAAGTGAACCTTGGCTGAATTTTCTTTTATGATTTTCCTACTTGAAAAATGGAAAGGGTTTTATGTTAGACATGTGTGTCTTCTCTTTTACGCTAAAATTTCCTCAAATTTTAAATATCACTATAAAAATACAGTACATACTTGTGTACATATTTTCCTTATTAAAAGTAGAGGTGAATTTTAGATAATTCTTCTTGTGTTTGTGAAAGATCTGGAGCATTATTTGGTTAGTCCTTTTATTCTGTGATCTACTGTCCAAACCCCGATCCAAACAAATTGTTAGATATTCAGGCTAATTTTAAGTGCACCACACTGCTCTAACAAATCTTAATATGCTGGTGAAGGAGGGCTCTGCTATAGAAAAGACCTCAAATACCTTAGAATCTACATAGTTGTCTTTTCAGTGGCTTTCTACATTATCTCACAGAGACATAAGAATGGAGAGTCTGGAGCCAAATAGGATAAGAACTAATTTTCCTCATCAAGATAAAATTAAATAAGAAATTAAAACAGAAATATAAAAAAGATTCTAAAATAACTTAGATGAAAAATAGTCCAGATGCTAATCAACACTTTTCCTTAAACAATTTTAGAATATTTTTTTATCTCTTAAATTCTTTATTTTACTTATATTAAAATTATTAAGACCCCAAACAAGGAAATTATCACTAAATAGGACAATTCATTTTTCCTTTAGAAAATATAGAAATGGAACATTATAAGAATAATTGTACTTTCTTATTCTTTCAGATTGAAATAATTCAAGACTCATTTCTCATAAATTCCATCATTTTCCACAAATTTTCTAATGAAACCACATAAAAGACTCCTCTGAGGTACTCTCAGACCAGCATGCAGGTAGAAATTTTCATGCAAAAAATATGAAATAGAGCTTTTCCAGTCTGTCTTCTAAAAATCTGGAGCATGACCTCCAAGTTTTCACAATTTTACTACTATGCTATGCAGCCCCAAACAGGTTCTTATGTTGTCCACATCACTGTAGTATCTGAAAGTCCCAGAGCAGTCCATTAAGCAACATGACTGACATTGTCACATGTGGTTTGTTCTTCCACTCTCTGCCCTAGGGAAGAAACGGGGTGTGCTGTTTTGTTTTGGTGTGTCATTTTCACACATCCATCATCATGTAATACTCCTCCTTCTATTAGCCAATGCAGCAGTAGCGTTTGTCCTGGGAGAAACAAACTTCCCATGAAACTGGTACAGCTCCTGAAAACAGGGCATCTTCATTATCCCTCATTTCCAGACATACTTGTCTCAGCAGCACCCTTCTGTCAGCAGGCAATAATACTGAAGTCATGCCAGAAGTTGGCACATTCAGATGGCCTGACTGTGCAGTGCTGAAAGCCATAGACTGATCCCATATCTGTTTCTTAGAGTTCATCATGGAGGTGACCATACAAGGTGTTGACCAGTTGCTTTCAGCCTTTATTGTTAATGAATTGGCTAAATAATGAAAAGAGCAGCTCTTCTGCCCCCCACAGCTGGAGCAGTAGTGGCAACAATATTATGGCATCTACCTCATGTCAGACGCTTTCAATACTGCACCTGATTTGGGATTAAAACATTACCATCATTATTCATCTAGGTCACAGATACGCATGCTTTTTTTCAACACAGATACTGAAATGGCCTGTGAAGTTATCATCAGCCCTTGGGGAAGAAAAGAGAGGAAGAGACCTAGCTGAGTTGTATTTCTTCATGATATATTATATATTACCAGTGACCTCCTTTCCCTGGAAAAGGACCTAATGAAATTCCTGAAATGACTGAATTTTCCATACTGCAATAACAGTATGTTTAGTTTTTTTTCTTTTCTTTAAATTTCATGCACACAAACTAGATGAGAAAGATAAAAATCTTCCCTTCTCATGTATCAGAACACTGACACAAATGGAGCATTGACTTATTCAGTAATATCGCAACATTAATGGCACTGCACCGATTAAGTATGTTATAATAATTTATTGGAAATATACAGCAGCTGTTTTGTCTTCTCCACCATCCCCTTTGGATGCATCAGGCAAACATGGAGTGAAAGACATGGTTTTTTGCAAGTAAGGAATGAAACTGGACATGGGCAGGGAGGAAAGGTGATTTCCTAGGGACATCAAGAAAGACAATGAAAAGTTGGAACTAGAGTCCAGTTTTTCTCTTGACCATTCTGTGTAATAAAACAAAAGAGTCAGACCTGGACCTTGGAGAGATGCAGGAAATGAGAACAAAAGGGTAAGAAACAAAGCATGGTGCATAGTACTTTCAAATTCAAATGAGAATATGTAACTCTGTTTCTGTTTTCTTTAGCAGGTGACACAGATAAATAAGACACTTCGAGTTAGGCAAAATGTCCATGCTGACACTCTCAAAAAGCACAAATCTACGCTCACTTCAGGTTTAATAATTTTAAAATCTCTGAAATGATGGATTGCTGAAGGGTCCTTAATTTTTCTTGCCTTAGATTCAGCCAAGAACAATTTCTAAGAAAACTGGACAAGGTATGCTTAATTTTAATAGAAAAAAATCGTGTTAACTTTGTTCTGAGAAAGTACCTGTCTATGACAAGTTTTTTGTATTTAGCAATGAAAATGTAGAAATGAAGAAAGGTGATTAATACAGAAAATGTTTAGTGGTAACTCAGGGCAAATAGATAAGGCAGGAACCACAAGGTCTGGCTATTCTCTACAAAATCAGACTACTTTCATATTGGAGGGACAAGAGCATTTTCAGAGATGTTTTGACCAAGTATCTGATCAGTCATGTGAGAAGCAAAGAATGCTGGAATCAGGCTCGGCAGATTATGTATCAGGCTTCCTGCGCTTGTTGCTGCTTGCACCTGGGACTTTGCCAGGGAAGGAAGGAATGAAAACATCTTCACTAGTTATGGGCATTTCATAAACCAGGGAACTTTGCTCTGGGTGTGGGTGGGAGAAGACTTGCAGTTGCCCTTTGTGAAACACCATTTGGAATAGGAAAGGTTCCTGTTGGTTTCATCTTTCTGTGGTTCATTGCTGAAAAGAAATCTTAGGAAGTTAAGCTGGCAGTATTACTACCTTCTGGATGGAAGTAGGATGGGATGTTATTTCTCCTTGTTAGTAGAAAACAGGCTAAATTTTAAATGCACAGTTGCTGCAAAGATGACTTCTCACGCTTCTGCTCCTTCATTTTGGCAATGAGTTACACACAGCAGTCGGTGTCTGTATGGTAGCACAGGCATGTGCTCAGCTTTAGTTTTATAGGATATCTGGAACTTGCAGTGGAGGGATCTGTATGAAAGTTTTCTAGTGGAGAGAAGGCTGAGTTAGGCTGACAGACTTTTTAGAGTCCCACTACATTTAATTCACAGATGTATTTGTGATAAAAGGCAGTGCTCCCTTCTCTGAACCCACAAGCCCTGTCCTTGGTGACTAACTCCACACTCACACCCTTCTAAACTCTGATTAAAAGAAAGGCATGAAGCAGGGCAAGAGAAGAAAAAAAGGAAGAAACCTAAATAAAATTTTCCACTGCAGTCCTGTGGTCAGAAAGTCTAAGGTGACACTGTGATCCATAAACAAGGGACTACTGAGGGAGAAATCTTGGCCTCTCTGAAGTTAGAGACAAAACTCACAATAATTGCAACAGGATTTGGGATTTTTCCCTCTTAGCTTTCAGTGTACCATTGCTATCTTCAGGATAAAACAACGGAGAAGTCTGAAATGTGATATTCTTACTTATACTCAAATAAACACGTACTAAATAAATCCTTTGCAATACTTCTCACTGGAGTGGGGGGAGGGGGGAACCAAACAAAAAACCAAAACCAACAATAAAAACCAAACCACCACCTAGAATATATTTTCAAAATTATGTGCTTATTACAGGAAAGTCCCTGAATTATTTTTTTTTCCTTTTTTTTAATATGTTAGGGATGAGAGGATTTTGCAGAAGGATGGGGCAGGGTAATACTTGTATGGATCAAGAAGCAAGCTTCTGGTGTCCATTTTATTTGTTTTGTTAAAATTGAGCTGAGTGGTGTTTTATTATTATGAGTTCTGTGGGAGCAAGTTTAGCTTTTGGCTTGGTTAAAGCTGGTTTGAGGAAAAGTAGTCATTCTAACCCTGAACTAACACATGCTCATAGCATGTAATGCACAAGATGGTGTGTTTAGAACCTTTATCGGAGGAATAGTTACAGTGTATATTGAAACATTTTACAGCTGCTAACATAATCACTTTATTTATAACTGTAATAAATTTGCTTGCTAAAATGGGGTTGTTTAGAACTATTTTGCTGACAGAAATGAGGACAATACAAATATATGCTAGCAATTAAAAAACATGGGGTTTTTTAAATAACAAACTAAGAAAAATTAATATTTAAATTATTTTATTTTGACAAGCAAATGTATAGGAATTTTTTTGTCTTTAAGATGCAAGGCATCTGCAAAGTCTGACAGTAAACCAGATATCATTTTTCATATATTTTAATTGGATTCAGTGCTGTTGATTTAGTAGTATATTTTTTTGTGTCTCATTAAAAGATGAAAGAGACTATGAAAGCTGTCTCTTTACTTTAAAATAAATACTTCCTGGACCTGCTTCTTTAGGTGGAGCAGCAAAGGGAAATAAACATGATTGAAATGTGTTTTTCAGAGCCAAAAAAAATCTTTCCAACAATTCAGCATAATATTATGGTGGATGAGCCCAACCATGAAAATTTTGAGGACAGATGTGAGTTACACTTGCAGTCATCCAGTTTTGCAGATCATAAATCTGACCTCTCCAGTGCAACTGGACCAAGCAGTGTCCGGTAATGGGTGCTCAGGCACCTTCTCTGTGCTGTGCCCCCTGCTGGGAACTGCCTTCACAAGGGCTGGCATATAGGCTGCTCCCTTGCCGGGATGTGTGGAGAGTGGACTGGAACAAAGGGAGAGTGTGCCAAACCTGTCCATCAGCCATTTCTGAAAGTAAAGGAGTCCAAGAAGGACTGACTGGTGGCTGAGCCAAAGCAGAGCATCTCTGAATCAGATTTATGGTGGCACAAAAGAACATTTTTGCTTTGTTTTCTCCCACCTTTCATTTTCAGTGCTTAAAGGGGGGAACACTGAAACTGAGCTGTGCTTGGGCATTAGAATGTCACGTTTCACCTACAGTTTGCTGACAATGTCTTACAGCCAGACATGCACTCTGCCAATTTTCCAAGTGTCATAGATACACTGAACTCTGGAGCAAATGGTACGTGCCTGAAGTTTTATATGTCCTGCTCAGGGAAAAGATTTCTGCAGGGAAAGGTGTTGAGAGGCAACACTGTGCTATGCTATCCAGCTTCAGTTTTAAAGGAGATTTTGTCTAGACAGTTCAAGACATAAGCAGAGTAATTTCTCTCCCATTTACCCACAAAAGAACAGTCCAAGGCCAGGTCTATGCAGTCTTAGTTCACTCTGGGTATGTAAGAATGGGATGTTGGTGGTGGGAACAAACACAAGCCCGAATTCTTGGTTCCCTTCCCCTCAGGTCTGTCCCAAGGTTCACTGGAGTTGATGGAAATATTCATGCATCAACATACACGAACTCTGGTTTAGGTCTTTCTATATCCACAGAGACACAACTCATTCTGGAAAGGTCAAAATCACACCCATCTACCCCATCTTTCTTAACAGTCTGCTGTACGGATCTGATGTATCAAAGGCTGTACACAGAAACCTCTTTTAGCACTGATGACAGCAAAGTCTGTAAATTTAGCAAAGTTTCCAGCAGTGACTTGGAGATGGAGTAGATGATTTAAATAGGATTTTCCATCATTGATTCCCACTTGTCCATTTTTCTGCTGAAACCTGTGCAAAAAAATTGTTAATAGCCAGAGGCCTGGTAACTTGGCAGGTCTCAAAAAGGTTGGTGCAGGGAAGCCTGCATGGGCAGACCACAGATTTGACAGCCAGGTTTTGATCAGAACTGGATAAGAATTTTAATGAATCAGCACAGGTATTTACCACCATTGGACAGTTATACTAAACATGCTTGGGGCTGATTAGTGTCAAGATAGATACCTTCCAGAGGAAAGTAAGGAAGAAAGAGAGTGAGAGAGAAGAGAGGCACCGCTCCTTCTTTTGAATGTCTGATAAACTAAACCCCAGGCTTCATTAAAGAATACATCTATGTTAAAATCCTTCTTCCAGATAAGATACATCTAACTGAGATACAAGAACACTTTTAATAATGACGTTGAAACTTCCTTATTTAATCCTGATACAACTCACACAGAAGATATTAACAATATGGTTTTGCTATCAAAGAAAACTGTTTTATAATGTAGCTAATAATGAGAAACAGCATTATTAGTACTATTGTTAGCTGATTTTTTTTTTCTGTATCTGTACCTGTGAAGTGTTCTTCAGCTTCTGTCATGTTGTAATTTGGTGAAAATCTGGGGTTAATTTTCTGGGCATGTTCTTTATTAATCGTTTTGTAAAATCTTTCTTGTTCTTTCCTTTTTTAAATTTCTTTTTCACTTCACAATGACTAGTTCTTGTAGAATCTGCCCTTAATAAGGGTGTCTCATTATTAGCAACAGCAAACTGATAGGACAATCAGTTATTTTAATTTTTATTCATTCAGTTGTATGCTGGTAGCCCAAAGCAAGAGAGCAGTCTTATTTTGCTAATCATTTTACAAATATTTAAAAAATGTCCCACCCAATGATTTAAAAGCCTTGACATGTGTTACTTCATAACTTTCTGTTGTGAAGTTCTGGAGTGGTCCAGTCTACCTCCAACTAAGTTTGCCAGTGAAATGTCTCTGGTAACTGGGACTCTGGCAAGACATGGGGATGCTTCCTTTCCTTTTGACTTCCCTGTGAGTATCAAACCATTTTGCAAGAATACTGTGGTGGACATAAGAAGTAAAGAAAAGTAAGGCCAAAAGAGGTCAAAACTGCACATTTCCCTTACATACTGAGAAGTACCTCAAGCAGACTTTTGCATAGCCCAAGGTCCAACCTGCTCCTTAGACCTTGTTCCTGTCTCCATTTGTAAGAGTTCTTTGGTAGAGAGTGGGGTCCATACTAGGGGAGAAATAAAACTCCTGGAGACTTGACAGAGCAAATTTGCCAGTAATGGTCACAGATCTTGTGGACTGAAATGTGTACCAAGCACCTGCCACAGGCAGACAAAAGTCTGGGTCACTCTGTGCCTCTAAGTTTTTGTTGGAGAACAGAGGAAAAAAGTCAGGGGAGGTAAGAAAGCAAGGATGACACAAACATTTATCCAAACATCCAGAATGGAGAGACTGTGGTTTGCACATTCAGAGTTAACTGGCAGTGTGTGGCTAATACAGTTTGGAATAAATGGGCAGTGTAAAATATACATGATTTGTTGGTTTCTCTGCACAGCAATTTCTTTGATGTTTGCTGTAGTGTCTATTTATAAAATTTGTGCTTGCAGGCAGGACAACACGTGATTCATTTTCCCCCCTTCAGCATTTCAAGGATTTTGTTTCATTATTAGATTTTCTTTAAAACTGGGAGAAATACAAGAAGAAAAGCCTAGATCTTCCGGGCCATTTGCAAGGATCCTTTGTGCATGTTTTTATGTTGCAGGTTGATGTTAAACCTACAGTTTTTATTCTGATTAAAATGTTAAGATATTACAACAAAAGAGATAATACACAATACTATGAGTGTCACTATCTCTGGACAGAAGAGATCTTTTAACCCTATGGATTGGATTGTCCTATATGATGATGTCAATTGCCAATATAAAATGTATTTGATCTATGTCTTTATTGCTGTAGATCTCAATGGTGTCAGAAGAATAAAATGAGTGGCAGGGGAATTGTTCTCTGTAATAGTTAATAAAAAAAGGAATTGAATTGAATTAAATTAAACAACCAACCAAGCTTCATCATTATTTTGAAGGAAGGAGCAAAGATGAGAGTCAGAAAGAAAGAAAGGTTAAGAAGAACTGAACTGGGAAAATGTCTTTTCAGAAGTTAATAAAAAATAAATGAAAGTGTTTTGAATATATCAAGGTGTGCTTAGAAAGTAGTAACAACAATGGAAGTGGAAAAAAAACAACAAACCAAATATTTTTTACAACATCATAGCAAGATACACACTTAAGAATACTTAGAACTTGCATGTATAGCTCTTCTGGGAAATTGCACACTGGAGTTGCTGCCAATAATGCCCTCTTCTGGTGACGCTATTGCAGCTAAGACGACGTGTCAGTCATCTCAGGACCCCGCATCTTCAATGTGCACGGTGAATTCAACTGCAGGCAGGGAGAGACTTTTATCCAAGTTAAATGTCACAACCCCCTTTTTTCCCCCCTCAGTTCCAGAGACTAGCTGTAGGTAAATTATTTTAATAAGGTAAGAGATACCACAGTACAGTTTTCTTTTCTTTCTTTTTTTTTTTTCCTTACCCCAAATAATGCTCTCTATGTCATCTGTATATTTATGATAGCTCAAAGACATGGGTGTGTGGATCTAATTAAAAATGTGAAAGGGTTTAGCAGCCTGCTGCTTCCCTGTGAGTCTCTTGTTGCCAACTCTTGGCAGCTCTGCTGTCACTGAGCCAAATGTTTAGTCTTCAGCTGAACTACTGCCAGTGAACTGCGCTGCATTCTGGGACCACAGAGCCTCGAGGTACCGTGTTAAACTATCTCACATAAGGATGTGCAGTGAGCTGGACTTCATATTCAATCACCCAAAAGAAAAGTGAAGGAGAAAGCCCACTTTTGCCTGGTGAGGCTTTATGGTGTATAAGACACAATGACCAAATCCTTCAGGATTTTCCACCAGGGAAAATAGATACTTTCTTGTAGAGGTAGAGCAATACATGCATTTGCTTAATGTTCCTATGAAGCAGTGGCAGTAGTTATATTTATATTTAGCAATTTTAGTTTGAATCAGTCTAATCTTGATACGGAATTTTAAAAAGAAGTAACAAACCCCTGGCTTTCTGCAATGGGACTTTGGCCTTCAAGTAAATGCCTAATGCAAAATAAATATATTCCAACTCAGCTTTATGTATCCTTAGCAAGTACAAGGCAGTTTGGTCCAGAAAAAAAAAAATAAAAAATTTGGCATACGTGCAGTCCAACCAGCAGCAGGAAAAGCTGTGTTGATAGAAGCGTGCTTAGCACAGTTGCATTGCTTAATAAATTCAGGTATAATGTGGAGATAGATGGGGTTATAGGCTAAGCTGGCCTCTAGGCTTTGATCAGTGCTCCAACTCACTTAGGGCTTAGAGTGGACTGGAAGAATTGCCGGGTCTCATGAGTCAATGATGGATTTCCAGCAGATCAGAATTAAATTCTCCTTTTAGCTGTTCTCCCTGAACTCTTTTCTGCAAGGGAAATTACTTCTGCTAACGGCAAAGCAGTTGTGTGTGTCTTCATGATATTTTCTCTCTTTTCTTTTTCTCCATGGTCCCATTTCTATATTTTGTTTTCATGCTTTTATTTTCACACCATTTTTATTTCCTTTCCTTTCCTTCCTTTTTTTTTATTTTTTCCTCCTCTCCCAAGATTTTTTGCTTCATCTGCCTGGATTTCACATCACCCTTTTTTCTCTTAACTTTTACTATCCATCTCTACAGCATCCCTTCACTGTCGTAATGTTCTACCTGAGAGAATGAATGAGCCACCTCTAATGTTAGTTCAGGGACTTAGCAGACACTTTATTTCTGGAAATATTTTCTTTGTATGTTTTTGAAACCAGCACAATGGCAAAACAATAACTTGGTGTTGCTGATTGCACCATTGCTCCAACTCTTAATGCTGGGTATTTAAGAATAAAACTACAGTAAAAAAAAATGTTGGCTTCATATCAAATGCTTGTCTGTATTCATTCATAATGCTAACTATAGATTAAACACACAGCACTAAAGGGGCAGAGAGAGAGGGAAAAAAATAAACATTTACACTAATGATCACTCTTTTTTTTTTTGTAAAAAAGGCATTTAAAGAAATAGAAGCTGGCACAAGTGTGCAACACACCTGAACTCTACCTCTTTGATCTTTCCTCTGGGGTCCTTTTTGTTGCAGTGGGCCAGCTCTGGGAAGGAGGCAGGACTCAGAAGCCACTTGGCATCCAGCCCAGGCTTTGTGGGCCACTGGAGAGATGGATAGCTAGGTGCAGAAGTGCCCTGAGGCAGGTGTTAAAATGTTGTTCTTAGTTCCTTGGTGGTAATCATTGCAAAACAATCCTGTCTGCTCTATTCGTATCAACAAGCTGCTTTCCATGGCTTGTTGCTAAGAGACAGGACTGTTGCTTACAAGTTGCTTAGTGCCTTAGACTTTCATAATTTATAATTTATTATCTTAGCATAAACATTTGTGGGTTTTTTTATTTTATTTTTCCACCAATCCAATAATTGTCACATAAAACAAAGGTCATGTATCTACCACAGTAGCAGTTGCTCTTATAATATACTTTGCCATTGTATGGGTTTGGTTCTGTGAAAAGAAAATGCCATTATAAACTGAAGATAAATATCATTTTTGTCCGTTAACTTCTTGCATTATATGACTGGTTAGGTCAATGGATTCCCTCAAGATTTCTTTACTATTGAAAACATGTTTCTGTCCAACCAAGAAGGAAATGAATTGAAATGATTTCAATTATCACACAAAAGACGTTGTCTCTTCTTCTCTACACTTCAGCACCTAATAGTTCAACTAAACAATCCTACTTTCAAGAAGTTCAGTGGTACAGCTGTTTAACCAATGCCAGAAATTATTGTTGTGCATTGGTCTAGCTTTTTGAATATACAAGCCCGACCTTGAAAAGTGCTTTGTACTCAACATTAGTTATATCAGTTGAGTAAAGGAATAATGCCAAAGTGAAAATGAGAATAATTTGCACACTTGTTAAGTTCCAAAATAACTCTGTCACAGTTCACTAGTTTAAAGGGACCAAAAAAAAA